>OZ008367.1:48419895-49019895 GCA_963931995.1 Phaonia tiefii
TCAATTGAATTCAATTTAATTCAATCAAGTCAATTCAATTCAATTAATTCATTCAATTCAGCTCAATTCAAACTCAGTAGACTTGCCTGTATACAATTTACGAGAACATTGATAAAGAATTCCATGCCAAAAACTACAACAGTGTAATCCAAGTATCATTCACGAAGGACTATGACTATTACTGCATTGTTCACCTTTTACGACGAAGGTCTCATCGAGTTTTAGGTTTTCGAGGTAACACTCAAACTCAAACGGGTGTATGAAATCTCAAAAAAAAATTATTCTAACAGAAAATAAAAGATTAACCCATTAACGCCCGGTGTACTATAAATAGTACACAACTTCAAGTTGAAATAAAAATTGCCTAACGCAGTTTTTCACTCTGGCAACGCTTTCAATAAGAGTGCATACAACAACCATGTGTCTATAATAAATCATAGTTATAAATTAAAAATTAGAGTGATCTCCGTTTTGTGCTGGCGATTTATTTCGTGTTGGCGAGTGAGTGCTTATTTGTACATGTTTTGACTTTGAAAAGCGTTAAAAAGAAGTATATTTGTTCGATGATATCACATTCTAAGAAAAACTACATACAACGGTTATGTTCGTATAGAGTTGCTCGTGCTGTAATATATAAAAAGCTGCTGTACTAAGTTTAGTACATTGGGCGCTTGAGGTAAATTAAATTAGCAAAGTTGAGACATTTTTGTTTTTGTACTGTGCTTTCGAGTTAAATTGTTTACTTGTTTTTTGCTTGTTTTTCTTTCAAATAGCGACCTTTTATAAATATTAGTAACTAAAAATAAAATTTCGAAGGTATAAAATGGCGAACCGATATACATACGTTTACACGCAACAAAAACTATTTTGGGTTAGAAGAAGCAGTTCAGGAGATTATTAGCCAAGATATTGAAGATGATGCTTCTTACGTGTGTATTTATGCTACCACCCAATCCAGATGTTATCACCGATGAAGAGGAAGGTGGAGATGATGACGTGTATGGGAATGTATGTATGGAGATGTTCCCGGTAATATAGAAGTTAGTACTCACAGGCATACCACTACCGTTGAAGACGAGGAACCCCTTATAACACGAGGAACCCCTTATAACATTCGCGTCATCTACTTCACGGAATGTGTCCAAGAGGAAAATAATGGAAAGTAGTGCTTCGTCACAAACATGGAGAAAATATGCCCCTTTTTATTCAGTTTTTTCATCTACTCCAAATCAAGAATATATTGAAGAACGACGTGCAAATGTTTCGGAAATCTTACATGATATGACCCCAGTGAAAGTCTTTGAGCATCTTTTTAGCTTATCGCAACGCAAAGTACAGTATATGCAGGACAAAACAATAGGCACGAGAAACCAAAGAGGAACACCGTAAATTCTTGGGCATATTTATAATGTCATATTGGAGCTTTGATGACGACCTAGCTGTGCCATTTGGTTCAGAGTGTATGTCAAGAAATAGATTCTTGGAAATTAAAAGAAACCTGCATTTTGCACAGAACGCTTTGGCTATGACATCTACTGATAAGATGTTCAAAATGCGCGCACTTTGTGCTGTTTTACAAATAAAGTTTTGTCAATTCGGAATGTTACATGAAAATTTATTGATTGACGAATCAAAAGTTAAGTACTTTTGCCACCATTCAGCCAAACAATTTATAATGGATAAACCTGTGCGGTACGGATATCGTAATTGGGCGTTCACCAGCTTCGATGGTTATTGTTATACATTTGACATATTGTGAAAAAACTTCCGAGGCTACCACCGATCCTCTTGGCTCTCGCGTTGTGAAGAATTTGCTAGCAATAGCGCCAACAAAACCAGAGGACCATGCAGTTTATTTTGATAATCTTTTAAACGAATTACAACCTGCTTATAGACCTGAAGAACCTTGAATTCAGAGCTACTGGAACCTTGCGCGAAATTAGAACTAAACGGTGTCCATTGATTTCAATGAAGGATATGCGTAAAAAGCCCAGGGCTGCATACGACCATAGATTTGATAAGATAAACGAAATTCCTATGGTTAGATGGAAAGATAATAATGTTTGCACGATTCGAACAAATTTCGAAAGTTAAAAGATGCTGCCCTGCCTTATGAAGAAAGAAAAACGTGATTTTGCCGTATCTCACGTTTTCCAAAGCTATAATAAAGGCATTCGAGGGGTAGATCAAATGCACCAGTCTATAGGACTGTACCGAATTGCAGTGAAAGGAAAGAAGTGGTGGTGGGTATTGTTTACTTACGTAGTGGACATGACTATTTCAAATGCATGGATATTACAAACCCTGATGATCGTGTTGATCGGTTATGGTTTCGCAGGCATATAGCACACACGTATCTGAGCGAAAAGAAGGACAATAAAACTAGGCAAACGTCCTCTGGAATTGACGGAGAAGACAGAAAAAATAATGGTCACAACCCTCAAAAAATACCAAACCAACTTAGATGTGTTATGTGCTCAAATCGAGTTTAAACATCATGTGATATGCCTGAAACGCTATGTTTGGAAAGAGTATGTTTTGCAAAAAACCACTCCTAAACGCCCTTTGTACAGAACTGAGTACACCTCTAAAAACACAACTTTGAATATTTTTTTCTTTTATATTAAAAATTAAATTATTAAAATTGTTCATGGTTTTCATTTGGGCGTTAATGGGTTAAACCAAGTGATTTGAATAATTTAATAATAAATAAAACATTTACTATATTTTTAATACTTAACCTTCTTTTTCTGGACAGTTATACGCTTCGTTGCAACAACTACCATTTAGCTGTTGCTGCAACAACAAAAGTGTTCGGCTGTACGATATTTTCAATGAAAACATATTAAAACACCACCGATTATGTTTCATCGAAGCGTTTGTCTACCAGTCCTATTAGATGTTAAATCATTGAAAAATTAAGCGGTATATCGGATATGAGTGTTCCAAAAATGGTTCTTGATAGAAAATATTTAAGGTTTTTGATAATCTTAACTTTAATGTTAACTCCCGTATCTTATTTTTTATCACGTATAACATTTACTTGAGTTGTCGCGATACATCGCGATAGTTCTACTTTGTTTGTTCTATTGTGCTGTTAAACGCGTTCTTTTAACTTGGTGAATAACATAAGTTAAGCAGTTTTCCCAGGACTGCATTTATACGTTCATGCATCCCTTGGCCCACACATACATACATGTAAACCCTCGGAATATATTGATAGGTTACCGTATGTTGACTAGTGATTTTTCGCATTGGGAGTGTAAAACATTTGAGTCCACAGGACCAATTGTTGACGCAATATCAGTGATTTGCTGTTGTAGATTGTTTCATTTATTTTATATAAAACTGATTTTTTTCCATCCCTCGGGTGAACGATAAGGATTTTTTTTATCATCCACATCAGGAAGAGGCATGTTAACCGGAGTAGAAAAAAATGGCACTAGACTAGAAAATCATTTAACTGGAAAATTTCACATATATATAAATACATGAGCAAATCGGATATAACACACGTTTTGATTATAACTAAACAATAGACTATACAACTTCCGGTACAGAGGCATGCGAGTGTGCCGGTGGTGTCATGCTTTAATACAAGTGAACTCTATGAACTTTTATTATTATTAAAGTTTATTAAGCAATTTACATTTTCATTAATAAATATTATCAAACTTTGATGTGATAAATATAATCTTTAGTAGAAAAATATATTTCATTAAATTAAAGACTAAGTTTGTTGTAATAACAAAATATGTTCCCATATCATATCAAATTCGTATTTCAAATATTTATGCACCATGGCTTAAAATGTTTCTTATAAAGGGTGTCTCAGTAAGAATATACTTTTCATTCTAAAACAAAAACACATATTTTTTGAGATAGTCATGACTTTTTTTTTTATTGGATTGTAAAGAAGACATGTTCAGATTAAGTATGAAGTAAAATATCCGTCAAATGGCCATTACCACTTTCATGAAATTTTCCATGACTTTTTACAGAAATGTAGTGTATCTCACCGATGACGCGTTCGATCCCGGATTTGAGCTTAGAAATTATTTCTGGTTTATTCGCGTAAACCCGAGACTTCACAAAATCCCAAAGAAAGAAATCGCACGACGTCAAATCGCATGATCTTGGTGGCCAGTTGACATCAGCATTCCTTGAGATAATTTGTTCTGGAAATCGTTCTGCAATAAATCTACTATTTCATACGCGGTGTGGCAGGTGCCGCCGTCTTGCTAAAACCACAAGTCGGCCAGATGCATGCCGTTCAGTTATCGTGTTCCTGTAATGAATGCCGTTCACACTCATTGCAATTTCGGCCTCATTTTCAAAAAAGTAAGGCCCAGTCACGCAGCCTGACCAAAATCCACACCAAACAGTTGCTCTTTGTGGGTGAATTTGTTTCTCATGGATTGCATGAGGATTTTCTCAGCCCCTAGTTCAACAATTTCGTGTATTCACGAAGTCATCCAGATGAAACTGCGTTTCATCGGTGAAGATGACTTTTTTGACTTCATTTATTGACTTCACTTTGTCCATTACCCATTGAACGAATTGTGCGCTTGAGCCGGTTTGAGCGCCTGAGTAAGCTGAATTTGATCTGTATGAAAGTGGAGATCTTTTGTCAAAATTCGCCTCATGAAATTTGTAGTTTTTGAGAACGATGCCGAATTGATGTTTTCAGGTTTTCGGCGACACTCTCGTTTACAGCAGCAATGTTTTCAAGAGGCCGGCCGGTGCGTTGACGCACAGGAGTCTTACTGTCCATAACCGACCTAGTTTCTTTAAATTTGTTTACCACTCTTCGAATGGTTGACACATAAGGTGCACTTTCTCGTCTGAAAATTGTTCGAAGTTTCAGTATAACTTTCCAAATTTTTGTAATAAGTTCTCACAATTATAACGCGTTGTTCTTTCGTAAACCGCTCAATTTTTAATAATTGGAATACCTTAAAAATTGTAGAGTTGCCACTGGCACAAAAAATTTACACTAAATTTAAAAGGTGCAACCTTACTGAGACACCCTTTAATATCTATTTTTAAATTCCGAGTGACTAAAAATTATTGTTCAATATGGCGGACCCATTATGGCCGCCTGGAGAGTTTAGGTCTTAACGCAAAGAGGAAAAAACATTTGAACTTCTTTTGATATTTTGTTACTTTGCCCTAACAGTATTTCGTTTGCTACTTAATATCATGATTGGCCCCGGAAGTTGATACTTACATTTTGTAAATTATTCAAGTTTTTAATATAAAGCTTTTCTATTAGCTCGAGATTATGATACTTTGCCCTAAAAGTTGAAACTTCCCAGCAAATGAAAAACTGTTAAGGCGAAAGTAGTTTCTTTTGTTGTAAACAAACTTTATTTGCCAGGAAATTGTCTTAATTTACATTTACGGCAATTAATGAAAGCCGTTCATTAAAAACGAAAAATTTTATACTCACCCTCAATCATTGACACTTCCACACGCAGAGAAAAAACTCGTTTGTCCCAAACGAGTTCTCAGATAAAAGAACTTCGTTTGAGGAACGTAATTGCGGGAAACGAACTTCTGTTGAATCATACACGGGATTTCGTTTGAGATAACCGAAAAACGTTTACAACAAACGAGTTTTGTGAAATTTGAACCGAAAAAACGTTTGTGATAACCAAAGAACGTTAACGTTAAACGAGTTTTGTGAAATTTAAACCGAAAAAACGTTTGCGATAACCGAAAAACGTTTATTTCAAACGAGTTTTGTGTAAATCAAACCTAAAAAACGTTTATGATAACCAAAAAACGTTAAGGTTAAACGAGTTTTGTGAAATTTAAACCGAAAAAACGTTTGCGATAACCGAAAAACGTTTATTTCAAACGAGTTTTGTGTAAATCAAACCTAAAAAACGTTTATGATAACCAAAAAACGTTAACGTTAAACGAGTTTTGTGAAATTTAAACCGAAAAAACGTTTTCGATAACCGAAAAGCGTTTATTTCAAACGAGTTTTGTGTAAATCAAACCTAAAAAACGTTTATGATAACCAAAAAACGTTAACGTTAAACGAGTTTTGTGAAATTTAAATCGAAAAAACGTTTGCGACAACCGAAAAACGTTTATTTCAAACGAGTTTTGTGTAAATCAAACCTAAAAAACGTTTATGATAACCGAAAAACATTTACGTCAAACGAGATTTGTGAAATTTAAACCGAAAAAACCTTTACGATAACCGAAAAACTTTTGCGTCAAACGAGTTCTCTGTAAATGAAACCGAAAACACGATTATGATAACCGAAAAACGTTTGCATCAAAGGAGTTCAAACCGAAAAATCGTTTGCGGTAATCGAAAAACCTTTGCATCAAACCGAAAAAACGTTCACGATAACCGAAAAATGTTTGCATCAAACGAGTACTAACCGAAAAAAACGTTTACGATAACCGAAAAACGTTTACAACAAACGAGTTTTGTGAAATTCAAACCGAAAAAACGTTTGCGATAATAGAAAAATGTTTACGTCAAACGAGTTTTGTGAAATTTAAACCGAAAAAAACGTTTCTGATACCCGAAAAACGTTTACGTCAAACGAAAAAACGTTAAATAAAAAATATTTAATTTTTGTTAATAAGTAATTTTTGTTTATTTGGATTCTAAGTTTATTAAGATTCTAATTTTGTATGCATATTTTATATATTATCACATACGATTGATTCATATTGAATTTTACTTATATTTATTGCTCTGACGTTATTTCTTATATGTTCTTTACAAATAAATGTAAGATTTACAGATTCAATTGGAACAGCAAAATACTCATAGTTTTTCTCAATTACATACATATAAAAATGATAGTCGAAATAAACTATTTCATAAATTGACATTAAAGCAAAGAATTTGTCGTTATATTTTGTTATAAAATCAATACAAGCCATTTTACTATTTGAATAAAATACAAAACACCCTGGCTTTAGTAAATTTCCGAAGTATTTTATAAAGCGTACACCTTCTACATTTTTAGAGGCTTTGATATTGTATCTAGTTAAAGTTTCTTTATCAATATTTATTGATTTTCCATGATCAATATTGTTTTCTGATGACTCATCATGGTTTAAAATAAAGTTTGACATTTGAATTGAGTATTTAATGGTTAAAGTTTTTATAATATTCACTTTACAGTTTGTGGAATATGCAATTTTTTTGAAATTTTGGTGAAACGCCTCAAACCTGAGAGAAGAAATAGTTTTTAGCGGACCAATTTTGGACATTATATATGGATAATGAAGAAGAAAATGAAATTTTGGAGTTAAATTTTTGTTTGAGATTTTCATATACAAATAGTTATGTGTTTCTATTAAGTGTTGTAAGTATATATGAAGTTCTTTATGTACTCTTTCTGAAAAACAGCAATCAATAATTTCTCTAAGCAGTAAATACAGTTTCCATTCCTTACAATCTTGTGGAATTAAATCGGCAATTAGTAATGCAAAAAATTTAACAAATGTTAACATCTCAATAGCACTCATCTTAATTTTATTTTTTTTAAGTTGGTCGGAGTTCAACAAATCCTGTAGAGGGACAATTTAAAACATACAAAATTAATTTATGAAGATTAGAATAACAAATTTAAATATATCATACCTGAAAATGCCTAATGAACGAATCAGCACGCTCTGCCTTACTAAGCTTGACAATAATACCATTGGGACCTCGTTTTCTTGCTGATGGAAATAAGAACGGCAATAGCAGTAACGCTAGAATTTGTCTATTGGTTTCTAAAAGTACAAAGATTTTTAATTTATACATAAACAATATTTTATAAGATAGTGTAAATACCATTCGTCTCTTCTGTTATCAGTTGGATCGCTTTATTAACTGTTCCGGATTTAAGCTTCTTCATGTGCTCGATTATATTCGATACGAATTTCTCTGGTATTTCCAATACTAGCTCTGTCTTTGTTAATATTTCGGTATCTAGTAAATACTACACAGAAGAATTAGTTTCAATTTTATTTGATATTTTACAGCATTACCAATTTATATCCGTCTGGCTGTTCGAGTGATGGGTAACATTTAATATAATCGACAGTGGATACCTCGCCTTTTAGCTTTTCTTGCCGATGAGAAAAAGTTTTCTTCCAAGCATCTATGCAAGAATCTAAAACTACCTCCGTGGAGAGTATCTTCAATGCTCGGTCGATTATGTCTTTTGCCACCACATTTGTAGAAGCTGTAAAATAATTACAATACCAATATAACTGTTCGTACATATGCAGAGTTTGATTTTTCAAACTAAATTAAAATCTGTATGTACCTTCATCCAGATCCAGCGGGTTACTAAGTGGAGTTTTTGATTTCGGTCGTCGCACAATCACTCCTGAATGTGCCAAGGCTGACCTGTAATTATTGTACGCGTCGTGTAATTTGCCAGCTGCGTGCCGACCTAGACAAAATTTTTGGTAAAATGTGTTTGGTAATTCTCCAACAAACACCTCTGCAATCAATTCGCTAAGAGTTTGCAATTCAGAAGTCGTTAATCTGTAAATGAATTCTATTATTCTTTAAGTTTTTAAAACGCATGTACAAAAACCGAATAATAAGGAATATTTATTACATTGTGCAAGGGTTTGTCATCAAATGTCGTACGATTCCTTTACTTATTTGGATCCTCTCCGTATTACTGAGTTTGTTTCTTTTTTTAAAATTTTCGACGATACAATGGTGGTGTTGCTGTAGAAACGCTTGTAGGTCCTGCGGAAAACAAAATGTTAGTATTTCAATATTACAAAAAATCAAAGTTTACCTACCTCTTTAGTATTTAAATTTTGTGATGACTCAAAGTTTACTATGTCGTAGGAACAAACCAGGTTTTCCAAACCGGAAGACGAGGGCGAAAGAAAGCTTAATTGAGTATTGTCAACTGCAGCTGGAATATATTGATTATAATAATAATATATGCGTCTAAAATATATATGCGTTTTCTGTATATACACATTTCTGTAGAGACATTTTGAAAGAAAAGTTGCTAATAAATCTTAACGACAGATATATTACAAAATTTCTATACAGAAATTAATATATATGCGGTATTTTTAAAAGAAAACTTGTAAATAAATAAACCTGAAAGACAGATAAATTTAAGTTTTTTAATGCGAATTTAAAATATGTACGAAATTTTTGAAAGAAAAGTTGCAAATAAATCTTAATAACAGATAAATTACAATATTTCTATACAGAAATGAAAATATATACGACATTTTTGAAAGAAAACTTGCAACTAAATCTGAAAGGCAGATAAATTTAAATTTGTCAATGTGAATTTGAAATATATACGAAATTTTTGAAAGAAAAGTTGCTAATAAATCTTAACAAAAGAAAAATTGCAATATTTCTGTATAGAAATGAAAATATATGCTAAATTTTCAAAAGAAAACTTTCGAATAACTCTTAGCAACAGACAAATTGTAACATTTCTATAGAAAAACAAAAATAATATTTAAAGAAAACTTGCAAATAAATCTTGGACAGATAAATTACAATATTCTTATAAAAAATTTCAAATATATGCGATTTTTTTTAAACAAGTTGCAAATAAGTCTTAAGAAATAAATTATAACGTTTCTATAGAGAATTTGATATGTACTCAAAATTTTTTAAAGAAGAATTGCAATAATTCGTAATGACAGATAAATTATAATACTCCTTTGAAGAAATTGAAAATGCCCAGTGTAAACTCAGTGTTGCCAATTATAATAGAAATTGCCCAGTGTAAACACAGTGTTAGCATAGGTTGTGTATTCAAACAAAGTGCACAGCAACAAGGCTTTTATATGCACAGCAATGAGAGAACAAAATCTCTACTATACAAACACAACGTTTTCTATTCCAAACTGCACAGCAACAAGGGTTTCATATGCACAGCAAATGAGAGAACAAGCAAAAGATCTCGTTCATATGCTTTGTTGGTACACGTTGGCGACAGTTTTTTCTCAATTGTGTGTATATCATTAAAAGATTTCGTGGAGTAGTACTTCCAAACATGAGCGTTTTTTTTTGTTTAGTAAAATGTATGTGTATTGGTGTTTGCCATGAGAAGGTTCTAGGAACCCCAGCTGTAATACATACATACAAACAGTTGT
This sequence comes from Phaonia tiefii, assembly GCA_963931995.1. Lineage (NCBI taxonomy): Eukaryota > Metazoa > Arthropoda > Insecta > Diptera > Muscidae > Phaonia > Phaonia tiefii. The sequence continues at coordinate 48,430,015 of OZ008367.1, forward strand.
GGGAGTGAACAAAACAATTATTAGGATCAAATACAGAACATTCTAATGGTACAGTTGCTTCACAATTTGTGCGTGCAGTACGGTAACAATATTTTGTTCGCTCCCACCCTAACCAATACTTACCTTTTAAAAAAAGGACAAAGTTACTGTCACATACATATTAAGATATGTAGTCGACCACATCTTCTTTTGGTATTTGGACTTCATTACTCGCATAAAACTGAAAGTCTTTTATATCCTTGTAATTTTTTTTAATGGCTTCCACAAGATCGATGTAGTTAAGACTTGGTATTTTAATCAATTGGGTTTTACCCATATAATTTATTTTAACAAAAGTTGGCATTTTGGTTCTTATTTAATTTTTTTTTTGTTTCTATTAACACTTTTTATTTAGTTAACTAAATATAATTTTAAAATTACCAGTTATTTGAATTAAAATTTTTACTTTTTTATTAAAACTTTTTGCACTGGCACGTACGTACGTCTCTTACTGCTTTCAAACGACAACTAAAAGCGCAGCAAACTGGATCGCGTCAATTGTCTATTGTTATTGTAAGAAATCAGGGATGGTAGATGATATTGCCGGAATGGTACAAAACATATACTAAATAAGTACTTTTTACTCAATAAAGTAGAATTATTGGAATATACACTTTATAATAGCATAAATTGTCTACGCATTTATATAGGTACGTATGTTTATTTTCTATGTGAAGAAAAAATATACTAATATACTAATAATATAAATACGTATTTTGAAAATAAATTATGTCATATTTCTATTGTTCTTTATTATTAAATTATAGGAACAAGAGTTATAGTTTACCAAATCATTGGTATTGTATTTGATCAGATAGTTTATCGTGCAATAAAAATTTATTTTGATATGAAGAATGAGGAACAGACAATATTCCTCGAACAATATTTGAAAAATGTGGAAATATTAATTCGTTTATTTCATTTTGAATTCCGAAACTTTGAACAAATAATAAAAATATTTTTGCCAACATATTACAGATTTTAAAAATTAAAGATTAGCTTTAGGTCGCAATTTTATATTATTAAATTCAAAATAATTTTTTTAATATAAACACGAAAAGCGGTATAACAATAATAGGGTTTCCTATCCAATAGTAATTTTGTTTGCCTCAAGTCTTCATATAAAACGTCATATAATTTTTTTTAAATTTACTTTTTAACTGCATATTCGCTTTTATTTATGTTTTATTTCGAAATCTAATAGTTATCCAATATGCTTTTAAATAAAAAAATACATCCTATAAGACAATAACAATTTAAAAGTAGATACTAGTATGTTCATTTAGATATCCTCCCATTGCATTTTCACTAAACGTATTAGTACATATATTAGTCAATCAAAAAGGTACCAAATGTGTCGCGGGGTACCACGGTACTTTTTAAGTACTAAAGTGTATATTCCCTGACCGAAATCAGTTATACGACAAAACACAGTACATGTTCTCTCTCCATCTCTGACACTCCCTGATAAAGAACAATTTCATGGCACAATTAACAAGGTAAACGCAGTAGGATTTGGTATGCATATTATGGCAAATTTTGTGTTCGAAAGGGAAAGGGAAGTAAAATAAGCAAAAACAATATACATACATATTGCATAAGAGCGACACGTATGTAAAAAAAATATTGGAATCAGCTGTTCTAACGAGGTTACCTTGTTTATTCTACCATTTAGGAAATGTGTGGGTAATGTGTACAGAAGACAAATTGCTACTCTTGCTCGTTGCGAATATCAAATGAAGAATCTTTAACCACGAAATTGTTGTTGGTCTGGAGTAATTGAGAGAAATTTAAGTTCATCGTATCTTTCCTCTCATTAACAGTATGGCTAATTTAAGTTATCGGAAACGCTTTTCGTTTGCGGCAATTTAAATTTTGTGCTCGTTTGATTCAAATGAGTGCTCGTTTGCAATAACCGGGTACACAGTTGCGATAAACGAGTTTAGTTAAAAGAACTACATAAACAGTTGCGACAATGGTTTCGTATGCAAATCAAACGAAATACGGTTACGGCAAACGAGCTATAAACGTTTTTTTTCTTTGCGTGCATGAATTTCGTATTTCTTGTTTGATAAATAAGGAAATTAAAAAAGGGGCACTCATTTAGAGATACTCTTTTCAATGGGGATTTAGTGCCAGTTCAAACTGTTCAACATTGTTTGAAAGCTTGTAGAAGATCCACTGTTTTTGACTAACATTTTGTTTAGATTTGTGGCCTATTTCCGGCATAATGGTCAAAGTCAATAAGCAAAATATCCTTATGTGGGTTGAGGAGTAACCCTGGCAACCCTTGAAGACACGCAATCAGTCAGCGAGACAAAACAACGGTTGGGTTTGGTTTGTATTCCCTCAAAAATGAAGCCCACCGCAATGTAACTGTCAATGGCGCCGTTTATCACGCAATGATACCGGACTATTTTCGACCTGAAATTAAAGCTTGTGCTCCCGACGATATTTGGTTGCAACAAGGCGTCTCTACCGTGACATTATATAGAGAACATTTCGGTGAACAGTTAATTACACGCTTCGAACCGTTCAATTAGTTGCCTAGATCATGTAGCATTACACCACTGTACATACTCCTTTGGGGCTATGTAAACTCCAAAGTCTATATGGGTATGCAGACTATGATTGAGGAATCGGAAGTTATCGGGTAATTCAAAAATATTTCGACACAGTCCAGGACCCAACCCCTATTGAATTGTATGAAAGTAGTTTTTGTTTTACGGTTCCTTGAAGTAGGTATTGTATGGCACTTTCTGAAAAAAGGACCTGACTGAAAATAAAAAATCCTTTATCCTTGAATAACGTGGTATAACTTATCTTCAATTTTTGATTTCTCCCACCAAAAAGAAAGTCCATCTTTTCTCTACATCATAGCCAAATTTCAAAACCGGATCTCACAGTGATCTATAGCATGTTGTTTGTAAATATCCGGTATTAATTGACTAAGTATGGACTAAGTATCAATTCGTATGGACAAGGAGAAACCAGTGTCCAAGTGTCCAAAGTGGTCGGGTTCGAAAATTCAGATTTTTTTTTTGGAATTACGCTATCATTACTTGAGTCAAGCGTCAACGCGAAATCGAAAATTGGAACCTAAGAATGTATCATCTTATTCGCAATTATTACCAACAGTTGAAGAAACACTCCTTAAACAATAAGTGATTGTTTGAAAATCGGCAGTAGCAACCGCAAATTCGATTGTTGCGACCGAATAGCAGTTGCCATAAACGAATTGAGATTGTCACGTCTGAATTTTGTCCTGACAACTGAAATTCCGTTGGGGCAACCACTAAAAACTTGTGACAACTCCTAATGCGGTTCTGGTAACCTGCAATTTCGATGTGATCCCATGTAATGTATTGGTGACAACGTCTAAAACGGTTACGTCTAATTCGGTTATTTTTCCTGAGGTAGCGTGACCAGAAAAGGAAAAGCAAAATATTTTGTTGCAACAAGACGTCCCTATCATGACATTGTATGAAGAACATTTCAGTGAACAGTTAAGTATACACTTCGAACCGTTGAATTAGTTGACTAGATCATGTGACATTACACCACTCGACGAATTCATTTGGAGCAACGTAAACTCCAAAATCTACATGGGTAAGCAGTCTATGATTGAGGAGTTGGAAGCTATCATTAATTGAGTCATGCGTCAACGGGAAATCGAAAATTGCAACCTAGGAATGTATTATTCTATTCGCAAAACAATAAATGCAATTGCAATAAAAATTTCCCTTTGTACACTCACACAGGTAGTTGTTTGAAAATCGGTTGTAGTAACCGCAAATTCGACTGTTGCGACCGAATAGAAGCCGCCACAAACGAACTGAGATTGTCACGTCTGAATATTGTTCCCACAACTGAGATTCGGTTGACGAAACCACTAATGACCTGTGATAATTCCCAATGTGTTTCTGGCAACCTGCAATTCGGATGTGATGACATCTAATGTGGTGGTGAAAAAGTCTAAAAACGGCTACGTCTATATCGGATATTTTTCCTTAGAGTGCGTGACCAGAAAAGGAAAAAGAAAATATATGTCACCAACTTACAAAACTGATTAATTTGCTTCATTAATGAGTCACTCAAATACGACTTATAAAGGGTTTTTCAACAGAGACGCTACAAAAGAAACTCGATAGGGACAGCAAACGACGCCATATTTTTTCCCTCTCTTTTGACATTTCTCTTCAGTAAGGTTTGCCATTTCATCATGGAAAGATATACGAGCCAACAACGAGTCGAAATTATTAAAATTTACTACCGAAATTTGGAGTCAGTGGCCTCACTTTAAGAGCGCTACGTCAAATTTATGGTCGTCAAAATCGTCCTACCAGATCAACAATTGAGCGTCTAGTGGAAAAATTTCAATCCACAGGCACAGTACAAAATGTGCCCGTGCCAGTGAGACAAAGAAGTGCCCATAGTGTCGAGAATATTGCTGCCGCTGAGGCTTCAGTTCAAGAAAACCCAAATGTGTCTCTCACACGTCGTTCTCAAGCGTTGGGCATCTCTGTGACGTCGTTGTAGCGAATTTTGCGAAAAGGTCTTGGCCTACATCCTTACAATATCAAATTGACCCAAGAACAGAAGCTGCTTGGCCACCATAAGCGTCGTATGTTCGTGAATTGGGCTGAGCAACAACTTGAAAATGATTCGGATTTTCATCGGAAAATCATCTTCAGCGATGAGGTTCATTTCTGGCTGAATGGCAATAAGCAAAATATGCGTTATTGGTCGACAACGATCCACACGTAATCCACGAGTCATCATTGCATCCCGAACAAATTACGGTTTGGTGCGGTTTATGGGCCGGTGGCGTCATTGGGCCGTGATGATCATGACCGGCACATCACTGTAAATGCGAATCGCTACCGTTCAATGATAACCGAATATTTTTGGCCCCAATTGGATAATATGGACTTGATGGACATGTGGTTCCAACAGGACTGCGCCAGAAGCCACACAGCGAATGCCACAATCAATTTATTGGAAACCAAGTTTGGTGAACGTGTTATCTCACGAAATGGCCCAGTCGATTTTCCGCCTCGGTCGTGCGATTTGACGCCGTTAGATTATTGCCTGTGGGGCTACGTCAAGTCTATGGTCTATGCCAACAAGCCAGCGACGATTGATGAACTTCGTACGAATATCGAACGTGAAATTGCAGCAGTATCGGCCGATTTATGCTTGAAACCCGTCGAAAATTGGGTTCAGCGTCTGAACTTCTGCAAGCGTGCCCGCGGCAGCCATGCAGCCATGCAAAAGAAATCGAGTTCCATACAGAATGGCATCGAACGTACTTTTGTAGCGCTCTTATTGAAAAACCCGTTATTAGAATGGAAGCGCCAATTTCTCTTGGATTTTCCGAAGGTACAGATAAAGCTTACTGATGGAATTGCTCTCGGAACGGAAGCAGTCATGTGTATGCCATCATCGTGAACCCCTAGGTCAAGCCTATTTCTAGGTTTCTTTCGAGTAGTGAGATGCAATTGAGTATCGAGTTTTTCGTAAGCCTCGGAGAAGCTGGAAGGAGGGCATGTACACAAATAATCAACAACAAATTACATCAGCAGTCATATTTGCAAGCATACTTTGCGTGTTTCTCGGGGATTCCGCAGCTGGGAAATATATCGGCTGGTCCATCTGTTTCAATAATATGTTATTTAGACAGTGATAAATCTTTCTGTTCGAAATATTGACTGTCAGTCCGTATCATCACCCTTAAACAACATTGTGAAATTTTGCAAGTATTGCGAACTCCAATCGGACATCGACAAGGGCCGACAATTTTTCTAACATTATTTTATTGAAATTATATTTTCTGATTTTTCGAATTTTTTCGAATATTTTCGAATTTTCATCTCGGCGGCTATGTCATTAGAGGTTGACGCAACCTCATTAGAGGTTGACATATCCTCATTAGAAGTGGACATAACCTCATTAGAGGTTGACACAACCGAATTAGAGGTTGACACAACCTCATTAGAGGTTGACGCAACCTCATTAGAGTTTGAAGCAACCTCATTAGAGGTTGACGCAACCTCATTAGAGGTTGACATAACCTCATTAGAGGTTGACATAACCTCATTAGAGGTTGACATAACCCCGTTAGAGGTTGACGCAACCTCGATAGATGTTGATGCGACCTCATTAGAGGTTGACATATCCTCATTAGAAGTTGAAATAACCGAATTAGAGGTTGACATAACCTCATTAGAGGTTGACACAACCGAATTGGAGGTTGACACAACCTCATTATAGGTTGTTACAACCGAATTTACATAGTGTCACAAAAAAATTTTGGATGTTTTTTATTATTAAGTGATGATTTATTTTCCTGTACTCAATATATTACAAAGCGAGAAAATAAAGTAATTTAAATCATTCTGACCTTGTACAGACGATTACTCCATATCTCAACCGGCCGACCTTGAAAAACTTGAAAACTCTTCATATCTGTTTGGATATTTTCTGCAAAATATGATAGCCATTTTAATATAAATCCCGTAATTACAATACTTTTACTTACCTTTCTTAATAACCACAAAAAAAACTTGATATCGCCGGGACAGTAATATTTATAGATTCTTTATCTTATTTTAATATAATATTTGATATAATTTTAATATAAACTAATAAGAAATTCGGTTACAGCAACCGAATGGACGCCAAATTCGGCCGTTGCAACCGACATAAGTCTAAATTCGGCTACTGCAACCGAATTGATACCAAATTCGATAGCTAGAACCAAATTGATGCCAACTTCTGTTACTCCAACCGAATTGATACCACATTCAGTCACTCCAACCGAATTTGGTGCCAATTTCGGTTGTCGTATCCGTATTGAGTCCAAATTCGGTTGTTTCAATCGAAATTTTAGAAAATTTAGTTGACAGAACGAATATAATTGAAAATTCGATTGTCACAACTGAATCAATTTTGCAACGAGGTTGCTTCAACCGAATTTCAGTTGTGGGAACTAAATTCGGTAGTGACAACCTCTGTTTCATTGTTGCAACCTTAATATGTATGTTCATGTGTCTGTTGCTTTACATTCTCTTTGTTTTTTGTGGGAATAAAACAAAAAGTATTCAGCAAGAAAATAATGACACATGTGCTTGCACTGGTCTTTAAATAATTTTAACTATTAATATTATTTAAATGTAACGCCATCATATGATTGAACGCTGTTTTTAATTACCCAATGTAACATTTACTAATGTGTTCATAGAAATCGAACAGGTACCGTGTAACAAAAAGGTATTAACACATCGCCGGTGAGTTCGAACACTCATTGGAGTTTTTGTATATACTAACTCACACACACACTACACTGTCCTTTGATTTGATTCTGGATTCTTTCAATAAAAAATATACCAGCAAATTCGTTAGTAAATATATAGACTCGTGGACTTTCCGTGACGGTGAACGGGTTCAACTCGTATCTCAGGGAAAACTTAATTACTAAAATCCATTTGTATTTAAAATTTAATCAAAAAAAACTTACATTATTTAGCGTACACTTGCATGCTTTAAACGAAAACAAGAGTTCGTCGCAAAAACTTGGCGTTTGTCGTCAAAGTTTTGTTTTTAAGTTTAGAGTTACTGAGTGTTAGTCAAAAGAACAGTTTTAGTAACAGTTTACGTTTTTTGAGTTCATAGTTAAAGATATATCGTTTGCTGTAAAGGTTTTTCGGTTCCAGTGAAGGATGTTATATATTTTTCACAATGATATTCAACATTCTCGAAAATTGTTAAACCATTTTTATTCTTCAATTTAAAAAAAGATTGGTTTTATCTACACGTCTATTAGAAAAATGGTCTCCCATCACATCCTATGAAGAGATTTGGGAGAACTTCGATTAAAAAAAAAAATAAATGGTTTCCCATTACATCCCATGAAGGGACCGGGGAGAACTTCTCACAATCACTGAGCTGTGCGCTTTCCAGTTTTCACTCACTGATTGGGACCTACAGTTTTACACCGATTCCGAACGGTATTTTGAGAAGCTTTTTCATGGCTATATACTCGATAGTGTCGCCGTCACTATGCGGGTTGACCGCCGCTGATAGACATTTTTTGAAGGTGGTCAGAGCAGGGTTCGAACCCAGGATCTCATGTACAAGGGCCGAGCTTCGATTGGATACACTTAAATTCATGTAGGTGAAATCCAAATAGGTTTTATTTTAAGAGAGATTCTTGAGATATTGGGATTTTTTTTATTTTATTTTTTTTGTTATTCAGGCTCAAGCACATTCAATAAAGATATAGTTTTTTAACAGAAGTTTTGCAAAGTACATCCGCATGATTTCTGTCAAACCGTGTAGCTATTTCAGACTTATCCACAGTTCTTCATCATCGGTTGTTTGGAATGATGCTATCTGAAACTTCATGTAACTAATTGCAACCAAAAACCCATTTTAATTGAAACTGTTCGAAAAATATAGCAAGCAAAACACACAAGAAACATTAGCAAAATTTCATTTCCATCAGCAAAGAAGCATCAGTTCCCATTCGACATGATTTTTGATGTTACCTCAAAAGACAGCACATTGCGGCCATCATCGTCTTTGAAGAAGTACGGTCCAATGATGCCTCCGTCCCATAAACCAAAACCAACAATGCATTTTTGAGGGTGCATTGACACTCTGGGCTGCTTTTCGGACCAAATTCATCAATTCTCTTTATTGACTTACCCATTGAGCCAAAAATTAGCTTCGTCACTGAATGCCACACAATGGGCGTAACTTTCGAAACACATTTCTCACAGAGCACGGATTCTGATAATAACATTTAATGATCTGCAAGCATTGTTCGTTTGTAGGCCTATTCACGATGCAATGGCAAGGCAAACTAAACATTTTTAACTTTAACACAAGACACGAATCACGCATGAACTGGTAAAAAAACTTAACACTGAAAAACCAAATGGCAAAAAAGTTATCCTAACTGCGCGGAAATATGTAAAAATTTATCAGAATGTTTAACGAGGAATGTCAGGACAAAATAATTTTGTTTGCTAGATTCAACATTTGTTATTTGTGAACATTTTGCGTTAGAGAAAGAAAGATTTTGAAATACACAGATATATATTACAAATCTCCATTCTCACCATTTCTATTTTTACAAAAATTACCCTTCTTCACATCTTCCACTTGAAATGCTTAATAATTAATTCCAATTATGATTAAAAATCAATAAAGAAAACGAGAAATCTTAATCAAAAAAAAAAATAAAGAAAAACTAATAAAGAAAAAACAATAAACTTACCCAGAGGTTATTATAAATGAAAAAAAAAATTTAATTAATTTATTAAACTGCCACTGGCAATAATTGCATTCAAATGCACATTAGCACCCTCTCCTTCTTCTTCCTGATGAATGAATGAATTCAAGAGTTGCACATACAAAAAATACTGACTGGATTTTCAGTTTCTTTATATTCGTGTGATGGGAGAATAAAAGAAGAATTCTATTAATTATAATTAAAAAAAAAAAAGGTTTCAAGGCTTCCAGATTCGCTGTGGTTTATATGCAGAGACAATTGTATGTACTACTGCTTCACTTCCAACCCCTTTTTCTTATTATTAAAATATTATAAGACGGAAACAGTAGTGAAGTTTTAACGCGTTTCAAAAAGTTGTCGGGGGTTTGGTATTCATTTATTTGACAAGGAAAACAGTGGGACCGAATCAAAATATATTGGTGGATATTTCAGGGCAAATCTTTTAAATTCTGTTGTATTAGGTCTTCACTGTGAACATATGAACATACCTTTCATATCCAACGCATCATTTCATTCAGAACATAAAGTTTGATATTAACTGCATATAATGTTTTATTACTTACACAGTGCAACACATAAAATGCAAACTCCTTCACGTGGGAGTTTTCTCGAAGAACTTATCGAAACTAGCAAAAACTAGTTCGGATTTTATTAAATTCTACCAAGGCGCTTCGCAGTACAATGTTTCGTTTGGAAAAAAAATTGAAAAAACTTCAAGAAAAATGGAAAAAATCCAAAATTTTTAGCTTTTTTACCTTCCTCAACTCATAACGTCCAAACTAAGCTTTGTGACGTGAAGCGCCTTGGTGGAATTTTAGATTTTAAGGTTCTAAATGAGAAATAGAAAATTTTGGCCAAAAATCTTTAGCCGTTTTTGTGCCATTTTAAATGAAAAAGTCGTAAATCTACCTTTACCACTTATTATTATAATAATTTTTTTTCTCTCAGTGTACGAATGAAATATTCATCTTAAATGAAAGGCTACTAACCCAGTTTATTGTAAAAAATTAAAAAATTCCAGTTTTTCGGATATTAATAAAATTACAGGAAAAAATTCGTAATCAGTTGAAAAATCAATGACAACAAGAACACCCTATAATTCACATATCATGTAATTGAGGGCCACCCTAATGAGCATTTCAGATAGCCGAATGTATCCCCAAATCAGTACATTTAATTTGGTACATATATCTTTAAATTGTAAAAACCACTTTTTTTGACATATTGCTAACTATATTGCTTACTTTTGCTTTGGTTTGTGTCTAGACTAACATATGTTCGGAAATTTCTTGTTATAAGTATTCTAGGTGGAGGCTGTAACCAATATTTAGTATAAATTGTAGTTTTGAACCTAATAAAAAGTAAATTTAGAAAAGTAAATTGAAAGAAGTTTAAAGAAAGAAAATTTTTTTAATTAAGTGCTTTTTCTTAAAAACTGTAAATTTTCCTTTTCTTAAAAAATATATACCTTATCTTAAAAAAGCACATTTGCTTAATAAATATAAATTTTCTTACAAAAAGTACATTTTCTTAAAAAAGTAAATTTTCTTCCAAAAAATTCCAAAAACAAAATAACTTTAATTGAGTACCTACTCTTAAAAATATACCCATTCTTGAAAAAAAGGACCAATTTAAAAAAAATCCTATTTCTTAAAAAAAACATTTTCTTCAAAAAAATACCTTCACTTAAAAAAAACTTTTCTTACAAAAATTCCTTTTCTTAAAAGTACATTTTCTTAAAAATAAAATAATACGGTTCTTTTACTTTCTTGTGATAAGGGGCCGTTTTGGACATAAGTAGGTAAATTTTCTTAAGAAATGTCCTTTTCCTAAAAAAAGTATCACAGTACCTGTTCTTAAAAAAAAGTACTTCTTTTTAAAAAAAATTCATACTATTATGGTTTTTGTTGCAGAAAGTACGAGTACTTCTTAAAAATTAAAAAAAAATTTGCTTAAAAACCATTAGCGTTTAGTAAAAGAAGTAGCTCTCTCTAAAAAATCTAATGAGTGTTCGAACTCACGCGATTTCTATAAACTACAAATGTGAAAATAAAAAACAGCGTTCAATCATATGATGACGTTACATTTAAATAATATTAATACTTAAAATTATTTAAAGACCAGTGCAAGCACATGTATCATTATTTTCTTGCTTAATACTTTTTGTTTTATTCCCACAAAAAACAAAGAATGCAAAGTAACAGACACATGAACATACATACATTCTTATGTTCGTACATATGCTATACAAGTTCACACAATTTTCGTTGCTCTCTTGCTAACTACGTCATTATTCTCTTTGCTCTGAGAGGGCTCCGCACCCACACAAGACAACTATTTGCTGCCGCTACATCAGTGTGTGTTTTTTTCGCAATCTGACAATCTGTGTTTCGCCGTCGGTATGCAATATAGATGCTAACCGATTCTGAGACCTACCCGATATGCACACAAAATTTCATACAAATCGGTTCAGCCGTTTCGGTGGAGTTTAACACTAAACAATCTGTGATCACAGTCGGACAATCTGTGTGAGCGCAGTCGGACAAAATGTGTTTGGATGTATTCACTTTGTGAATTTAGTCCCTACCCGCGCCTATAGATGTTAACACATCAAAAAAGTTTTCTTAGAAAAGCTTTTCGTTTTACAAAAAGTATATTTTCTTAAAGATGTATTTAAATTATCGTATTTTTCAACGGGCGCCTTAGGCGTGTTGGAACTCACTAGTACGTAATATGTAGCGAAAGGAACTTCGGACCAATCGGGTGTCCGCTGAGACCCCATGTGATTTTTATTGGATTATAGAGAAGGCATGTTCCGATTAAGAATGGAATATAATATCCGTCAAATGGCGCATATAGGTGATTTTTGAATTTAGTCCTTTTTTAAACCTAAATATCAAGCTGGGCCTCCCCCCGAAATGCAATCCTGCGTACGGCACTCTGGTGGCCAGTTGACATCACAATTCCTTGGGATAATTTGTTCTGGACATTGTTGAATAATTAAGCCCCTATCACGCCGTCGGACCAAAATCCGCCCCAGAGAGTTGCACGTTGTGGGTGGTTTTGTTTCCCATGGATTGCATGAGCGTCTTCTGAGACCCAAATACGATAATTTTGTGTATTCACGAAGCCATTCAGATGGAAATGCGCTTCAACGGAGAAGATGACTTTTTTGAATAATTTGCCTTGACTTCACTTTGCTCCATTACCCATTCAACGAATTACGTTGTGTCAAATCCTACACATACGTAGACCAATAATAAATGTCCTAGAGTAGTTACTATATCTAGAGCTTTTTTTTTGCTCAGCAAATTTCTGACATTTTGTCTGGTGTGATATGAACGTTGAATGTTGAAAATAATTACAGATAGAGGCAATGGTTGAAAACAACCAACAAAATAACAACAACGGCATTTCGTTTTGTGTGTTAAAATTGTTGTGGTAAATACAACACAAATGTATGCTAACAATAAAAATGTGTAAAACACATTTAAATTTCACCCTTTTTCACCAAAACGACATGAAAAATTAAAGTAAGAAGTTATTGTAATTCCACCTGGTGTATGTCACTTTTCGTCACACGTCTCTCTAGCACCACGAAGAGTGTGAAAGGATCGTCAAATGACTCAAAGATTCTCTCTAGTTATAATAATTACCCACTTGTACAGGTAACTGGTTATAAACTAGAACAGCGCTAGTTCCAAACCAACCATCACTATTCCCACTTCAATCCACTTGCACTGCTTTAAAGAGGCGAATTTAACATGGTCATGCCCTAGGCAGTAGTGAATTGACTACCCCTCAGATAACTATTGAATAGTATTTAACTAGTTTTATAGCAATATATGTGTATACAAGTATTAGACTTGTGTTGAACTCGTTCACTAGTTCTCGAACTCGTTCATTTAAGGTGCCCGGAAATAACAATCACGAACATAGTCACCATATCGAACATGTACATTATATACGTGAGGATGGTGTCTGGTCAACCTAATTAAACTAACTATGTAGTTCATGAACTACCCAACTCTAACTAGTACCATCGAATTAGTTCCGTCGCTAATTCTATCGTATTAGTACATATCTGTTTACCATGCAACTATTTACAACTATAATTCCATGAATTCATCAGTTAAGTAGCCAGTAGTCCAATAAAAAGGATTGATATTATGTTTTTATTTAAACCGATTTTGTTATTTTAATTACACAACCACGACTGGGCACCACAATTTTGCATATTTTGCATATTTCGGTAGAACAACGGTGCTGCTTTTTTTTGTTATTGAATAAAAGTTCTTTAATGAGGCTTTTTTTATTAGTGTTGGACGTCAAGCACATGGCTTTCATTCGTGTTGTAGACGACGAAAGTCTTAAACGACTGCCTTCCGATTACTATGTGTCAAAAGAGTGTCGATTGGTTTCTCTTAGATTATATTTAGTCAAATATAGAACTAGAGAACTTTATAATTATTAATGCACCTAGTGTCATGTAGTTAAACGTCACTTTCAGAACAAGCGGGTACTCTAAGATAAATGTAAACAAACACTAACAAAAACGAAGTATACTTTGAACTTGACAGTTCGAAAGTGGTTTGCAATGTAAACAAAGCAAATCAGCTGTGCTTATGCGGTCACCATCTATGAATCTATCTTGGTCTGCTGGTTTGAGCTTCTGAGCTCGCTTGTCAAGATTCGCTGCGTAGTGCTTCGTGAAATCTGAAGTTGTTGAGAACGATGCCACTCTCGTTGACAGCAATGATTTCAAGAAACCGACTGGTATGTCTTACTGCCCATAACCGACCCAGTTTCTTCAAATTTACTGACCACTCTTCGAATGCTTGACACATTAGGTGCACTTACTCGACTGAAAATTCTTCGAAGTTTGCGAGCGGTGTCAGCATGACTTTTCCAATTTCTGGAACAAGTTTTCGCAATTATAACGCGTTGCTTTTTCCTGAAGCGCTACATTTTTAATAATCGAAATAAACATATGTGACAGCAGCCAAACTTCAGAGTTGCCAATGGCAAAATGGAAAAAAATTGAATTAAATCTAAAAAGTGCAATCTTACTAGACACCCTTATTTCTATTAGCATCAATGAAAAAATTAGTCACGAGACATGTATTTTAACTGCCTGTGATTATACACTATGTATTTCACTGCTTCTACCTTCAAAAATTTATTGAATTTTTGCTTCCGAGGAAGCAACATTTTTGCTGGGTACACTGAAAGAAAAGCCTTTCATAGCATCAATGAATGGGTTTACATAGATACAATGAAGAGTTTATTTGATGCTATGAAATGTTACATTACTTCAATGAACTCCTTCATTGCTGCTATTTTTAAATTTGTGGACCGTCATTAATGCTAAGAAAACTTTTACATTGATGGAATGAAGTATATTTTTCATGTAAATATGGGAAACTATAGAGAAAAATTGCAGACATTTAATCGACATGAAATGAAAATGAAGCATGCTCATAGCATCAATGAAACATGTTCATAGCATCAATGTAACATGTTCATTACATCAACATGTTCATTACATCAATGGCCATATTTCATTACATCAATGAAACGATTTATAATATCAATGTAACATATTTCTTTAATACAATGATAATGTCTCATTCCGGTTAGAAAGTTTACTTTAATTTCATGTCAATGAAACATTTTTCGTTTAATGTAACATTGTTCATAGCATTAAAGAAGCCCGACATTGGCTTAAAAACAATGACACTTTTCATTGATGCAATGTAAGAATTCATTAAAGGTATGAAGGTTTTTCTTTCAGTGTTGTGATAAGTTTCATCAGGGAATGCGGTGGCTTAACGGGCTAGAAGCTGCTGAAGATGGGGAATTACCCATTACACATGGAGAATGTGTAAGCGGTGTGTATAGATTACCCACGGTTATGGGTTATGGGTTACCCTGGGTAACCCATCCCCATTTTTGATCGAAAATATAGAAAAGTTAGAAAAAAATGTCTATATCTCGCAAACGGAGCGTCGAATCGAAGAAATAAGTACATAATTTCTAAGAGTTTTCCCACAAAGTGGTCCAAGTCGTATGGATCCCAAGTGGTAGATAATAATCAAAAACTAACTGCCTCCTAAGGGTTAATAATGAATTTTATCATTTAATGAATTTTGTCATAATATAATGAATTTTGTCATATTTCATCTTTTATCTAGCACTTGGGCTAAGATTTGTGTTTTGGAGTGTTGGGACACAAATAGTGAAATTTTATGGCGATCATTTTTGTAGAACATTTTGACCACGCCCCCCGTAATTTTCGAGCAGTTTTTTGCGAGTTTTCAAAAACAAAGTTTAAATTATGGTTATACGTGACAGTTAGAGGGTTAATTTGTTCCACAAAGATGTTTATCTGAATCTTTTCTATAAAACTTCTGAACATATGTTGTACCTCAGAAGTAAGGAACACACAATTTTGCATGCCAATACATTGCAGAAAAGTTCCGAGTTGCGGAAACTTTGACCCGCCCTTAAAAAAATTCAGATCAGATCTGGCAAAACGCCTATATACGTATATTTTTTTTTTAACCTTTCTACCAGAATCCGTTGACAGAAACCCATCATTTTGAAAAAAAATCTAATTTTGTCTCACAGTGTAATTAGTATATATTGTAGTTTTGAAAACAATAAAAAGTAAATTTAGAAAATCCAAAGTGAAAGAAGTTTAAAAGAGAACACTTTCTTAAATAAGAGCCTTTTCTTAAACCAAGGAAATTGCTGATCTGTTAGCTTAAAAGGAATTACAGCTGTCCAAAACTAACTTGGAATTGAAGGCAACGAAAATTGACAACCAAACATTGGTTCTGTATATTTTTGCATGTTTCCGTTTTATTTGTTGATGTTTCTCCCTACCAAATTTTTCGTTCTTTGTTTCACTGTTAATTATTTCCAACAAATGACAACCATTCGTAGTTTAACATCTTTCAATTTATTAATAATGGAAACCTTTAACTTTTCACAGAATAAGTCAAGGTGGCGTAGGGTGAACAAGTTTGTTGGTGCAAACAGTTGGTGAGTTTGAGGTTTATGAGTGTCGAAGACGAGGACGATGACAACAAGTAACACTATTTTTAATAAGAATTTTTTGCGCTTACGTTTTTTTTTTGTCATAACCTTAATATTTTTACTTCATATAACGTTTACTTCGTCCACAAAATTTTCTCAATATTAATTGTGTAATTATTCGAAAGTTTGACTTGATAGTGTGGCATTGGACTTAATGCACAGCAGCACCGTGGTCGTGGTAGGAGGGTTTCTGCCTTTCGTCCTTGCAAGTAACTTAGTTTTTTTTTCATTGTCGATTGTTCAGTTTTCCGCAGTAGTATCAAGTTTGTATTCGTTACAAATTTTATGTTTTCCAGGCATTATTCATAATTTTTTGTGTGCGTCTTGCTCTTTTATTTCTGTTCGATATCAGTGAAATTATCAAAAATTTATGCATTTTATGCTTTTGTTGCATTCAATTACAATTATATTTGTTGGAGTGAAACTGATTGCATGTGTATTATATTCATAAAATGGTGTTTTGTTATGGAGGAAGGTAATATACATTTTCTCACAGTATGTAGTAACATTGGTCATCGGTTTTGCAATGGTTAGTGTACGCGGCTTTTGTACATGAGAACATGGGTTCGATCCCAGCTCTGACCACTTTTAATGTCTTCAGTCGAGAGTCACCTCGCATAGTGATGGCGACACTATCGAGTATTTAGCCAAGGAAAAGCTTATCAAAATACCTTTCGGAAACGGTGTTAAACTGTAGGCCCCAATCAATGATTGTAAAACTTGAAACCGCACAGCTCACTGGTTGTGAGAAGCTCTCCTCAATCCCTTCAGTGGACGTAATGGGAAACCTTTTTTTATGTAGTAAATGTAAATCAGAGGGAAAACAACTTGAAGCACTGGCTCACTGATTGGAAGGAGCTCCGTCCCTTCAGAAGACGTAATTAGAAAATACTTATTTATAAATATATAATAATAACACTGGTGACTTTATTCAACACAGTCGCACAAAACACTGACATTTAAATCACAATCTAACACATCCTCAATGAAACACCCTTTCTTCTATTCATTTATATTACTTTGTGCAAATGTATGCATATTAAAGGAGTGTAATTGTATTTGTAGATGTGTGTACTTATAAAGAAGTAATTGCGAAGAAAATTTAATTAATTTTTGCCATACCAATTAGTTTAGGGTATTTTTTATTGATTTTAATAAATTTGTTGATAACTTTGTTAAAGTTATTAAAGTTAATTGCCTAGAATGCTTTTAAGCCTTGGTAAAATAGAAAAATATTAAAAAATTTAACAATTGAAAAACAATATCTGACAAGTCATGCAGTCAAATGTTTAAAAGGTAATAAATATTCATGTCATTAGGGTGAAAATTTATTCAGAATTAATTCATCTAAATACAATATCGGGGAGTCACGGGTAATTTATCACACAGAAAATAGATTTGTTGTCACAACTATATTTACAGCCAACTTAAATTTGGGGGTTCCTTGGACTATCACATAATTCAGTTGTGATTACCAATAATTATGTGTGGTATCACCAAATGTTGTGCATATCAATTGATTTGTAATTCACTTTTGATTGCAAGAACTGAAATATATAATTAAAAGAAATGTGATCTGTCAACCGAGTCCCTAGCAATCAAATTATCCTATAGTGGTGATTATTATATTTGTTGGATCAACGGAACATTTAAAATCTAATTCGGTTGTACCAAGTAATATATTTGCATGCTCAACTAATTACTTGAATTTGGTGGGTGTCACAACCATTTATTGATGCCGTATTCCATTATGAAATTTATAGAAAAAAAACATACCCCACTGCCCACGAAATATAGGGTCCGCCATTTAACGTTTTGTTTTCAACTAGTGCTTATTTCGTGAATAGTAACACTTAGCTCATGTCTGGTTTGACAGATAATTAGTTTTATCCTTCCGCTGAACGAATATGGTTGTGTATACGCTTAAACAACGCTGGGAAATATTGCGACATTACTTTGAAAATCATGGTAAAAATTGCGTAGGGATTTTGGAAGAAGAGAAGCACCGTCAGCTCCGTATGTTCCTTATCTTGTGAAAAAAGCATCGGAGCTGGGATTTGACACCATTGGACTATTATTTGTGGGGTGCCCTTTGGTGAAATACAGCTGCACACAATCGATAATGTGCTTAAAAATTGGACCGATCGTGTAGGCTACTGCATGGCCAGCCGAGGCAGCCAATTGAATGAAATTATTTTCCATTATTAACCGGAAGGATTGTACTTTCAAATAAAAAAAGAAATTTGAGAAAATATTAAGTAGTTTTTTTTTATAGCATTTTCAAAAAAAAAAGTTATTTGGCGGACCCGTACAAATAATACTAATTTTGTTTATATTTAAATATAAAATACACACTTTTAATAAAAAATTACTTCTTTCAAATTTTTTTTTATTGAAAGTTGCGTATTTTATATTTAAATGCTAACAAAATTATTATTATTTGTAATCAGGGTTCGTATTTCGCGGGTAATAGGTTACCCTGGCTAACCCATTGTTATAGCCGTGGAGAATGAATAGAGATCATTTACCCACAACGATAGGAAATTACCCATTACACATGGAGAATGTGTAATTGGTGTGTATACATTACCCGCAGTTATGGGTAAAGGGTTACCCTGGGTAACCCATCCCCATTTTTGATCGAAAATATGGAAAAATTAAAAAAAAATTTCTATATTTCGGAAACGAAGCGTCGAATCGAAAAAATAAGTAATTTTTAAGGATTTCTAAGGGTTTGCCATAAAGTGGTCCAATTGGTATGGAATATTTTTGGAACGAAGTTCCTTATCGCGCGTTGCGAGATGGGGGATAAATGAAAAATATTAAACAACTTTTGTTTTAACGTTTATACAATTATATTGTTTACTTTTGATCTGGTTTGTGTCTACCTAACAGCTTGGATCAAAGAGAAAGAAATGAACTAGATATCTCACATATGTTGGGAAATTTCTTGTTTAATGGGAAGTTTTCTAGGTGGAGCCTGTAACCAATATTTAGTACATATTGTAGGTTTGAAGCCAATAGAAAACAAATTTTGAAAACCAAAGTGAAAGAAGTTTAAAAAGGACATTTTCTTGAATAAGTACCTTTTCTTAGAAAAAAGTAAATTTTCTTAAAAAAAATCCTAAGAAGTTTAAAAAGGACATTTTCTTAAATAAGTACCTTTTCTTAAAAAAAGTAAATTTTCTTAAAAAAAATCCTATTCAAAGACAAAGTACCTTTTCTTAAAAAAATACCTTATCTTAAAGAAGTACCATTTCTTAAAAAAGTAAATTTTCTTACAAAAAGTACATTTATTTATTTTTTTAGTTTTTTATTTAATTTTTTTTAAATAAGTACTTGTTCTTGAAAAAAGTACTTCTTTGTAAAACAAAATCATACTTTTATGTATTTTTCTTACAGAAAGTACTTCTTTTTAACCCTAGAAAGATGACCTTATTTTTTATACGTAAAAGATAACCATTCGTCTTAACAACGTATGCTAGCTTGAGGTCTAACTAGTACAGGTTCTAAAATGTTTTAAAATAAAATTTGTTTGAAATTAATGAGACCTAAAAATATAATTTTTAAAAAAAAAACATTTTATAAAAAAAAAATTCTTAGAAAAGTTTAGCATTTTACAAAAAGAATATTTTCTTACAGATTCATTTAAATTATTGTATTTATCAACGGGCGCCTTAGGAGCGTTGAAGCTAACTAGGACATAATATATAGCGAAAGGAACCCGGGTGTACCCTGACACCTCATGTAATTTCTTTTTTTTAATTGCCAAAATAAGAAATTCGCTACAGTAAAAAAATGGCAATAACTCGGATACGGTGCGTCCAATAGCAAACAGATTAAACTGTGTAGCTCCTAGGAGACCATTACCAATTGACGCCTTTAATAGGGCAATTTATAAACAAATCGCTACAATTAAAATTTTGCGAATAAAAAATCTCTCAAATGCCATTATGTCTCTATTTTAGGAAACCGAGTTTTCAATCGAAAAATCACCACTTTTTCCGGATTTCTAAGGGTGTTTCAAAAAGTTTTCCAATTGGTACGGACGACTTTTGTTTTTACAAAGACCGCCAAAATAAAAAAATCGCTAAAATATGTAAATAGCTATAACTCGGAAACCGTGCGTCCAAACGCAAATATAATAATTATTTTGCCATCGTTGGAGGCTGTAACCAATGGATGTCTTCCATAAAAAAATACGTTATGCTACTATTATTCAAATAAAATATCGCTATAACGCACATATGTACACTCCGGTTCACTTATTTAGGGGCACTAACAATTCCATATTCAGCAGCCTGTATCTTTTGCAATTTGTAACCGATTGCAGAATTTTAAAATGGAAATGGAAGCTAAACATTTTGAGATATAAAAAAATCATGACAATAGTGGTTTCTTAACTAAAGAACTTTTTTTTGAGCAATTTATAAAAAAAAGTCAAAAAATTTACTATTTTTTTGGTTCACTTGAATAAAGGCATTGGTTTACTTGATGCACTGGTTAAATATTAATTTAAAAATAACAAATTCTAACTTTAATTTGAAAACGTGTAGTTCTTATAATTTGAAGTTTATATAAATACTTATACTAGTGACAAATTTTAAAAATGCTTAAATTATTAATTTTTCTTTAGAAAAATGTGACAATACTTGACAATACATTTGTGTCGGCTGGTAGATATTTGTGTGTATACTAAAAACAATCGTAGAAAATGAAAAAGTTTAGTCCAAGGTGACAATTATAGCAACAAATGTTAATATTTATAACCCAATGATAATAAAAACCAAAATATACTAATTGTGAATAGTAATATCATAAACCGTCTTGAAGAGACCTTTCTGCCACACCCTTTAACTGCCACATACAAGTCCTTTCACATTCTTAAGACACATTGCATTTGCATGTCATTTAACAATTTCTTTTGCATTCGATTCTAACCCGCCACTGCTGCTGCACATGTTCACAGAAGTTTAACCTCAAAAAGCGAAGCATTGAAAATAGTTTTAAATTTCTTTTTCATGACACTCATCATGGTACAACTTCCCCCTTAATACTACCAAGTTTGAGACTCGATATTGCCATAAAATACAGGCAGCAAAAAAGACAAATTGTCTTCTAGTTTAGCCAAAGTGCAATAAATCGAAATTACTTTTCAAACACTTTTGATCCTAAATAGAATTTAAATTGTCTTTTGGTACGAGTATGATTGAATTGAATTCTATACCAAATGGATATGAGAGTATGGTGACACAATCGAATATAACAAGTGCATTATGAGGTCATATTACAAATTTCCAGTAGGAGGACAACAAAAAAAAAAAAAACAGAAACACAAAGCGAAAACGATTCAACCAAACAATAAACAAAATGAAATTGATATCGACGAAACAAATTTCGATTTGTCATGTTAATATTTTTTATTTTATTCGGTTTTTATTGTGGTTTGTATGATTACAAATATTTTCGTCGTCATGAGAATGCTATCCGAGGTCGATATTATTAGTAACTTGATAGGTTGCAATGCATGTAGTAGCTCCAAGTCGCTAAACTGAAAACAAAAAATAGATAAAACATTTGTGTACAGTTCAATAAATATTTTAATATTAATTTGTAAACGTAATAAAATTACGGGACAAATTTCAAAATAAAGGAACTCCTGGAAAAAAGGAGTTGCTGGTTTAGAGGGATTTGTGAGTTTATATAGGAATGGGTTGCAATTGAATGATAAGATAGGGCTTGGGGTATTTTGTAGGAAACTCTCTCTTTCTAACAAATGATCTGATTATTCTAGCATGTATCAGGCGAAAAGTTTGCTATTATAGAAATGAATGACGGATAATAACCCAGCAGTCATTGGGGTACATGTCGTCTCTGACAGTCAGACGGTTAATAAGCCCATGGAATATGCATTCTGTTTAATTAGTTTGGCTTGAGGTTTGGCTTTTCCCAATATTTCGATTAGCATCGCTAATCATCCTCAAGGTTCTATATACAAAAATATTTAACATTAATTACATATTGATCACAAAACGATTGCCAAAAATTACATGTACTATAAATCACAAAAAACAAATTACTCGTACGCAGTGTGCAAGCTTTCGTCAACTATTGTCTGTTTTCTCTGTGTTTGCTTATGGTGTGTCGATATATTTGAGGGCATCGGTCAGTGTTGGTCTTGTAATTGAGTCTTTTCCTAATTGAGTCTTAAGCTATGGAAAAACATAATCCTAACTATTGACGACGTTGACATTTTAGCAGAGGAGACACATTACTCACACCGACCCACTCTCGAAATGTGGCACATAGTTAACGTTTCCTCTGAGAAAGATATATGATCATCAGCACAATCAAAAAGTTTAATCAATAGGTCTACATTAAAATGATGTAAAATTTAATTGATATAGTGAGGGTGCAAAGAAATATTGAGTGTGAGGGTATATCTACATCATTTTCAATTGAAATTTAAATAGTATTAATTTAATTTTGAAAAATATGAATTGAAATTGGTATTTAAAACTTTATATACGTTACATAAATTCGAATTTAAAGTTAAAATTTAAAGTTTGAAATAACGGGATTTTCAATAACAGCGCTACAAAAGTTTTTCTAAATAAAACAAAACCGGTATCTAACAATGAAATTCTTTATTCCTGTGAAAGTACGTTCGATGCCATTATGTATGGAACTCGAACCCAATTTTCGACAGTTTTCAAGCATAAATCGGCCGATACTGCTGCAATTTCACGTTCGATATTCGTACGAAGTTCATTAATCGTCGCTGGCTTGTTGGCATAGACCATAGACTTGACCTAGCCCCACAGGAAATAATCTAACGGCATCAAATCGCAAGACCGAGGCGGCTAATCGACTGGGCCATTTCGTGAGATAACACGTTCACCAAACTTGGTTTCCAATAAATTGATTGTGGCATTTGCTGTGTGGCTTTTGGCGCCGTCCTGTTGGAACCACATGTCCTCCAAGTCCATATTATCGAATTGGGGCCAAAAATATTCGGTTATCATTGAACGGTAGCGATTCGAATTCACAGTAATGTGCCGGTCTTGATCATCACGGAAAAAGTACGGCCCAATGAGACGCCGTCGGCCCATAAACCGTACTTTTTCGGGATGCAATGATGACTCATGGATTACGTGTGGATTGCTGTCTGACCAATAACGCATATTTTGCTTATTGACGAAGCCATTCAGCCAGAAATGATCCTCATCGCTGATTGTTGAGGCCTCTTAAAGTTGAGGCCACTGCCACAAAATTTCGGTAGTAAATTTTAATAATTTCGACTCGTTGTTGGCTCGTATATCTTTCCATGATGAAATGCCAAACCTTACTGAAGAGAAATGTCAAAAGAGCGGGAAAAAATATGGCGTCCCTATCGATTTACTTTTATAGCGTCTCTGTTGAAAATCGCTTTATATCAATTGATAATTAATAGCTATACATTAGTGTGGGTCGAGAAAAAAGTTGGGTCAGTCACCCCCTAGATTTAAAGATTATCTGGAGACAATTTCGGAACCACAAAAAAAATTTTTCTGTGCACCCTAAATACCGCCTTTTTAGTTTTTTATATCCTGTGTTGGGATTTAAAATCCGATTGGAAAAATAAAGATACCGTTGTTCAGGTTTTGACAAGGGCTACGTTTCGTGCATACATCAGATTTGACTGCGACGTGAAATTCGATTAGTAACCTATGCTATCTCGTTTTCTACCACCCTAGTTGTGAAAAAATATGCGCCTTGGAAGTACTAATTTTGGTTTATAAACAATAAAGTTACAAGCGATTTAAAGTTGTAAAAAATACTCAAATTGCAATTCGTCTAGTTCCAATGGAAGTCATTTTCTGTGTCTCTCACCTGACACGCGCCACACGCAATCCCACGGATTTACACCCACTATCTTTTTTTATATTTGAAGAAAAATAATGGTAAATAGAATGGAGTTTCATTATCTTACACAAAGATAATAGTTCAAGTGGTAGTTGAATGAAGGAAAAATACAAGCATTCAATTAGAAAATGGTTAATGAATAAACTATATCAAATAATTAAATATCCACATAAATACGTAGAACGTGAATGATGTGTGGTGTAGGGTGATGTACTTTTTGTAAAACCTCCATATCGTTTTTGCTTGTGAATAAAATTAAATGCTGTAAAGGCAAAAGTTTCATAGTTTTTGCAAGTCTTCACAGACGTTATGTGAAATATGCATCATGTGGATATAGGAAACGAAATACAGAAAGTCAAAATTGACTTCGGAGTCAAAAGTGCCGAAAGGGAAAAATGGAGCCATTGACAAAACATGAACAAGGGTATGCGTTTCGTTTCGATAGGATACCAAATAACAGCGAAGCACAATAAAACCTAAAATGGCGGTATGTAGGGTGCACGGATCAAAAAAAAATTTACATAACTCGTTTGCTGCAAACATTTTTCGGTTCTCCCAAACGAAATGACATTTATGGCTTAATAGAAGTTCGTTTCTCGCAACTACAGTTCCCAAACGAACTTCAGTTATCTAAGATTTCATTTGGGAGGAACGAGTTTTTTCTTTGCGTGTATCTTACTCCTTCGCTGATGTTAGTAGCTTATGTCACTAATATTCGTTCGATCGTTGACCTATTTCCGAGATTCAGGGAAATATATGGGAAAGAATGATTCGCTGAATCATGACTCAGTAAGAGTGGGGTCAGACAAACCACAAGACCTAGTGTTGCAGTATATCGCACAAGCATATTGAGGAATCAGATGCTTTTGATATAAGCACACTTTTAACGTGACGAAGCTTTCAAGGCTCTTGTGTGAATGGTCTGACCACCTTACATTTCCACCGACGACGTCCACCTAGCTTAGTGATGGCAACAATATCGAGTACTTAGCCTTGTAAAAGCTTCTAAAATAACATTTGGGACCAGTGTAAAACTGTAGGTCCCAATCATTGAGTGAAACATTAGAAAGCGCACAGCTTACTGGCTGTGAGAAGGTCTTCCCAATGCCTTCATGGGATGTAATTGAAAACGGGGGGTTTTCAGCTTTCAAGTGTTTAGGCTTTTTAAAGTGGACCAAAACATTATTCATGCCATCCAATCTCCTCAATATCTACACAATTTATATTCGGTCGAAAATGGAATATAATTCTCATATTAATGCCAGGGCTCCTAGGACCACCTTGGAGCTTCTGGGCCGTTTGCAGAGGAGATCGTTGAGGTTGATAGGCGAAAGCAGTGTATCCAACCGAGCTGTCTCCTTGGAGCATCAGCTAAATGTTAGCCATTTACCGTTATTCTACAGATATTTTAATGGAAAATGTACGCAGCGGTTATACAGAGAATCGTATCAGTTTATGTTCACTGGGCCAGTGGATCGGACTACTTACGATATCAGCAAGTATACTGTAATATTCACCCTTTCCTTCAACTGCTATCAACACCTCCAGTGTTCAATGCAATGCACTATATTTCCCCCCAGGAAGGGCCGAAGATACTCTTGCAGTCCTCTACACGAACAAAGCAAGTGTTGCACTGACTGCTGCTCTTCTTCATATAAACAGCTTCTGCCGAAGCATTTATATGGAAGTTTCATCCGTGCACTATCACGTAGTGTCCAGTTATGACTCCTGTGAGAGTGCTGAGTGTGGTGTTCAATCCTTTGGTACGTGTTTCATCAATGTCCGGAACGAGCTACTCTACAATTCTGTACCGATTCCCATATCGACTTGGTTAATGCCACTCTCAGTTCGTCGTCCTGGTTCCTCAGTTCCACAAACGGAATAAGCACGTCCAAACGCAAAGAAAAAAAAAACGTTTATTGCTCGGTTACCACAACAATACTTTGATTGATTTGTATTACTTTATTAATCGCAACCGTTCATGTAGTTTTCCCAAATAAATTCATATCTCGCAAATGTATATCATTTTGTTGCAAACGAGTTCTCGTTTGCATTAAACGCGTACAAAATAATATTTTCCGCAAGTTAAAACCCGTTTTCGATAACTAATATTAGCCATTTTTCTAATGAGAGCACAGATTACGATGAACGTAAATTTCGCTCATTCTCTTATTCTGTCGACTGTATACACAGTCTTATCCACTCGTTTGGCATGCACACTCATGCATACACATTAAAGTGATCACATACTCTAATGCTTCTACCTTGTCGATATATCTTGGATGGGCAATTGAGGTGTTGTAGTTTGCTGCGATTTTAGTTGATACTTGAATGCAAAGCGAGACAGACGTTTTTTGAAACTAACTTTATGGGTTAAACCAAAATCATGAATGTTGGAAACTTAAACAAAAAAAACTTATGGAAGCCACAAATAAAAGTTATAATTACAATTATTACAATTACGTGTATCGTTTCTCTCAAACTTTTTTTCAGCTCTAATGGTTCGTAACTTATTTACTGCAAACTTTTTTCAGTTCTCGCAAACGCTTTTTAGTGTGGATCAACTACAACTCGGTTACTGTAAACGAGGGAACAGTTGGCGGAACCGTTTTTCGTTTCTGGCAAACGTTTTCTTCTGTTTATGTTTTTCATAACTCGTTTGATGCAAACATTTTTCGGTTCTCCCAAACGAAATTACATGTATGGCTTAACAGTTGTTCGTTTCTCCCAACTACAGTCCCCAAACGAACTTCAGTTATCTGAGATTTCGTTTGGTAGGAGCGAGTTTTTTCTTTGCGTGCAGGGTCGCAGCGACTTCTCGAGCACAGGAACCAGTTCTGCCATATTTGTCTGTTATTTCGTTGCCATGAATGTTGCTATGTCCCGGTACCACCAAAGCGTGATTTCGTGCGCCTGAATTTAGGTTAGGGATAGGAAGCAGTTCATCATGCAACGTGATTTGAGGATTCTTGAGTCTAAGGCCTGGAAGGCTGCCCTGTGGCCGACCTATATTTTGAGTTTCGCTGGAGATAAATCCCATTCCAAAATCTGTTTTTCGGTAACGTTAATTGCATACATCTCTGCCTGAAAGACCATAGATTTTTTCGGAATTCTGGTGGAAACCCTAACGTTAAGAGGTTCGGAGTATATACACGATCCCGTGCCCGCTTCCTCTTTAGATCTATCCGCACCCAGTCTTCATGGCTATGTATAATTACCTTAAATATTCTGTCTTGAATGACACTGTGTGTAATTTTTGAAGTCATGGAAATATAACTATATACGGACACCACTACGTGTTAAAAGACAAAAACAAAGACCCGTGTCTCCCAGTTTTGCCCAAAGTTATGCACTTTTAATTTATGGTCCCCAAAAATTTGGACCTCGGTGTCATTTTGCAAAAAAGTGATCATTTTGTCAGGCTCATATCTTGCAAACCGTTCGGAATTTTGATTTACTGACTGAGCGATAGCTGTAGCTCTTGTCATAGAGAACAAAAATTGTGAACATTTAAAAACAAAAAAACTTCATCTTTAAGGTCAAAATCACAAAAAAGCTGTTTACCTTTTTTCCCCTGTAAAGGTTCATAGGTAGCAAATCGTTCAAAATTCAAGGAAACAAGCAACTACAAGAATGTACCTAAGATCTCAATAAACAACTTTATGGAACATATGAACTTCCTAGGAGTGATCCTTAATACCGTTTAGGTAGCGCATAGGTAGCATTTAGGTAGCCGCAAAAGTGAAAAAATTCCCGACAATTTTTTAATTTCACTGTGTGTAATTTTTTAACTCATGGAAATATAACCATCAGAAAGTAAATCAAAATTTCGAGCGGTTTGTAAGATATAAGCCTGACAAAATGATCACGTTTTTGCAAAAATGACACCGAGGCCCCCAAATCTGTGGTAACCCATACAAAAGTGCATGACTTTGGACAAAAACTGGGAGACATAAGTCCTTTTTATTTGGTCTTTTATCACGTAGTGGTGACCGTATATGGTTTTTTTTTTTCGTGTTGCACTGTATTATTCTCGGAGGTATGTAGTCCGTTGGGTTGTCCTTATTTTCGAAAGTACCTATACTGACCGCTTAGTGCTGGTTTGTTTAGTTTGGACAGGCATTCCAGATGCCATTATTGTATTTCAATTTGATGTCATTTAAATTTCAATTAATGTATTTTCAGTTTCAAGTGATGTCATTTAAATTTCAATTAATTTGTTTTCAATTTCAAGCGATGTGTTTTAAATTTCAATTGATATCTTTAAAACATCAATTAATTTTTTTAATTTTCAATTGGATGTAGTGTAGTCGGATTACCGAAATTATTTTAAATATTAAGTGATGGGTTTCAAATTTCAAGTGATGTCATTTAAATTTCAATTGACGTATTTTCAATTTGAAGTGATGTGCTTTAAATTTCGATTGATGTATTTTAGATTTCAATTGATGTGTTTTAAATTTCGATTGATGTCATTTAAATTTTAACTGATGTGATTTAGATTTCAATTGATGTCAATCAATTAAATTTCAATTGATGTATTTTCAATTTCAAGTGATTTGTTTTAAATTTCGATTGATGCGTTTTAAATTCCAATTGATTTGTTTTAAATTTTAATTGCTGTCATCTAAATTTCAATTGATGTGTTTTATATTTCGATTGATGTGATTTAAATTTGATGTCCATATTTTCAATTAAATTTTATCTGATGTGTTTTAAATTTCCATTGATGTCATTTATTTTCAATTGACGTATTTTCAATTTGAAATGATGTGTTTTAAATTTCGACCGATGTGCTGTACATTTCAATTGACATCTTTTAAATATCAATTGATTTTGTTTCATTTTCAATTGGATATATTGTAGTCGGATTACCGAAATTAAAAATTGAATAAATTAGTAGTAAGATAAGCTTTCGTCTCTGCCAAGGACACAAATGGCATTTTGAATTATATACTCTGACTACGAGGAGTGCGATCGACCGGATCGAATTGTCTAAATACTAATATTTTAGAATCTGTTGGTAATGCTGATTGTTACATCCATATACCACGGTGAAATGGAAGCGATTCCATTTATATTCACTACACGTTATTTATTTCAAAAGTTCTCATTCGAATTAATACAATAAAATCTAATAGATGTTAGTTTCATTTTTGTAGCCGCTTGTTCATAATACTCAGTATTATTGCTAGGAAACATTCATAACTATCGCTGCAACAATATGAGAATAGCAAACAGTCAAACAAACAATCGGACGACTGACTCAAAAAACTGACTCCATTTCGCACAAGTTTGAACAGCAGAACTCTATCAATGAACTCAATTCAAATAATACTTTTAATTGGCTTCATTCAATGCAGTATAGAGTGACGCGGATTTTACTTTTAACTAAATGTTTGGGATATAAAGGGTTTTTCAACAGAGACGCTACAAAATTAAATCGATAGGGACAGAAAACGACGCCATATTTCTTCCCGCTCTTTTGACATTTCTCTGCAGTAAGGTTTGCCATTTCATCATGTAAAGATATACGAGCCAACAACGAGTCGAAATTAGTAAAATTTACTACCAAAATTTGGATTCAGTGGCCTCAACTTTAAGAGCGCTACGTCCAATTTATGGTTGTCATAATCGTCCTACCAAATCAACAATTGAGCGTCTAGTGGGAAAATTTGAATTCACAGGCACAGTACAAAATGTTCCCGTGCCAGTGAGACAAAGAAGTGCCCGTAGTGTCGAGAATATTGCTGCCGCTGAGGCTTCAGTTCAAGAAAGCCCAAATGTGTCTCTCACATGTCGTTTTCAAGCGTTGGACATCTCTGTGACGCCGTTGTGGCGAATTTTGCGAAAAGATCTTGGCCTACATCCTTACAAGATTAAATTGACGCAAGAACGGAAGCCGCTTGACCACCATAAGCGTCATGTGTTCGTGAATCGGGCTGAGCAACAACTTGAAAATGATTCGGATTTTCATCGGAAAATCATCTACAGCGATGAGGCTCATTTCTGGCTGAATGGCTTTGTCAATAAACAAAATATGCGTTATTGGTCAGACAGCAATCCACACGTAATCAATGAGTCATCATTGCATCCCGAAAATTTACGATTTGGTGCGGTTTATGGGCCGGCGGCGTCATTGGTCCGTACTTCTTCCGTAATGACCGGCACATTACTGTGAATGCGAATCGCTACCGTTCAATAATAACCGAATATTTTTGGCCCCAATTGGATAATATGGACTTGGAGGACACGTGGTTCCAACAGGACGCCGCCACAAGCCACACAGCGAATGCCACAATCAATTTATTGGAAACCAAGTTTGGTGAACGTGTTATCTCACGAAATGGCCCAGAAGATTGGCCGCCTCGGTCGTGCGATTTGACACCGTTAGATTATTTCCTGTGGGGCTACGTCAATTCTATGGTCTATGCCAACAAGCCAGCGACGATTGATGAACTTCGTACGAATATCGACCGTGAAATTGCAGCAGTTTCGGCCGATTTATGCTTGAAAGCCGTCGAAAATTGGGTTCTTCGTCTGCACTTCTGCAAGCGTGCCCGTGGTGGCCATGCAAAAGAAATCGAGTTCCATACATAATGGCATCGAACGTACTTTCACAGGAATAAAGAATTTCATTGGTATCTAAAACCGGTTTTGTTTTATTTAAAAAAACTTTTGTAGCGCTCTTATTAAAAAACCCGTTAAAAAGCTGAAGCGACTGAGAGAGTATTAAAAACGTTTAGGAAATTTGTGGAAAAGGTTATTAATTTAATTGTTAAATTAATATATTTATTGTCTATCCATAAAACGAAATTATTATTTCATAACAAAAAAATTAGGGGGGGAAACATGTAAAATATGACAAAAATTAAAATGTTCAGTGTAGTTAAATCAATAATCTAAAAATTCATTAGAAATATATTCAGAAAAAAATTAGAAAAAAAAAATAGTTAATGATATCGGTTCTTAACAAAAAAGATCGACCAAATAAAAATCTTAACAAAAAAAATAAATAATTTGGAAACTACGCACACTGGATGTATATGAATATTCGGAAACAAGTCTGTGGGATTTAAAAGAAAAATATAAAAACGTACACTCTAATTGACTACTCTTTATCTGTGCCAGTAAATCTGAACTTTTTGCCAGCGCGTATGTGAGGGAAAATAAATATTTTGAAACATGTTCAATTAAAACATTCAGTGCTACCATTAATCAACTTTATATGAATTTGAAGGCAATCATCGATTTGTTAGTATTTAATGCAAAAACGTTATATATATTGGAACCTGAGGACAAAAGCGTCATATTTTTTAATAAAAGTATAATATAATTGTATAACTGTAACATGGCTTCGACGTTGTATCTGTCAAAATTGACTCTTTACAGTGAATTGAAATGAGTTTGTACCCAAAGCCTAAAAAGGATATTAAGCAACAATGTACGCCAAAGTTGCTTACAAGTATATAAATTCAAATTAATTATTAACAAATCAAATCAGTCTCGTAAAAAGAGTCATCATTACATTCACCAAATGTCTACAAAGTCAAATTGTTGTCGGACATCGAGAATATACGAATATCTTTTGTAGAGTTGGCTTGGGATGGGAACTGATACTCAAGGACTCATATGGCAGTCTGACAATTCCGTAATTTTTTGAATAAAATATTGTTCCCCACAGCAGTAATTCCACAGTAGTAATTGTGTTTCTCAAGATCCTAAACAATATCCATTCGTTTTAAAGATGATCCCTTCTGTCTACCCAAACATCTTACGGACAGGCAATTGTTTTGAGTTTGGATATAGAATTGATTCGCTGGGGCTAAATTCGGAAATTATGGCGGATGAGTTTACAATTCTTAGCCCATTTTATTGTGACTACACATGGCGACTACACACCAGAGTAACAAGCCGAGCGAATTTGAGCCGACGAGCCGCCGCCGCCGCCGGTAGTTTTTTTTATACTTCAAGCCGCCGCCGATTTGATCGGCTAAAATCGGCTTAAAATATGAGCCGATTAACTCGTAGCCGCCGATTTTTTCGTTAGGTGTACTTAAAAGCATTAATGTAACCAGTAAAGAACACCGGTAGCGAGATACTTGGTAGTTGTACTCATTATGATGATTTGTACAAGGCTGCCTAACATGACGCCTAGTTCCGACATAAAACGAGAATGACAGACATATAAAAGTAATGACAGTGGCACAAAAATCGATTGATTATTTTTTCAACAAATCTAAAGAAAGTGAAACTGACTGACGAACAACACGAAGAATTCGGGAACGAACAAAACCTGGCGTTTTATCAGAAATTGGTAAAACAGAAAGAATATGCGAAAGAACATGCAAAAATTTTTCCATGTTACTGGGCCGGCTCCGAATGCTGGAATCATTTTTAACCTTTCATCATTGGAGCCAGAACCATTTTAAAGGGTTATAGATTTTATTTTCACTCCTTCGAAGAAAATATTCTTCTTAAAGCGTAAGTTTAAGTTATCTTTTTTATTTTTAAATGATATTTTAAAATGTTAGTACAAATGCAGTTTAACCCTAGTGAGATGACGTACGTCTCTGAGACGTATAAGAAATAAGCATTTATTTATTTCTATGATTTTTAAGGGGAATACTGTTCGTCGGTTTTGCAGTTTAAAAAGTGAGAGGTTTTCTTTAGATAGGAATTTTTGTAGATAGAGCAAGATTTAATCTTATTAATTTGAAACAAATTTTATTTTAAAACATTTTGGAACCTTTACTAACACTAGGTCACAAATATCAAACT
Source organism: Phaonia tiefii (assembly GCA_963931995.1). Taxonomy (NCBI): domain Eukaryota; kingdom Metazoa; phylum Arthropoda; class Insecta; order Diptera; family Muscidae; genus Phaonia; species Phaonia tiefii. Next base: position 48,463,139 of record OZ008367.1, read on the forward strand.
TTTCTCTGTTATTTGTTTCTAGCATACTTTTTCTCATGGAGTTTGACCTCCTGAACACGAAAATGAATTTAAAAATTTTTTCTGTCGATTGGTTTTCGAGATAAAAATTTTTGAATTTTTTTTCTTAAATTTTTGGAGGTACTCTTACAATTTTGAGCATATCTTTCGTCTTCTTTGACCGATTTGATCATACTACTACTCAAATTAAAGACAATTGAGCCGTCTCCAACTCACTCTCAAATCTGAATTTTTCTCTCAAATTTTCAAATCGGGTTAGTAGTTTTGATGTTGATCGGGTTAGTAGGAGACGTGAGCGACGAACACGGCTTTCATCAGGAATTGAAGGCTACGGAACGTCGCTATCAGGTCATCTATGTCACGGCTATGATGGGTCACTAATTAAATTAAATAAATTAAAAAATAATATACTAAGACTAATTTGTTTATTTTAAATTAAGTTTAAATGTATTAATTCGTTTGCGTTGGGTAGGTAAGCTGTGCAAATAATGAAAATCAAAAAATCGTGAAATAGCGGAATTTTGGTATTTTACCAAAAAATCCATAAGTCCACTATTTGTTATCACATTTTGTTAAGTAAGGGCTTTTTTTCTTTGGAAAAGTGCCAGCTATACGTAAAAAAATTAAAATCGCTGTTAGCATCGCGTTTTATATTTTTAATATGAATTTTTCAGCCACATTTTTACTAAAAAAACGCAGTTTTTTAACCTTTTTAAGCCGCCAACATCAAAACTACTAACCCGATTTGAAAATTTTAGTAGTAGGATCAAATCGGTCAAAGAAGACGAAAGATATACTCAAAATTATAAGTGTGCCTCCAAAAATTTAAAAAAAAATACCACAATTTTTATCTCGAAAACCAATCGACAGAAACATTTTTAAAATTCATTTTCGTGTTCAGGAGGTCAAAATCCATGACAAAAAATATGCTACAACCAAATAACAAAACGACTGTTGGCTAGTGTAATTAGTCCTCAAACTAGCATATGTCTTTAAGACGTATGGTTATCTTTTATTTATAAAAAAAATATGGATATCTTTTTAGGGTTAACCACATAGTTTCCGAGATATAGTCGTTACAATTTTCAATATAATATATATATATATATTATCGTGGTTTATTATCGGATAGGGTTGTCATTGGGAAGATTATGTAAACCCCTTTGAACCAACGTCTAATTATTCCGATTTCATTCAGCCACTGTGGGGCGGTTTCAAGTTTTGGTCCAAACATTTTGGGAGAATACTCATGACAAAATATGAACCACGGTACAATATGTCTCATGAACCCTGGAAACACCAAAGGTACACAAGTTCAAAAAAACCATATTTTGAAAAATTATTTCAAAAAATTCACGCGATGTTTTTAAAATAATTTTTCAAAATGGGTTATTTCGCCGTTCTCTAATTTTATTTGTTTTTAAATCTCGTCCCAACGGCTGCAGTTTTCCCAATAGTTTTGGAATATAAAATATATCATAATTATTCTGGGGTGTAAAAGGTTCAAGAGACAAATAATACCGCAAATTCAAGTTTGAAGTCTTACCTTGAGAATATCTTATAAAACTATACACCTCAAATGGATTATATGTGGGTAAGTAAATCTCTATTGATTGACAAAAAAATTTCTATTGATTGACAAAAAAGTGTTATATTGTTAAAAATTTTCATTTCATAAATCTTTTCTCAAATTTTCTGATAAAGATTTTTGTTTCGAATTTTATATATTTACAAATAATAATTAAAAAATTAAAAAGGAAACAAACAACTGTTTTTTAATACTAATTTAAAAAATTTACCTCAAGTTCTTATAAAACAACAAGCAAAATAAAATAAAAAGTTAAAAGAAAGCGTAAACATAAAATATCATTTGAAACAAAAAATAAAATATGTATATACAGAGCATAGAAAAATACATACATAGATAAACTCATTCTCTCATCTGACGTTTCATTTCACACTCTTCATCGTAGATTTGTGGAAATGAGAGCAATTAAATTTGAAATTAACTTACAACAGGTGGAGTTACAAAATATGTTCAATTAACTTTTTCCTGTCGTTTTGCTGTAGAACTGAAAAATTTAAATATATTTTGCACTTTTTTGTTGACTTTTATCGTTGGTAAACATGTGTATTGTATTTAACACAACTAGTTTGCCACAAAAACACGAAATTCGGTTGTTGTTCCTTTGTTGATCGTTGTATACTATTGCCACTATCTGGTATTATTGAACCCATATTTTCCACCATCCAGTGTTTACTTTCCATCGTACCTATGGCGTATAATTTATTGAGCGAATAAAAGTTTCTATGGTATGTATTATTCTATGATACAGACGGCAGAGAGGAATTTAGGATAGAGTAATTTATTCTAATTTTTTTATTTTCATGGGTATGGTTGCAAGTGAACATTGGATGGTTGAAAGCATGGGTTCAATAATACCAGATTGAGGCAACAGTATACAACGTCCACCAAACTAATAACAACCGAATTTGGTATTTATGTTGCAAAATAGTAGTATTAAATACAATACAAATGTATACCAACGACAAAAATCAATAAAAATTTACAAATTACATTTAAATTTCACAGTTACATACGAAAACGAAATGAAAGAGTTAAGTCAACCGTTCTTGTACCTCCACCTGATATAACTTCGAATTGCTCTCATTTGCACAAACCAAGACTGACTGATTTGAAATACTTATAACATTGTGTCTCTCCCGGTATGAGCTGTATCTCCGCACATGACGCTAAACATCGCCTGCAACTTAAAAAGGGAATGAAGTTTACATTTAACTTTTAAATCAGTAATGTAATTATTTGTGCCTTTTTGCAATTGTGATTCTTTTGTTATTTAACAATTACAATTAACACTCGCACTAACACTGTTTTTACACGACCAAAAAAATTGTTGACTGCAAGCCGAAAATTGAGCCGCCGCCGGCAAAAGTTCACAACGGCCGCCGCCGACCGGCTAAAAACTTCAGAGCCGCCGCCGCCGACGATATGGCCTCGGCTTGTTTCTCTGCTACACACCTGTGCGCTGCACAGTGGTTTCAAACATAGGTAAACTAGGGATTAATTTAGGGAAGCCTTATATTAAACATATATTAAATATATTTTATTTAAAAAAAAATTACATGAGGTGTCAGGGGACACCCGGTTGGAACGAAGTTCCTTTCGCTATATATTATGTACTATTTAGTTCCAACAGGCCTAAGGCGCCCGTTGAAAAATGCTATAATTTAAATGGATTTTTAAGAAAAGATACTTTTTGTAAAATGATAAACTTTTTTTAAGAATTTTTTTTATTGAATGTATTTTTAAAAAAAAGTATATTTTAGGTCCTTTTTGTAAGAATATGTATTATATTTCCCCGAAATTGTAATATCTTAAACAAATTTCTGTTAAAAGCTAAAGCTACCATTTTTAATAGGAAGTAATTTCTGTAAGAAAAAACTTAAGAGTATAATTTTTTTTTATAAAGAAGTACTTTTTCTTTAAGAACGGGTACTTTTTATGGAAGTGGTACTCTTTTTAGGAAAAGGTTATTTTTTTAAGAAAATTTACTTATGTTCAGAAAGGCTACTTATCTCAAGAAAAGAAATGAAAAGGTATTGTTTTATTTTTAAGAAAAGGTACTTTGACGAAAGGGAATCTGTGCAAAAAAGGGTTTTTTTAAGAGAATGTATTTTTTTGAAAAAATGCTCTGTTTTTAAGAATTGGGAATTTTTTTAGAATTGATTCTTTTTTTAAAAACAGGTACAATTTTAAGAGTAGGTGCTTATTTCAAGAAAAGTTATTTTGTTTTACATAAAAGGTACTCTTTAAAGAAAAGGACGTTTTTTAGGAAAAGGCAATTTGTTGTTAGATAATGTCCTTTTTTAAGAAACGGTACTTATTTTAAAAAAATACTTTTTTTAAGAAAAGGTAGTTTTTGTAAGAAAATTTACTTTTTTAAGCAAAGGTACTTCTTTACGTTAAGGTATTTTTTTTAAGAAAAGGCACTCTGTTTATGAATATGGGTAGGTATATTTTTGAGAAAATTTGCTTTTTTTAAGAAAACTCACTTATTTAAGAAAATTTTATTTTTTAAACTTCTTTCACTTTGGCTTTTCTAAATTTACTTTTTATTCGGTTCAAAACTACAATATGTAATAAACAGGCTCCATTAATTAACAAATTTCTCCCTATATTTTAGTCTAGACACAAACCAAACCAATGCTCAGGCTTGTACTTCATGGATTTGCCAGTTTTGCACTTTGGCTTTTCTAAATTTACTTTTTATTGGGTTCAAAACTACAATATGTAATAAACTGGCTCCACCTAGAAAACTTCCCATTAAACAACAAATTTCTCCCCATATGTTAGTCTAGACACAAACCAAACTAAAAGTAAGAGTGTAAGAGTAAGTGTGCTTCCAAATGTAATTCCGTGCTCGGGGTTGTATTTCATGGATTTTCCAGTCTTGCACTTTTACCTTTTTTCTTTTATTTGGGTTCAAAACTACAATATGTAATAAACAGTCTCCACCTATAAAATTTCCCGTTAAACCAAACCAAATCAAAACTACCCAATATAGTTGATAATAATGGGTTGTAATAAAGTAATTAAAAAAAGTTGTTTAACATTTTTTCATTTAGCCCCCATCCTGCAACGTGCGATAAGGAACTTCGTTCCAAAAAATAAGTTTTTTTGTTGGTTAACTATACAAAAAAAATTAAAAGGGTAATTCCAAAATAATTTGACACACTCCTGGACCCGACCCCTTTTGAATTGTATGAAATTTGGACAGAAGTTTCTCCTCGTCCATACGAATTCCATACACCCGGAAGTGAATAAAAATTCAAAGTTTTTGTTTTATCGTTCGTTGAATTAGGTATAGTATGGTACTTTCTGAAAAAAGGACCTGACTTAAAAACGGCATAACTTTGGAATGCGTTAATGGATTTCCAACTGTTTGATATCATTTTAAAGCTTTTAAAAACCACTTGAATACAACAATCATGTCGTTGGGGTTCAATGATATTGGAAACTCCAAAGTATCCTTTATCCTTGAATATCTTGGCATAACGTATCTTTAATTCTTGATTTCACCCGTCAAAAAGAAAGTCCATCGTTTTCTCTACATCATAGCAAAATGTTATAATGCGATCTCCATGCGATCAATAGACACATAAGGTTTGGTAAAGACTGCTCGAGTTTTACTGTTTTAGTTTCGATTTTTCAAGTAGTGACTACGTGATATTATCACAATTTTTACACCTAATACAGTCCGATTTAGATTTGAAATATTTGAAAATATTTAATGTGAAACAAATTTATTTTGAAGAAAAGTACAAGGAGTATATACACACGCATTTCAATATACTATGTGTCATCATTATCGTCTTTCTAAACGTTATCATCATCGAGATCATAAACATCTTGATCATCGTCATCTTCATAATCCACACGATCAATATTTTCTTCATCTGGGGTATTGGGGAGAATTAGTGAATCCAGTGCCATCTGTGGTATATGCTGTATTTTTTTTATAATTTCGGATACCAATAATTTTTATCACAGAGTAACTGAAATTTTTGAATTAATCCTCCAACCCTCTGTACGCCGGTGCGTTCTCATGGTGGCAGACCATTATTTTCTTCACCAAATGCATTAATTGTTGCTTTCAATAAAATGTAGAATCTGTCCAACAGCTGTAAATATTATTCGCGGTTGATCGTTTTACTGTTTTCGAGGCAATCAATGTGAATGACAACCAATACATCACAAAAAAATATCACTAAGACTTTGTTGGCCGACAGACTCACGTTCGCCTTCTTTGGTTACACATTCACCCGGTGAAATCTAATGTTTGTTGTTGTGCGTACTTGTTCCATCTACGGTTACGATAATTCAACTCCTTTGAATTGCGGTTGAACATTGCCAAACACGACCCTGAAGTGGGTGCATGGTTGCGGTTATGTTCGAGTGTCAGTAATCGCGGCACCCATTCCGTGGGCAGCTTTTTCATTCCAAAATATTCGTGTAGAATGTGGTGCACCTGTTCTGTTGAGATACCTACAACCTCACTAAGCTCACACACTTTCATTCTCCAATCGTCCAATATTTTTTTTATCGACGTTATCTTTCGTGACGACGTTTTTTGGGCGACCAGAACGTTGAGCGGTACGACCACATATCTATTCAGTTAATCACATTCTATCCATCTACAATTGATGGTGCTGATTCCCCATAGTATTTATCGAGCCTTCCCTTGGCTTCGGTGATTGCGGTTTTACGCAAAAAGTAATGCTTGATGAGCACACGAAATTCACTTTTATCCATTTTAGTCTAAATTCTCGAGGTTGGCTGCTTTCAATGGCTGTCAAACACAAACTATATGACGCTGTTTGCTTAAGAATTGTCTGCAGCAGTTTTGATTTTTAATCAACTGAGAGGGAAGTTCAAAAATGTAAACAGCTTGAAGTCGCCTATTAGCGTATCCAATAAGCTTTTTGATTATTCAATTAATCGTTTATCGATAAATTACTGACTTACTTAAAGCGAACCACAGACTTGTCATTCATGAGCATGAACATCAGCTATCGCTGATATTTATTGCCGGTTTACCCCCATTCTGAATACCAAATAAAAATGTTATCATGTTAGCAAAATCTGTTGATAATATTTTTTCAAATTTATCAGTCTGATAAAAAGTTATCGACTAAGCTCATGCTCGTGAATGACAAGTCTGTGGTTTGCTTAAGTGACATCAACCAACGCAGAGGGGCAAAATGAAGATAAGATGTTTCTCCAACCGGCTACATCTTCAGCTTTTCTGCTCCAGTTGGTAACACCAAGTTCTCGGAGGCAATACACCTCCGAGTGTAGTGTCTTTCGATGAAATTCAAGTACATCTTCAAATACATTTCTCGCTGGTTCATTCTGATCCATGCAACTGATATGGTCTAAAAACAATAACGTGATGTGTCAGGGGACAGCCGGTTCGAACGAAGATCCTTTCGCTATATATTATTACTAGTTAGTTCCAACACGCCTAAGGCGCCCGTTGACAAAAACGATAATTTAAATGGATCTTTAAGAAAATATACTTTTTTTTTGTAAAATGATAAACATTTTTTTTAGAATATATTTGTTTTTTAAAGGAAAGTATATTTTTAGGTCCTTTTTGTAAGAATATGAATAATATTTTCTCGAAAAGTTAAATTTTCAATATTCTTAATCAATATTAAAGACCAATGTTTTTTTTACGAAAAGGTCCTATTTTTAAGAACAAGTACTTTCTGTAAGAAAACAGTATGAAAAGTATGAAATTGTTTTTCGAAGCAGTTTGTTTAAGAAAAGGTACTTTTTAAAGAACTGGTACTCTTTTTAGGAAGAAGGTATTTTTTTTAAGAAAATGTACTAATTTTCAGAAAGGCGGCTTATCTAAAGAAAAGAAACGGTATTTTTTGAAGAAAAGCGTTTTTTTTTAAGAAATTCGAATTTTAATTAGAATTGATCCTGTTTTCAAGAAAAGGTAAATTTTTTAAGTAACTACTTATCTCAAGAAATGTTATATTGTTTTACAAAAAAGGTACTCTTTAAAGAAGAGGTGGCTTTTTAGTTTGGAGAAAATATTTATTTTTAAGAGAATGTACTTTTTTGAAGAAAAGGTTTTTTTAAGAAATGCGAATTGTTATTAGAATTGGTACTTTTTTCAAGAATAGGTACATTTTTAAGTACCTACTTATCTCAAGAAAAGTTATTTTGTTTCACAAAAAAGGTACTTTTTAAGCAAAAGGTAGTTTTTTAAAAAAAGGCAATTTGTGGTACGAAAATTTACTTTTTTAAAAAAGTACTTATTTATAAAAATAAATTTTCTTAAGAAAAGGTATTTTTTTTAAAAAAAGGTACTTTTTGCAAAAAAATTTCTTGTTTTTAAGCAAAGGCACTTCTTTAAGATAAGGCATTTTTTTAAGAATAGGTACTTTGTGATTGAATATGAATAGTTATTTTTTTGAGAAAATTTATTTTTTTAAGAAAAGGCACTTATTTAAGAAAATGTTGTTTTTTAAACTTCTTTCACTTTGGCTTTTCTAAATTTACTTTGTATTGGGTTCAAAACTGCAATATATACTAAATGTTGGTTACAGGCGCCACCTACAAAACTTCCCATTAAACAAGAAATTTCCCAACATATGTTAGGCTAGACACAAACCAAAGCAAAAATACCCAATATAGTTGATAATACTGGGTTCTCACATAATAGTGTTATAAAAAGTTGTTTAGTCTTTTTTCATTTAGCCCCCATCCCGAAAAGTGCGATAAGTAACTTCGTTCCAAAAAAAATGGAATTCCTGTTACATCCGATGAAGGGATTATAGAGAGCTTCTCACGAACTGGTGGGCTGTGCACGTACTAGTTTTACACTCACTGACATGGGCGTAAGGGCATAATTTTGATATGAATAACCACGTCGATGTCGAGATACAGATTCGATAGCTCGTGGTTCATCCGTCGTCGTTACTCGCCGTTTTCTATTATAGGACCATATATTTTTCGGAGCATTTTTTCTCGAAGTCTCCCATGATGTTTTATCAGCATGCGATATGACCCAGGATTCTGTGCCATAAAGCCAGATAGGTTATGTGAAATTCTGATATACATAGCTGGATCTTCGTTACTCGAGGGAGAGTCTTATCTCTGACGTGCTTGCTTAGCCCGACGTAACACCTCTTTGCCAGCACAATTCTCCGACTGGTTTCTCGGCTGACGTTATTGCAGTTCCAATCGGATTGATGTTCTGCTTGTCGAAACCATTATTTTGTCCTCGTTTATTGCCAAACACACTTTTCCTAATTCCTTCTCAAATCACAAAAATACTGCAGTATCTTCTCGCAGATTTCGCCCAAAAGATGTCTAAGTCATCAGTTTAGGCGATCAGCATGTGACTTTTGCGGCTGATAGTTTAATTCGTATTGATTCGTATTTATAGATATTATATCTGCAGCTTTCGTTTGTTCGGTAACTTATAGTGAAATTTTACGTAGTATATTTTGTCAATACACAGTAACCCCTTAAAATTCAGTTTTGTGGGACATTTTAGCGCCAAGTCGGAATAAGTACGAAATTAACCCTTAAATGGATTTTCAGTTTTAATTTATTTTTAGCATTCGAGTTGAGTTTTAAGCTTTAGTGTGTTAAGAGACTTATAATAGAATTTTATGGGGAATATTTTTGTAGTATATTTTGTATTATGGGTTGTGTTTACTCTTTTCCACAAAAAAGACCCATATATTGAGGCGGTCAAGGCTTAAGGAATTCCACAAAAATGTTTCTCGTAAATTTATACATAAAATTGCTGATCACATCCTATACCTAAAATGTAAGGATACTATTCCGATTCATCATAAGAATGTGCAAAAGAGGGAAAATATCACCCCCCTTAAAAAAAATTCAGATACATATAAACTTTAAAAACGCCGAAACACGTATATTTTTCGTTTACCCCCTCTACCAAAATCCGTTTTAAAACCTTGTTATTTTTTTTTGTGTTCCACAGTGTTATCTATCAGTTCAATGAACGCAAGTGACTACCGTTACCTGATTGCGCGGGACGCAACGGTGGCAAAATACCATTCATCGCGTCGGGTTTTAACTCTAGCTAAAATTTATTAAGAATCTGAAAATAGTATTTCTAGGGGATAACTGAGAAGTGGATCATTCCCAAGAACATGACAGTCAAAGAGCGGTAGACACAATGAAACAGATAGGGAAAAGATTAGTTGGAAATCAATTCAGGCATTGGAAATTCCCAGATAAAGTCCATATTTTGACTAGAATTCATAATTGTCATACACCAGAATTATTTTTCGATGTTATTGATAGATTAAAAATAGGTCTTACTAAATACAAGTTGCTACTACAGAAATTAAGTTGTAATAACCAATTTGAGTATTTCTAAAATCTCATTCATCTGAAATGGAAGATAAATAAAAAAAAATAAATGGTTTCCCATTACATCCCATGAAGGGACCGGGGAGAACTTCTCACAATCACTGAGCTGTGCGCTTTCCAGTTTTCACTCACTGATTGGGACCTACAGTTTTACACCGATTCCGAACGGTATTTTGAGAAGGTTTTTCATGGCTATATACTCGATAGTGTCGCCGTCACTAAGCGAGGTGACCGTCGTCGAAAGAAATTTTAAGGTGGTTGGAGCAGGAATCGAACCCAGGATCTCCTGTACAAGAGGCGCGCACACTACCCATTGCACCACCGACGGTCAATGGAAAATACAACTCATAAAAGGTACAATATTAGAATTCGTGTTCAAATATTAGTCACTGTAATTATATTTTAGTTTCTGTTCACTTCCTACAAATTTATCTATTCGATTTTTCATAAAAGGCTTTGCTGTAAAAGATAAACTACTTTTCAATTGTACACGACGACTTTTCAGAAATACTATTTTTTTAAAGTGAATGTGAGAAAAAATTTTTGTGAAAAAACAATAAAGTATATAAATATCATCCACCGAAAAATATGGTCAATATATATAGTCACATTTTACGCCGCAGTATATACACAGAATTTGTTATGCTTGGGACAAAAACAAAGGTTGACATATATTTTTCTACACGAAATCAAAAGAAAGTCATAAAAGTGCATGTACTCGACAAGACGAATATACCCAGTTGATATATCTCACCACACTAGTTTCTTATTGGCATGTATTTTTGTATTTTTCTAGTACTACCATCAATTGAGGTGAAGTGAGACTTTTAAACACAATCGTTGAATCTGACGTGGACACTTATCTGTAGCAACTATTTTTTTTGGATGACACCTACGACGATGGGTATTTTCGAAAATGTGTACAAGGTTGAATTTTATGTTTCGGGATTAGAGAACCAAAACAAATATTAATCATCGAAAATCACTTTAGTGTTTTTCAAAATATTCCCAATGAAGATTTATACTTTTGCATGCGTTAGAACCAATTGTCGAAACACTTTTGCCACTCTGATTGAGGTATCTCCAAAACATGCATTCTGAATGCAGCAACCGCTTCTTCAGGTGTCGAAAAACGTTGGCCTCTCAGTTTGTTTTTTACGTACGGGAATAAAAAGAAGTCATTCGGTACCAAGTCAGGACTATACGGCGGATGACCCATCAAATCGATGTTTTGGGTGGGTGCTCAAAAATGCAGTTGTTTCAGCCGATGTGCGAGAGCTCGCATTGTCGTAGTGAAGAGTGATCCGTCTTCGGCGGTTGGTTTTCCTAATTTCTTGGAAGACAACTGGCAAACAAATGGTTGTGTACTACTCAGAATTCACTGTTCTGCGTTGTTCTAGTGGTACGGTTGCGACATATCCTGGTTTTCCGAAAAAACAGGCGACAATTTGCTTGGAAGTGAATCGGGCGCGAACAACTTTTGTTGGATTTGGCTCATCTTGAAACACCCATACAGTTGACTGCTGTTTACTTTCGGGCTCATGCGAGTAAATCCAGTATTCACCACCTGTCACGATGTCATAGACGTGTTTCGAAGCACCGCGATCGTATTTTTGGAGCATTACTTTCGACCAATCGACACGAGCCCTTTTTTGAGCGATTGACAAATTGTGTGCGATCCAACGCGAACAAATTTTTTTGACAATCAAATGTTTATGAAATGTTGAATGTATGCTGGTCCCACTAATGCCTAAGATTGTCTCAATCGCACGATAGGTCACATGACGATCTTGCAAAATCAGTTCGCGCACAGCAACAACGGTTTTCGTAACAACACCTGATTTTAGACGACCTTCACGAAATTCGACTTGGAGAGAACTACGACCACGATTGAATTTACCATACCATCGATAAACACTGGTCCTTGATGGAGCTTCAACGCCAAAAATTGAATTAAGTTCATCCATGCACTTCACGATTTAATTCCATTTTAATTCCAAACAACACAAATAGCGCTCGTATGTCAAAACGTTATGAGTACCAATAACCTCAAAAATGTCCAACTTTACGATAGAGCTGTCAGTTGACAGATTGCAACAAGAGGGTTGCCCAATCCCGAAACATAAAATTCAACCTCGTATGATCGAAGACGTGAAAATTTTAGTAAAAATTTGTATATCTCGGAAACGAGGCGTCCAATCGAAAAAATATTTAAGTTTTGCACGTTTCTAAGGGATTTTCACATCGTCACCTACGATGCCCAAAGACGTAACCCTCATTTTCAAAATTTTACAGGAGAAGCAAAAAACCTTATAAAATCCAAAGTATTTCAGTTTTAAACGCGTTCATTCCACAGCTTACCTTAGGAACTTGGAAGTCTACTATTTTCCACCTATTTATTTTAGCGTGGAGTATTATAATACAGTTTTTATTTTTTGAGGGTTACGCCTTTGGGCATTTCAGGTGACGATATAGTGTTCCAACTCGTATGGAAGAACTTTTTTTTCCAAAAAAAACACCAAAATAAGAAAATCGGTAAAATAAATAAAAGTGTATAACTCGGAAACGGGGAGTTAAATCGCACATATAATAAATATTTTACCTCCATAGGGGCTTTAACCTATGGAAGAAATTTTTTTCAAAAAGTCGACGAAATGAAAAATGCCTGTAACTCTGAAACGGTGTTCCAAGCGAAAAAATAACAACGTTATTACCTCCATAGGAGGCTTTAACCAATAGATGTCCTTACTACGGTATTATCTATTTTTAAAAAAATCGCTATCACATGTGTGTTTTAGCGATTTTTTATTTGAAAAATTTTAGTTTAATGGAAAAGTGATGCCGTATGATTGGTTAAAGAGGTAAACAATTTATTATAGTATTTGCATTTGAATACACCGTTTCAGAGAAGTTCCTTATCGCATGTTGCGGGATGGGGGCTAACTGATAAAAAATTAAACAACTTTTTTTGACACTATTATGATACAACCCAGTATTATCAACTCTATTGGGTACTTTTTCTTTGGTTTGTGTCTAGACTAACAACATATGTTGGGAAATGTCTTATTTAATGGGCAGTTTTCTAGATGGAGCCTGTAACCAATATTTAATATACATTGTTGTTTTGAACTCAATAAAAAGTAAATTTAGAAAAGCCAAAGTGAAGTTTAACAAAATAAAGTTTTCTTAAATAGTACATTTCCATACAAAAATAACCTTTTCTGTAAAAAGTATTTTTGTTTTGAATAAGTACCTTTTCTTAAACAAGTGCCTCTTCTTAAAAAGGGTAAATTTTCTCAAAAAAAAACCTATTCATATTCGTAAAAAAAGTACACTTTCTTAAAAAATTACCTTACCTTAAAGAAGTACCTTTGCTTAAAAAAAGTAAATTTCTATACAAAAAGTACCTTTTCATAAAAAAGTCTTTTTTTAAATAAGTACCTTTTCTTAAAAAGTAAATTTTTTACAACAAATTGAATTTTCTTAAAAAACTAGCTTTTCTTTAAAGAGTACCTATTCTGTGAAACAAAATAACTTTTCCTGAGATAAGTACTTAATTTTAAAAAGTACGTATTCTTGAAAAAAACAGCCAATTCTAAAAATATTACAATTTCTTAAAAAAACAAACTTTTCTTCAAAAAAATAGCTTCTCTTAAAAAAATACATTTTCTTATAAAAATTCCTTTTCTTAAAAGTACTTTTACTCAAAAATAAAATAATACCTGTTTTTCTTGAGATAAGTAGCCTTTCTGAAAATAAGTAGATTTCCTTAAAAAAATATCATTTTCCTAAAAAGAGTACCATTTCTTTAACAAATACTTGTTCTTAAAGAAAGTTCTTCTTTGTCAAAAAATTCATACCTCTATGGCTTTTTCTTACAGAACGTACCCTTTCCTAAAAAAACATTAGCTTTTAATAAAAGGAGTTCCTCTCTATAGAAAATTACCTTTTCTGGAGAAAATAATACATATTCTTACAAAAAGGTCCTAAAAATATAATTTAAAAAAAAAAACATTTTATAAAAAAAGTATTCTTAAAAAAAGTTTCTCATTTTTAAAAAGTATACTTTCTCAAAGATCCATATAAATTATCGTATTTTTCAACGGGCCCCTTAGGCGTGTTGGAACTAACTATTATATAATACAAGGTGGCGCAAAAGTAATCCTCCTATCAGAAAATGCTATAAATTTTGCGATTGACCCCTAATGTCAGTTCAGTTTTGACATTTGTGTAGTAAACACATGCGAAATACACGTTAATAAACAATGTTACGCTACACTGCTCCAGAACGCGGAATATTGCTGACTATTTGTTTGACCAATAATCGGACGTGAATTTCGTCGCAGATTTCCTGGCCGTCCAACGCCTACTGGTGAAACAGTGCGACGTTTAGCCGCTCGCCTCGAAGAGACTGGCACAACACGAGATGCTGCCAGGCGTGGCAGACCCCGGAGTAGCCGTTCTGCAGAGAATATTGCTGCTGTAGCCGAGGATGTCATGGATGCGCCGTCGACATCGACCAAACGACGTGCCACGCAAATGGGTATCAGTCGACGGTCTTTACAGCGAATTTTGGTACAAGATTTGAAGATGTTTCCGTACAAAGTCCAGACGGTGCATCAGCTGTTAGCTGCTGACCGCCAATCGCGTCTAACATACGCTCAAGCCATCCTTAATCACCACCAAGAGGAAGATGATTTTTCATCAAAAATAATCATGAGTGACATGTGGTTCAAACACGACGGTGCAACGGCACACACTGCACGTGCCACAACCGATATGCTGAAGGATGCATATCCCGGGAGCCTAATCTCCCGTTTTGGCGATTTGCACTGGCCAGCAAGATCGCCTGATTTGACCGCTCCAGACTTCTTTTTGTGGGGCTTTTTGAAGTCGCGGGTTTATGTCAACAAGCCTCAGACTCTTGCAGCTCTTAAAGACAATATCCGTCAAGAATGTGAGGACGTATCTCTGGAAGTTTTGGCCAAAGTGATGGAAAATGCCATAAAAAGGGCTCAAATGACAATCAACTGTGGCGGCGGCCATTTACATGACATCATATTCTCGACTTGATGTAAAAAAATTAAAAGACCAAATAAAAATAATCCACAAGAAGAATCAAAGTTTTTAAGTTTTTTTTTTAAATTACAGCCAAAAAACATCGGAAGTTTACTTTTGCGCCACCTTGTATATAGCGAAAGGAACTTCGTTTCAACGGGGTGTCCCCTAACACCCCTTGTAATTTTTTTTTGCGATTTTTTTATTTTATTTTTTTTTAAAGTCACCCTTAAGAATTGGATCACTTTATGAGAAAACCCTTAGAAGCCCTGGACATCTGGTTATATTTCGACTGAACGCTCGGTTTCCGAAATATAGACATAATGGCGTTTTCGCGGTTTTTTATTTGAAAAATTGTAGTTTTAGCGATTTGTTTAAAAAAAATTGATGCCGTATTAAAGACATTCATTGGTTACAGCCTCTGATGGAGGTACAAAATTTGCTATTTTTACGATTGGGCGCATCGTTTCCGAGTAATAGACATTTTGTTATTTTGGCAATTTGTTGAAAAAAGTGTCTTCCATACGAATTGGTTTACCTTATGGAAAACCCTTCGAACCCCTCAAAAAGGGGTAATTTTTTCGATTCGACATTCCGTTTTCGAGATATACAATTTATTCATATTTTCGAACAAAAATGGGGATGGGTTACCAAGGGTAACACATTAATCACGAGCTATGAGCAATTTTAATAAACAATTATTTTTTTTGTTTTTTTTCTATAAAATTCATAATGGGTTAAAGCATCAACACAAACTTGTGACAGCCATCAAATTCAAGTAATTAGTTGAGCATACCAATATATTATTTGATACCACCGAATTAGTTTTTACATATTTCGTTCATTCAAATAATAGAATATTCACCACTACAGGATAATTTGATTGCTGGAACTAAAACTCCATTGACAGATCGCATTTAAATCGTGTTACTGTGGCTTCAACTAAATATTTTAGTTCTTACAACAAAAACTGAATTACAAATCAATTGATATGCACAACATTTGGTGATACTGAACACAATCATTGATAATCACAACTGAATAATATGATAGTCCAAGGAACCGCCAAATGTTAGTTGGCTGCAAATATGGTTGTGACAACGAATATCTTCTCTCTGTGTATATATTCATTTCTTGTACCATCCGTAAAATATTAATTGTTCAATGAACCCATTCTGCTTAGAACAAAGTAGAAGGCTGCCCATCAAATAGCCATTGAGCAAACTTTATATTCAACACTGCCCCATTAACCAAATCATTCTATTTTTGAATCTCAACAAGGGAGTACTATCGTACTTGTCCCTCATCAAAATATTGTAATTCCTAATAACTCTCAACCACAAGAATCCTATAAATTGCTAAAATGTCGATAATTACCTACACATTATCGCATTGTACGTATAATTTTCACATAATTTATTTATTGTAATATTTTTTTGTATATTAAATTATCTGAGCCGTGCATGGTATAATGGTTTGCCGCAAAATTCGAAACCGTCCTTTGGAAGGACACACACAGGTTATATTTTTTTTACATTTGCATTACAATCTAATGTTAATAATAAATATCTTTCGCTGATAAATGTAGATAATTAGCTCTAATTAATCATTATTTTCTAAAAAGTAAAACTAAAAAAAAAAATGCGATAGAAACTTAAAGCAGAAAAAAGCTAATTAATGTTTTGCTGCGTCAAATGCAATCAATAAACAGAGAAGGAACAAATGCTTGTATTGAGATAACCCAGCAAAGCTTTGTGGAGATATTGTCGGTGATAATTTAAATCACTTTTATTTATGTTCATTTCAACTTTCAATACATGAGCACACCAGGGTTTCAAAAAAAAAAAAAATTGGAAATTCTGCAGCCGTTTCTAAACAGCTGGTTAGATCAGCATGATATTTCTAATAGACATAGCTGACGTGAGTCAATACATTCGCCCAACATAAATCCAGAATGCCAAAAATAATTTCATGAAATCCCACATATGGCACTAAATTGTAACAATTTGTACATGCTGTTTGGGAACACATCTATATACATTAGACTCACAAAAAAAAGTGTTTTTGATCCACCCCCTGAAATGTACCTTGACTTGTTTTTTGATTCCCAAAATATTTCGCGTCTAGGATTAAAACCCCGTGAGCTGGACAGTTTTTAAAAAAGGCTTTTTTTGAGTTTTTCAAAGATTTTTGATAGTTAACTAAAGATAATATGTGCAGTATTAGTATCATAGGAAAGCATTTTTAAAGACGCATCCAACGGTATGCCAACAAATGTTCTGCCAAGGCCTTTTTTCAAAGATATTCTGCAAAAAAAGCCTTTTTTTAAAAACGGTCCAGCTCACGGGGTTTTAATCCTAGACGCGAAATATTTTGCGAATCATAAAAAAACAAGTCAAGGAACATTTCAGGGGGTGGAACAAAAACACTTTTTTTGGCCCCATACAAAATGAGTCGGTTTAATATACATACGTATCACAATTCGGTTAAACCTTTGACGACCGTAGGCAAGTATGTTTGCCTTAGAGTTGTTAGCACCCCTAATTGTTCAGGTAGCAAATGTATCTACCGACGATTTATAGAAGACAGGAAATGCGACAACAGTTCTCTAACTGATTCAATTTGACCCCTCTGAGCCAGCAAAGTGAATCAAAAAGTGGTCTTACTAAAGGGTCCGCCAAATAACTTTTTTTTTTGAAAATGCTATCAAAAAAAAAAGAAGCTACTGAATATTTTCTCAAATTTCTTTTTTTATTTGAAAGTACAATCCTTCCGGTTAATAATGGAAAATAATTTCATTCAAATGGCTGCCTCGGCTGGCCATGCAGTAGCCTACACGATCGGTCCAATTTTTAAGCACATTATCGATTGTGTGCAGCTGTATGGCTTCACGAATATTGTCCTTTAAAGCGTCAATTGTCTCTGGCTTGTCGGCGTAACACTTATGTTCGAGGGCACCCCACAAATAATAGTCCAACGGTGTTAAATCGCAGCTCCGAGGTGGCCAAACGACATCAGCTCTGCGGCTGATAATGCGATCTTCAAAAACAGGGCGCAAAACATCGAATGTAGCTTCGGCTGTGTGGCACATTACCATGATTTTCAAAGTAATGTCGCAATATTTCCCAGCGTTGTGCAAGCGTATACACAACCATATTCGTTCAGCGGAAGGATAAAACTAATTATCTGTCAAATCAGACATAAGCTAAGTGTTACCATTCACGAAATGAGCACTAGTTGAAGAAAAAAAAAGTTAGATGGCGGACCCGTTACAAAGGAATGCAACGGGTTGAAAAAAGGCCGAACATGGGGGTAAAGTCAGGTACGTTTTAAGTTCATACCTGACCTATGTGTGGCATATGTTTGGCAGATATGTAAAGGAAATAAATAATAAATAATATCTAAAGGAAATAAAATGTTCAGACAAAAAAAAAAATAGCGTAGCTATCATGGCAAAATAGGTAAGGTAGAATCTGTAGGAATTACAGGCATTTTGTTATTGTATCAAGGTCCTACCTTGTTAAATCTCCAAGATTTATTTGTATTTATTACATCTATTACAACCTATTTGTCATGGTGTCTCAAACATGTAATACTGAATAGCAAACACAATGTGTTTAGAAGTATACTCTCCCATTTGCATCCAAACAACAATAAAATACAGATTTTCAGCGAGCAGTGGAATCCGTGCTCGTGATCGAATAGGCAGATTTGTGATCCTCTCGCATGCATTCACAAAACAAACACAAAAAAAAGCTACAAATGAATGGCTTCTCCTTACATTCCGGTTCACTTATTTAAACGCACTACAAATTCCATATTTAGCAGCCTTTCTCTCTTGCAATTTGTACCCGATTGCAGAATTTTAAAATGGAAATGGAAGCTAGACATCTTGGGATATAAAAGGAACCTTTTTTGAGCAAGTTATAAAAAAAGTCCAAAAATGTGCTATTTTTTTTGTCCCTTGAATAAAGGCACTTTAACTAATTTTAGTGACAAACAGTTTTTCTTGTTTTTTTAATTTATTTAACTTTATTTAAGAACTGTCAATAACATCAAATAAACAGGTTTCATTGAGAGATAAAGATAATTTATGTAATCCAACGAAATTTGACTCCAAGCATCCTTAATGGCCTGAATTAGTGACTGCTTGTCATCAAGTTGTCTACCTCCTTTGTAGACCTTAAAAGATAACCAACCCCAGACATTTTCGATAGTGTTTCGATCTGGCAAATTGGGTGGCCAGTCAAGAATATTAACATTTTGGCTTGCAATGACCTCCTTTACTACTCTGGCGTTGTGTATAGGGGCATTATCCTGTTGCAATATCCAAGATATGGGACCAAATAGTTCACTGAACTTCGGTAAAGCCGATTCCAATAACGTTTTATAGTTTGCACCAGTCGATCCTGAATTTCAAAGTGCAAAAATACTTTTAAATTCAAGATCGATGGTACCTTTGTACGTAATAGCAACCCTCACCATAACGCCACCGTCTCGGCTGTGATGTCGGTTCAAAAAACGCGGTTCTTTGCGCAGATCATGGAAATAATAGTTGTAGTCATCAGGCCCATCCAAATTAAACTTCTTCTCATCCGTAAATACAACGGTTCTCCAGTCATTTACATGACCTCTTGGCTGCACATCCCATACCATGTAGTCTCTTGCGAATTGAAGCCGCTTTTACTTACGATGAGTATTAAGTGGCGGCTTTTTTGTAATTTCAGATATTTAAGATACAACTCTTAACTACCCTACGTACTGATGACTTGCTCGCTTCCACTCCAGCTTGAGCTCTTATTTTTGACAAGGATAAGACAGAATTCGAAGCAATTCTGATGATTTTTCTTTTCTCATACGTAGATAAAGGCAATGAAACCCTTCCTTTAAAATTTTTTCCTTACCCCTCGGGGTGGTCCTTGATGTAATCGTCGACAATTGTTGGGCTCCGTCCAATTTTTTTAGCTATTGCGCGGTTAGATTATCCTTCAGAACGGTAAACATCGATTTTAGTTTTTTCCGATAGATTTAAAATTTTTTGTTTTTCCATTTTGACTCGTAAAATGATTAAGATGTAATAAATTTTAATAAACAAATGCTCCTCACAAAAAATCATCGCTTACTTTAAAAATAATAATAAAATAATAAACTGACTTTATTCAAGTGCACCAAAAAAATAGCACTTGTTTATTGTTTTTTTTTTATAAATTGCTCAAAAAAGTTCTTTAGTTAAGAAACCACTATTGTCATGATTTTTTTATATCTCAAGATGTCTAGCTTCCGTTTCCATTTTAAAATTCTGCAATCGGTTACAAATTGCAAAAGATACAGACTACTGAATATGGACATTTTAGTGCCTTTAAATAAGTGAATCGGAGTGTACATCCCATGAAGGGATTGGGGACAGCTTCTCACAAGCAGTTAGCTATGCGTGTTCCAGTTTTACACTCATTGATTGGGATCTACGGTTTGACACCGTTTTCATGGTTAAATACTCGATAGTGTCGCGGTCACAAAGCGAGGTTACAGCCATCGAAAGAAATGTTGAATGAACCCATGTGTTCATTTACAAGAGACGTTCACATCACCATTGCACTTTTGTGGGCCATTCAATAAAACTGAATTTATCGCCCATGTTCTGCATCCCGAATTGTTGTGAAAGTGAACACTTTTCACAAAAATTGGTTTCTTGACTTTATTTTCACAAGACATTTTGTGAAATTGTTTCACAACCAAATGTTCATTTTCGTTAGGTCGTACCACGTTCGCATTACAGCGCGTGTGTAATCTTTGGCGTGAGATGCCATTTTGAGCATTTAGCTCCATCCATCGTTTACAAAAAGACCTGTGAGCCTTTTCCACTCTGCTTTACAAAATATCGTAGTTTCTGACCCAATATTACTGACAATTATTTGACCCTATGTGGCCGTTGGTGGTACAGTGGATCCTGAATCTTGTACATGCGACCATAGGTTCCATCCCAGCTCTGACCACCTTACATTTCTTACGAGTACTTAGTCACGAACATGTTTCTTAAAACCCGTTTCAGTTTCGGTATAAAACTGTAGGTCCAATGAGTGCACAACTGGAAAACGTACAGCTCACTGGTTGTAACATGCTCTCCCTTTTCCTTCGTGTTACTCGTCTGTTGGAGGAAAATAATTAATAACGGGTGGGCCATGTTAAATTTGGAATATGAACCCCCCTTCATACGACAAAGCAGTTCGCTTATTTGACATTTATGATACATTTACATTGACATTTATTAATAAAAAAATTTGGCATTTGGGGCTCGGTAAATCCAGACGTCGTCTAGGAAAAGTCGATACATCCACAACGAGTGACTGTTTGGTGCGGTTTTTGGCATGGCGGCATCATAGACCCATTTTTCTTTGAAAATGAACAAGGAGCCGCCGTTACCGTCAATGGCGAGCGTTACCACGTCATGCTCAATGAGTTTTTGTTCCAAAAAGTTGAAGGGGATGGCATCATTACAGTCGATCTTTTGTGCACTGTGTTCGAAAACCGCATAATAAGCTGAAACTCTGAAGTCAATTAGCCGCCTGGAATCTGCGATTAGACACCAATAGAGTATTATCTCTGGAGAGCCGAGAAGGATAAATGTTACGCAACTAATCCCGAGTCCATTGAAACTTAAAACATGAAATCGACTTTGTCGTTCACGAGATAGAGGCACAAACAATCGGAAATATAGTACAAAATTTTATAGATCAAAGGAGGTACTGTAAAGCAAGTCGTGGAAAGCATTTGAACGACGCTGTGCTTCTTTAATAAATGCCAATGAATGGCCATGTCAATAAAATCATAATTTTGAAAACATTTCTGTTAAACAATTAAACAACTTTTTTTTAACACTATTATGCTTCAATCAAGTATTAACAACTATATTGGGTACTTTTGATTTGGTTTGTGTCTAGACTAATATATTTGAGCTGTGCGCTTTCCAGTTTTCACTCACTGATTGGGACCTACAGTTTTACACCGATTCCGAACGGTATTTTGAGAAACTTTTTCATGGCTATATACTCGATAGTGTCGCCGTCACTATACGAGGTGACCGCCGCCGAAAGAAATTTTTTTTTAAGGTGGTCTGAGCAGGGTTCGAACCCAGGATCTCATGTACAAGAGCCGCGCACACTAACCATTGCACCACCGGTAAAGTAAATTTAGAAAGTAAAAAAAAAACATTTTCCTAAATAAGTGACTTTTCTGAGAAAAAGGAAATTTTCTCAAAAAATACTTTTTCATATTCTTAAACAAAGTACCTTGTCGCCAAAAACATACCTTATCTTAAAGAAGTACTTTAGCTTAAAAATCTAAAGTTTCTTACAAAAAGTACGTTTTCTTAAAAAAATAAATTTTTTAAAAATTAGTACCTTTTCTTAAAAAAGTACATTTTCTTTCAACAAATTGCTTTTTCTTAAAAAACTATATTTTCTTTAAAGAGTAAATTTTTTTTGAAACAAAATAACTTTTCTTGAGATAAGTATCTACTCCTAAAAAATTACGTATTTTTGAAAAAGGACCAATTCTATAAAAACCACATTTCTTTAAAAAAAAATATATTCTCTTAAAAATACCTTTTCTTACAAAAATTCCATTTCGTAAAAATAAAATAATACCTTTTCTTTTCTTTTCTTTTCTTTTCTTTTCTTTTCTTTTCTTTTCTTTTCTTTTCTTTTCTTTTCTTTTCTTTTCTTTTCTTTTCTTTTCTTTTCTTTTCTTTTCTTTTCTTTTCTTTTCTTTTCTTTTCTTTTCTTTTCTTTTCTTTTCTTTTCTTTTCTTTTCTTTTCTTTTCTTGAGATAAGTTACCTTTCCGAAAGTAAGTAAATTTTCTTATAAAAATAAACTTTTCCTAAAAAGAGTAGGACTTTTCCAAAAGTACCTGTTCTTAAAAAACTACTCTTTGGAAAAACATGCATACTCTTATCGCTTTTTCTTACAAAAAGTACCTTTTAAAAATAGTACCTTTACTTAAAACAAACATTAGCTTTTAGTAAAAGAAGTACCTCTCTTTAAAAATCACCTTTTAGGGAAAATATTATACATATTTTTATAAAAAGGACCTACAAATATACTTGTTTTAGAAAATACATTCTATAACAAAAAAAAAATTCTTAAAAAAAGTTTATCATTTTACAAAAAGTATATTTTCTTAAAGATCCATTTAAATGATAGTATTTTTCGGCGGGCGCCTTAGACGTGTTGGAACTAACTAGTACATAATATACAGTGAAAGGAGCTTCGTTCCAACCGGGTGTCCTCTGACACCTCATGCAATTTTTGTTTTTAAAGCGAAGTTAATATCGAAATTTTAAATGGTCCCCTTTATTTATTTATTTTTTATTTGGTCCTATTGAACAACTTTATAGGCTTCCAAAGGCAGGTTCCGCTATGTAAGTGGCTATCTTCCTTTTGCATGTGAATAAACACATTCCCGTTTCATCCGGGTTTCCTCTAGCCTCTGCACCGCAGTACGATATTTGAAGTATCATCAGGGCCTTTCTGCAAAGCATATTCGGCGTTATCGGGCCTTGGGGGACTGCAAGCAACTCTAATATAGAAATTTTGCAAATATTTCGGGCTAAAGCTTTACGTTCAATTACTGACGCTCCTTGTTATATAAGAAATAATGCATTTCATAAAGACCTTAAAATACCTTTTGTGAAGTCTGAAATAAGAAAATTTAGCAGCAGACACTTAGAAAGACTAAGTAATCACACTAATACATTGGCAATCACACTATTAGATGCATAGAGTAAATTTATAGTAGAGCCGCCATTTGTCTCATCTGACGTTTCCATTCACACTCTTCGTGATGCGGTCGGTGTGATAGAGAGATTTTTGACGAAAAGTGATATACACCAGGTGGAATTACAATAACTTCTTGCTTTAATTTTTCATGCCATTTTGGTGAAAAACTGTGAAATTTAAATGTGTTTTAAACTTTTTTATTGACTGTTATTGTTAGCATACATTTGTGTTGTATTTAACACATTAATTTTAACACACAAAACGAAATGCCGTTGTTGTTATTTTATTCGTTGTTTTGGACCATTGCCTCTATCTGGTATTAGTAAAGCAATTCTTTTCAACATCAAACGTATACATCACACGAGGACAAATGTCAGAAATTTGGTGAGTGAAAGATTTTCTCTACCCATATTTACTCTATGGTTAGATGAGACTGATCAAGTTAGGAGACTTAAAAGAAATCATATTCTAGATCTCCCATTCATATAACATATAAACTATATACATATTTCTATTTAACTCTAACTTATTTTATTTGTTAATAATATAGTAATCATCCATATCATCATCGTGTATATCTTATATTGTTGTTTCTGATGAGAATCGGCAGGTCATGTTAATATTTAGAGTTGATCAAATTTGCTTAATACTGTAAAATAGATTGCAAATAAATGGAGAAAAATAAATGATCGGCGTAAGTTTGATTGTTGAACTTCAGCAGCTCGTCTAAAGTATAGTGACTCTGAAACTGCAGTGCCATCCTGACTCCAACGGTAAGGTAAAGTGGTTTATTTTTTCACCATATTACCCCGTTTAGTGACGGCCTTATATCATGTAAATAAGGCTTAGAACGCATTCTGAAAGCACTAACGTTGGAAGCGATTGAAAATGCATGTCCAGAAAAGAAATACTTATATTCCCTTAAAAACATGCAATAGTTAGTTATTTTTTCGATTGGATACTCCGATTTCGAGATATAGATGTTATTTCAAACTAATTCATATTTTCGATAAAAATTTGGAAAGGGTTACCCTGGGTAACGCATTACCCAGCATCGCCGGTAATGTGTAAAGGCTATTTACCCATACTCTCTCGGTAATGGGTAATTCCCCATCGTCGTGGATAAGTAACCATTACTTTCCTCATACACTGCAGTTAATGGGTAATTCCTCATTGCAGTGGGTAGCTATCCATTAATTTCCCCATACCCTGTGGATAATGGGTTAACGATAGTGACCCATAACCCACATCAATGTATATCGACCAACGTTG
The DNA here is from genome assembly GCA_963931995.1 of Phaonia tiefii. Classification (NCBI taxonomy): domain Eukaryota; kingdom Metazoa; phylum Arthropoda; class Insecta; order Diptera; family Muscidae; genus Phaonia; species Phaonia tiefii. Next base: position 48,488,211 of record OZ008367.1, read on the forward strand.
CGTTAGACCATTAGTGCAAATGGAACGATTCGCGGGGAGAGAACAGTTTTGGAGAATGTAAATACATCTGTTTTCAGTTATAAAATAAAAATAGAATACAGGAAAAAGCAAGTTGTGAGCAAAGACAAAATATTTGTAAGAGGTGACGAAATAAAATCTTTTAGTGCTGATTTCTTTGTTTTTGTTCGTTTCAGTCAAAATGCACAGTGATCGCATCATTGTGTGAGCAAAATCAATAAATGAGAGAAATCTCAAAAATCTCTGACCAAATGCAAATGTTGACATATCCAACGATTTCTCTTACAGTCTAACACGGCCTTTACACGTGGGTGTGTAAATGCGATCTCTATTTTCTACGAGTCAGTACCAACAAAGTTATACAAATTATGATAAGATTTGGCATAACATTTTAAATTTTCTACTGTAGAAGAATAAAGGGATATCAGAATAAAGAAGGATTTTAACAACTTAAATGTATTTCTGATTTCCGTGTATGCTTATTTTCAATCATAGATAAAGGAAATAAGTAGATACAGGCGTTGTCAAGTACTGCCACTAGATGCTGTGCTGTCGTTTTGTAACTCTCATTGACGTTTCTCATAACTTTCATTGCCGTATATTCAATAGTGTGGGACATTTTTTCAAAGCCAAAATGGTATAATTTTCTAGGTTGTGCTATTCGAACAACTAATTAAATTTTTTTCATGTCGTTGTATTCCCCACTTTCAAATTCAATTGTACTTTTGGTATGTGCTTTTTTGGTGTACTCCCAGCGGCGGAAATCAGGAGCTGGAAGGCCTGAAATCATGACCAAGAAGGCATTCTATAGAATACGGGAGGCCTTCCCTACACATTACCTCCACCTTTCTTTTTAACATTGCGTGAGATTGGGAGGCAAAGCCTTCCATCCCTCTCTACTAGAAGGCCTTATGAAGGCCTGCAAAAAGAGTAAATTTAGAAGGACTTACGTAAAAATAAAAAAAATATATATGGAAATTAGCTTCCTATTTCAGATTTATACTTTAACCAATTGTAATTCTTTTAAATGATTTTTTTTTTAAATTCTGCAGCCACAGGAATCGAACACACGACCTTAAAACTTACAATCGGACGCTTTATCTACTGGGTTATGGGATGTTATGATTTTGCAACGACGAATTGCAAACATGTGGAAAGAAAGGGTTTCATGAACAACAGTGTCTTCTGGCATTCTTTTAACAGGCCTGTGGAAGCCTAATAAAATCATGCATTTCGCAGGCATTATTAAAGTAGGTATTACCAAAGAATGATTCCGCATGCCTTATTCGTGGAAGGCCTCGAAAATTCCGCCGCTGGGCTGTTATTGTTGGTATTTGTTTGTATTGACTTTTATAGCATCGACCCACCAAACAAAAACAAAATGCCTCTTGAAGTTGCCTACTACATCTACTGCTATCACCTGTTCTAAATACATCTCGCGAGGTATGTTTTGTTTGTTCGCTTTTCCACTAGCAAATATTTCTTTGCAAATTCTTGAGTTTGTTGGCAAGAGGGGTGGGAGGAAGAGAAACAAATCTTTGTCAGTTCATTATTTGCTGTTCTCGCAAATTCTGCTTTGTTCTTTTCGCTGAAACAAATTCATTTGACATATCGTTTTTTACCCATTCGGTTTTACTGACACAGTCGGTTTTTGTTTACAAACCTGTAGGTTGTAGTAATTGTTTGAAGTAAACAGGGGAAATTTAATTTATAAATTACCATTTTTACACCGATTTTAAATTATTTATACTCTTCTTAGGAAAATTCTTTGAAATGTAAACAGTTTTGACGTTTCTTTCGTTCTTTTGTATTTTGATTCACAACATTTAGGAAAGAAAAATTTGTGAGTGGAAACGCATTCGAAAATACCAAAAGAGAAAAGAAAAAATTTGGCAAAGAAATATTTGCCAGTGGAAAAGGGGACTTTGGAATCAAACGTTATAATTATTACATTCAGCTCCATCTAGAAAATATCCCATTGAACAAGAAATTTCCCACGGCATGTGCGATATCTAGTTAATTCCTTTATCTATGTTTTCAATATTCCAAATTAATCTACTTTCGCCAGCACCTCAATTATTTCGTTGGGTTTATTACGCGGCACAAGGAGTTGCTTGTAATTTTCGTAACAAAAACTTTGAGTTTTTCTACTATTCTTGACCAGATGCAGAAATTATGCATTTTCTTTTTGCGCAGCGTCTTCACTCTATATTTCTGCTGGAGCAAAAACTTTTTCTTGCGCACAATAATGTTTTGCAGTGATTACTCAATTACGGTTAACTTATGTTGTGTTGCTGCTCAACAATATTCTTTTCCGCTTTTTCAGCTCGCAAAGAAAAAGTTATGAGCTGAACGCTGAACACTGAGGAACACAAGAAACATCATCATAAACAAAACAATATAGGAATACATCTACTTAAGAAACTGCAGACATGGAAAGATACACGAAAGATTAACTGCCAAAGTAATGGAAATAAGAAAACCAAAACTACTGCATACAATTGTGATGCAAGATGAACTATTTTCTGCGGTTTATCCTTCCAGCACGAAAACTCTAAACAAATACGAACGGGGGGAAGGTATGCAAGTTAAGAATTGTAGTCATAATTAAAGGATTTTCTTCACAATTTTCTTATTGTGAATGGCAACGGACGAGTGAATGACAATTATAAACTAAAAAAAAAAACTAAATACATATATATATATATAAGTTGAGATTCTTCTCAGGTCGAGGTAAAGACAATCATCCTGCGGCTGCTGTTCCGGATGAGTTTGTGTTAATGACCAATTCATGGTTTGGTTGCGTAAAAGTACGTATTCAAATTATAAGTTTCATTAAAACTCAAGTAAGCAGAAGTTCACTAAGGTACTTTATTTCAATCGACAAAAAGTGTTGTTGATTTGTGGTTCTTCCAGTACAGTTTTCTCTAATAATGCAGTGAAATATTGTGCTGGTTGGGTAGAAGACAAAATTGTCAATTTAAATGTAAATTAAGAGAAACTCTAAAATAATTTTATTTAAGTTGTATATTTGTTCTCGAAAAAAGTATAATTTGTTAAACGATTAACAATTTTTAGTAAATATATATCACCTACACCTTCGACAACTTGTAATCAACGGAAAAAATGAGCATTGTAAATGCAGGTAGAATTGGAGGAGGACTTCACCAAAATTACGCCAGCTCAACGTATCTCATGATCCCAAATGACATCAGGTAAACTTATGAAATTTTTGCTAATGCCATAGTGTAGTTGTCCTCCTGAAAGATGCAATCGGCAGGGTACACAAATGGCAAAAATTGGTCAAAGCGTCCCTAATCCCTACATGGGATGTAACGGGAAACCATTTATTTATTTCATTCTTAGGTTTGCAAGTGATACCTAAACTTATTGTAACACCGCATGTAGACATATTAAATATCTTTAGAAAGGTAAACACCTCTTGTACTTTATAAAACTGGGTTAAAAAAATGTCCACATTTCAAAAATTTCTTTAACTCTTTTTGATAAAATATGAAAAAAACTGGAAAAAAAAATAATTTTGGAAAAATCATATTGACGGTGGTCTCACTAATTTTACATACTATACTTACATGTTATATAGACCACTGCACAGGCAAGTAAACCCAATTAAATTTTCTTCCAAATTCTAAAAAAGTACATGAGGTGTCAGGGGTGTCGCTATGTACTCCTTAGTTCCAACACCCGTTGAAGAATACGATAATTTGAATGGATCTTTAAAAAAAGATACCTTTGGTAAATTGATAAATTTTTTTAAAAACAATTTTGGAACGAAGTTCCTAAATGAAAGAAATTAAGCATCTTTTTTGATGTGTTAACATCTATAGCGGCGTATAGGGACTAAATCTATCAAAGTCAAGACTGCTGGTAAAACCAGATTTTATGCTGCTGCTAAAACCAGATTTTCTGCGACTGCGAAAGAGAATAATGACGTGTTAAACAAAAATGAGCGAGCAAGAGAGCAATGAAAGAGTGGTGTGGCAGGGGTGAGGAAAACGAAATTGTGTCTATTGCGTATGTATTAACATAATAATGTATGTATAACATGTGTCTGTTGCTGTTGTTGAACGGAGATATAAAGCATAGCCACGCAAAATTTCATTTGGAAGCCCATGGGCTTGCGCAGTCGACGATATGGTGACACACTAATACGTCAGCTACTTCGTACAAAGTATGTGCGATGTTGTGTGTTTGGCTGTTTCGTTGCTGTTGATATGGCAAACATGTGGTTATGTGACACACGTATACGTCAGCTACTTCGGACAAAGTATGTGTGATGTTGTGTGTTTGGCTGTTTCGTTGTTATTGCTATGGCCAAACAAAGCTAGTCATTTGATGTTCAGCATTGCCCGGTGTATTTTTAAATGCCTATAATAATGGGTGGTGACTTTAACACGAATTTTTCAACCGCAGAAGCACTGCCACTTATCGAATTAATCTACGATAAATTCAAGCTTACTATTAATACTTCATTAGAGTCTTCAACTACTATACAAGGAACTACAATTGACGCTGTTTTCTCACGATATTTAGATAGGATAGAATCTAAAGTTAATGTCTCATATTTCAGCTATCACAGACCAATTTTATCTGTGTATAACATTTATAATATTTACTAATGTGTTCATAGAAATCGAACAGGTACCGTGTAGCAAAAAGGTGTTAACACATCATCCGTGAGTTCGAACACTCATTGATTTTTTTTAACACTATTATGCTACAACCCAGTATTATCAACTATATTGAGTACTTTTGCCTTGGTTTGTGTCTAGACTAACATAAGTTGAAAAATTTATTATTTAATGGGAAGTTTTCTAGGTGGAGTCTGTTACAAATATTTATTGTAGTTTTGAACCCAACTAAAAGTTAATTTAGAATAGCCAAAGTGAAAGAAGTTTAAAAAAAAATCTTCTTAAATGTGTGCATTTTCTTAAAAAAGTATATTTTCTCAAAAATAAATACCTATTCACATTCTTAAACTAAGTACCTTTTCTTAAAAAACACCATTATCTTAAAGAAGTACCTTTGCTTAAAAAAGTGAATTTTCTTACAAAAAGCACCTTTTCCTAAAAAAAATATTTTTTAAATAAGTAATTTCTCTTAAAAAATAAATTTTCTTGCCTTTTCTTAAAAAACTACCTCTTCTTTAAAGAGTACATTTTTTGTGAAACAAAATATCTTTTCTTGAGATAAGTACGTACTCTTAAAAATTTACCTTTTCTTGAAAAAGGACCATTTCTATAAAAAAATTCCCATTTCTTAAAAAATAACATTTAAAAAAAAAATACCTTCTCATCAAAAAACACATTTTCTTACAAAAAATCCCTTTCTTAAAAATAAAATAATACCTTTTTATTTCTTTTCTTGAGATAAGTAGCCTTTCTGAAAATGAGTACATTTTCTTAAAAAATAAGCTTTTCCTAAAAAGATTACCACTTCTTTAAAAAGTACCAGTTCTTAATAAAAGTACTTCTCTGTAAAAAAATTCATACTTTTTCTTCTTAAACAAATACTAGCTTTTAATAAAAAAGTATCTCTCTGTAAAAAATGACCTTATCGGAAAAATATAGTATATACACTTACAAAAAGGACCTAAAAATATCCTTAAAAAAATGCATTCTAAAAAAAATGTTTTACAAAAAGTATCTCTTCTTAAAGATCCATTTAAATTATCGTATCGTATTTTTCAACCGGCGCCTTAGGCGTGTTGGAACTAACTAGTACATAATATGTAGCGAAAGAAATTTCATTCCAAACGGGTGTCCCCTGACACCTTATGTAATTTTTGGAACGAAGTACCTTATCGCACGTTACTGGTTGGGGACTAAATGTACACATTTTTAGCAACTTTTTTTAACTACTTTATTTCAACCCATTATTATCAACTATATTCGGTACTTTTGGTTTGGTTTAATGGGAAGTTTTCTAGTTGGATCTGGTTTACTACATATTGTAGTTTTGAACCCAATAAAAAGTAAATTTAGGAAAGCCAAAGTGCAAGACTGGCAAATCCATGAATTACAACCCTGAGCATGGAATTACATTTGGCAGCACACTTACTCTTACACCCTTACTTTTGGTTTGGTTTGTGTCTAGACTAACATATGGGGTGAAATTTGTTGTTTAATGGGAAGTTTTCTAGGTGGAGCCTGATTATTACATATTGTGGTTTTGAACCGAATGAAAAGCAAATTTAGGCAAGCCAAAGTGAAAGAAGTCTAAAAAAAATATAATTTTTTTAAATATGTTAGTTTTCTTAAAATGTAAAATTTTCTCAAAAAAAAAAAAACTATTCATATTCTTAAACACAGTAATTTTTCTTAAGAAGTATCTTAAAGAAGTACCTTTGCTTAAAAAAGTAAATTCTCTTACAAAAAGTACCTTTTTTTAAAAAAATTAATTTTTTTTAAATAAGTACCTTTTCTTAAAAAAGTACATTATCTTACAACAAATTGCCTTTTCTTAAAAAGCTATCTTTTGCGTTTATGCAAAACAAAATAACTTTTCTTGAGAAAAGTACCTACTCTTATAAATTTGCCTATTCTTGAAAAAGGACCAATTAAATAAATTACAATTTCTTAAAAAAACTTTTTCTTCAAAAAATACCTTCTCTTAAAAAAATACCTTTTGTTACAAAAATTTCTTTTCTTAAAAGTACCTTTCCTTAAAAATAAAGTAATTCCTATTCATTTCCTTCCTTGGGATAAGTAGCCCTTCTGAAAATAAGAACATTTTCTTAAAACAATATCATTTTCTTAAAACGAGTACCACTTCTTTAAAAAGTACCTGTTCTTAAAAAAAGTACTTCTTTGTAAAAAAAATATGCATACTCTAATGGCTTTTTCTTTCAGAAAGTTACCTGCCATCTGGCTGAGCAAATTGAGGTTATGTGAATTTCCGAAAGCTCTGTATCTCGGCGATTTGACTTTTTTCTACTTTCGTTTTTATTGATTCTGAAAGGCCTCTTAAAGACTTTTCCAACAAGCCCAAAAACAAAAAAGCCGACCACTGGCTCAGAAGTTAGCTACTTTACCCTACTACCCTCCGACCACCAATCCGAAAATTTTGAACCCGCTGCCATTCGCACCCTTGCATTTTCGAACATGGTCCTAGTGGACTTTTCTTCATGAAATGAGCCAAGGAATACGCTGGAGAAATTTGTCCGGAACTTCCTGAATCACCCTGTATAGCGAAAGGAACTTCGTTCCAACCGGGTGGCCCCCCTGACACCTCACGTAATATTTTTGATTATGGAAAGGTTTTGCAGTTTTTCCTTTAAGAATGGATTGATACGTTTAAACATTAAAATGCGGATTTAGCATAAATCTTACAGAACTTATGACTTTTTTTAAACAGAAGAACAATAAGATCCCATTTGCTAACTTAAGACAAAACTGTTTATAAATTAAATGACATTTAAATAAGTTTTCCACTCGTATTTATGGCGAAATGTTCCCTCACAAACACTAGTAAATGAGTTTATCTTCCTACAGCTTTATCATTTGAGTACTTATGACCTATTACACCAATCTTGTAGAAGATCCCTTTTGGATAATTTGGGATGTTTCCAGGTCTTAATACAATGTACCGCATCGTTAAATCAACGCCTGTTTTGGGGACTTCAATAAACTGTATTGTTTCCATAACTTCTTTGATCCAACTTTTTGTAACGGTTATTGATCACATTTTCAGTTATTGACCACTTTTTGTCGTTACAATAAACAGAACTTAAAATTAAATTTGTTTTCCCAAAAACTCTTTTGATTGCACATTATTCTAGCTACAATGAAAAGCAAGTGCAAATTTTAGCAATATTCATAATTCCCAGAAGTAGATGCCAATTCATGTGGCGCCTTTTACCAAAACCTCTCCAAGTTCGAAGCATTTTAAACGAAGTGCTAATTTACCACATTTGCTTTTCTGAATTGATTCGTCAGTGTTTCCGACAAAAATGTCCATACAAAGTAATTTCCATTGTAAAATATTTGATTACTCAATATAACTTGATGCTCCTGAAACGATTTAATGATAATGCCGTCATAGCAGATGACTGTGAAAAGGCGGACGAGGAAGCGGCTGCAAAAGTAACGAATAAACAAAAATCAGTTGTCACATCCCTATGTATACACACAATCATAGGCTAACATACAACCACACGAACATATTTGGAAGTATATTTGTGCAATAGGGTGGCCATTATTTACGTTGATTCTTAATATATCGGCACCGGAATTCTGTAACTATTTAATGTTAACAATCGGTAGTTAAATTGTCAAACATCATAAGAATGCAATACAATATTTTCAAATTTGGTCAGTTTAAGTTCGGATTTTAAAAGTTACAGAATTCCGGTGTGGTTGAGTTTAGTTTTAAATTTTATTCCTATTAGTGTGAACGTATTTAGGGAGATTTTAAAAATTTTTAATTTTTACTTTGTTAAACGAATTAAACCCCACTTAGTGTTGGCGACCGATTCACTTGATTTAAGGTTATTGGCATGGAATGTAATAACTCTATATAGTTCCGGTGCAAGTATCCATCTGGCAGGTGTCCCCGAAAGTTATAAGGCTGACATTACCGCTATCCAGGAAATGCGATGGACAGGACATGGCTGCACAAGAAAAAGAAACTGCGACATCTAGTCTATAGGTTCAATCCTGTGAGTGAATGTATAGCCACAATCCGCATAAAAGCGAAACATTTTATATTTCCCGAATTTGTGAGCATGCCCCGACAGAAGAGAAAGATGATGATGCCAACGACATATTTTATAAGGTGCTAGAGTAAACGTACCGCAGCCCTGGCCATGACATTAAGATTATACTAGGAGATTTTAATGCCAAAGTAGGAAGGGAGAATGTGTTTCATCAAACTATTGGCAATTTCAGTCGACATGCTGACAGTTCTGACAACGGTATGAGACTGATTGACTTTGCCGCGGCAAAAAACATGGTCATTAGTGGTACAAGATTCCAGCATAAAGACATCCGCCATGCTACTTGGGTATCCCCTGATCAAAGACCGAAGAACCAAATTGATCACGTGGTAAATGGTGGAAGGCACTCACCCAGTGTAATGGACTTACGAGTGATCAGAAGAGCTAACATCGATTCTGATCACTTCTGGGTAGCAGGTTCGCACAAGATTAAGTAGAGCGAAAATCGTACGAAACCAGACGCAGAGGAAGCTGGACATCGGAAAGCTGCAATTACCAGAGGTACCCACAGCCTACTCAAGGAAGCTCTCGCAACTTTTGGCACAGAACCCACCCCCTGCCGATGACGATCTTGAAGCGCAGTGGAAACCCATTTCCGACTCTATAAAAACTGCCGCAACAACCGTACTTGGTTTTGAAAAATCGCTGCGCAACAAACTGTGGTACGATGAAGAGTGTCGCACTGCAAATGATGAAAACAACGCTGCACGTATGGCAATGATTCAGTCAATTGCAACGCGAGCTCCGACTGAGCGGTATAGGGAGAAAAGAAAGGAGGTAAACCGTCACTTTAGGTGTAAGAAATGGCAGCAGAGAAAGCGCCAGAATGAGACAAATTAACCAAAAAGTCAAAAACGGAACTAACGGTCATCGGCTGCCTACCGTAAAGACAACGACGGAAACCTCATCGCAGACGTACAGAGAATATAGGGACTATGGAGAGATGATTTCTCCGCACTACTGGTACCTGAGAAATCCAATAACGATGAGATATTCGATCACAATTTGGACGACGACGTTAATTGCCCCCTCCTAACCAAGTCGTGGTCAGAACACCTATTACCGGGCATAAGAACAACAAGCCGCAGGGGCCGATGCATTACCGACGGAGCTGTTTAAAACTGGCGGCGTTGAGCTGATAAGGTTCAGGTCTCATCTCATTAGCAACATTTGTACTAGGCCACATATTTAAAAAGGTGCCAACTACCGTGGAATAAGTCTTTTATCCATAGCATATAAAGTTCTATGAATTATAATGTGCGAGAGACTAAAACCATTACGCTGACCAGATTGGACCATACCACTGCGGCTTTAGGTCTAGAAAATCGACGACTGACCAGATTTTCACGCTAGGCCAAATCTTGGAGCAGACCCACGAAAAACAAATCGACTACATTCATAAATTTGTCGATTATAAGACGGCCTTCGATAGTCCGATATGGGAGAAACTCTACATAGCAACGTCTAAGCTTGGTATTCCTGCAAAACTCATACGACATTGCGGGGTGTCCTTGACGAACACTAAATCCGCAGTGAAAGTTGGTAAGGATCTTACCGAATATTTCGAAACTAAGCGAGGGCTCAGACAAGGCGAGGACCTATCGTGCGATCTCTTTAACATCTTAACGGATATCATTATGAGAAAAGCTGCAGTCAACATGAATAAAACCATCAGCAGCAAAAGTCACATACTGCTCGCGTATGCTGATGATATAGATATCATTGGGCGCACAATGAGAGAAGTTACTGCGGTTTTTCCAGAATTGAAAAAGTGGGTCTAAAAGTAAGTGAGCAAAAGTGGGTCTAAAAGTAAGTGAGGACAAGACAAAATTAATGGTGTAAACGAACAGGGCTTCCACGCGATTAGACCAAAGCGTGAACGTTGATAACCACTATAATTTCGAGGTGGTGGACGAATTTATATACTGCCGTAAATAAAAACAACAAAGTCAGCCTTGAGTTCAAGCGGAGAATTGTGCTTGCGAATATATGTTATTTTGGGCTGAGCAAGCACTTTATAGATAAAGACCTCTCTCGTGTTACAAAAGTCCAACTATACCAGACTCTCAAAAACCTGTCTTGCTTTATGGCGCAGAATCCTGGGTCCTATCGCAAGCAGACGAAACATCTGTAGGAGTCTTCAAGAGAAAAATACTCTGAAAAATGTATGGCCCTACAGTGCACAACGGCGAGTATTGGCGACGCATGAACTATGAGCTGTATGAGCTTTATCCCGACATTGACATAGTTAAGCGGATCAAAATAACGCGATTGTGCTGGCTAGGCCATGTCAGTAGAATGGATGAAGACGAACCAGCACGAAGGGTTTTCGAAACCGAACCCGAAGGAAGACGTAAAATAGGAAGACCAAGACTCCGCTGGAGGGATCAGGTTGACGAATCCCTGCGTACACTTGGTATTGCCAACTGGAGAGATAAGGCAAAAGATCGAACTGGTTGGTTCGATAAATATATTATCATTGTTTTGTAAGGTCCCTGACCCTCCGGGGTTGTCCGGATAAGTAAGTAAGAGATGGCGACACTATCGAATAATTAGCCATGAAGAAGGTTCTCAAAAACCCATTCGGAATCGGTGTAAAACTGATCTCGCTAATCAGTGTGTGTAAAACTAGAAAGCGCACAGATCTCTGATTGTGAGAATGGGGGCCTTCGTGAGATGAAATGGGATTTTATTTGTTTTAAAGAAAACCATTTTCTTATATTTAATAAAAGTTTTGGTAGGCAACTCATAGCAACCTTGAAGAGTTTTTGTGTTATATTACAATACCTAAGTTGTCTAGTTGGTTCCATACAAAACAAATTGGCATTACAATATTTAAAAAAACTTTCAATAAAAAAGGAATACAAAATATAAAACAAAATATTAATTTCTACTATGATTTCTAAATTTCTGACAAAATTTAATTGGAAATACATTTGGAAATCTTTCAATTTAAATCAAGCAGCTGTAGCTAAAAAAAAGGTTAAATGATAAAAGATAAAAAAAATGATAAAATGATAAAACTACGACAGCCTAATATGCCCAGTAATACTTATATACACCAATTTATATGTACATTTGCAAATATACGACAAAAAGGCAAACAAAACATTGGCAGAAACAAACGTGTCAACATTTCATTTATGTCATTCGTGCGTAAGTCCGCATGTTCGTTGTCTATTTAAGCCCCCTGTAAATATGCTACGGTTTTGGGTATTTTTGGGATTCCGCCCCACAAAGGTATTTCATGTATTTACTACTTTAACAGGAAACTGTTTAGACTTTACTTTGGTCTTGAATTAAGCACAAATTTTCTTCAAAAATTCCTTCATATCGTCCATTACGCTATTGCTGTGTGTTCATTGAAAATATCTCGGTCGTGATAAATTGTATTGAATTTATTTTTGTGTGGTGAATATACAAATTCGATTTTTCTGTATGAAATATTGAAATTGTATGAAATAGAAAATCAAAAGTTTGCCAGCTGAAATTCTCTGTGGGTATGTGATATATCAAATGTAGAGTAGAAGACGCGAGGTATGCTCTTATTGTGTCTCAGTAAGAATGCATCTTTTGAATTTAAAATAAAAACACATATTTTTCGAGATAGTTGTGATTTTTGTATTGGATTGTAAAGACGACATGTTTTGATTAAGTATGGAATAAAATATCAGTCAAATGGGCCCCACGGCTCTGATAGCTGGCCATTATTCTTTCCATGATATTTTCCATGAATTTTCACAGAGATGTGGCTGTATGTCACCGATGACGCGTTGGATCTCGGATTTGGGCTCAGGAATTGTTTCTGGTTTATTTGCATAAACCCAAAATTTCTCAAAACCTCAAAGAAATACATCGCACGTAGTTAAATCGCATGCTCTTGGTGGCCAGTTGACATCAGAATTCCTTGAGATAATTTGTTTTGGAAATCGTTGCTGCAATAAATCGATTATTCCAAGCGTGGTGTGACAGTTGGCGCCGTATTGCTGAAACCACATATCGTCCAGATCCATGCCGTTCAGTTGAGGCAAGAAGAACTCCGTTATCATGTTACTGTAACGAATGCCGTTCACAGTCACTGCAATTTCGGCCTGATCTTCAAAAAAGTAAGTATGAGGATTTTCTGAGCCCCAAATTCGACACGAAGCCATTCAGACAGAAATACACTTCTTGGGAGAAAATTACTTTATTTTGAAAAATTGGCATTGACTTCTCTTTGCGCCATTACCCATTGAACGAATTGCCGGCGCTTTCCATGGTCTGCTGGTTTTAGCTCCTGAGTAAGCTGAATTTTATACGCAGAAATGTGGAGGTCTTTCGGCAAAATTCGGTGCGTAGTGTCTCGTGAAATTTAAAGTAGTTGCAAACGATACAGAATTTAAAATTTCGGGTTTTCGGCAACACTCTCGTTTAAACCAGCAAGACTGACAGGTACGTTGACGCACAGGAGTCGTACCGCCCATAACCGAACCATGTTCTTCAAATTTTTTGAATACTCTTCGAATGGTTGACACACTAGTTGGGAAAACTTCTTCGAAGCTTTTGAGCGGGCTCAGCATAACTTTACAAAATTTTTGTAATAATTGCTGACAATTATAGCACGCTGTTCTTTCGTAAACCGCTCCATTTTTATTTGATAATCGGAATAAGGATTTGTGACAGCAGCCAAAATTCAGAGTTGCCACTTGCACTGTAAAATTACTCGAAATTTAAAAAGCGCATTCTTACCTTTTATTTTCTATGAATATTTTGGCAAAAAAAAAAAAGGATTTGATTTTACAGACTTTGTTTGCTATTTGTCATCTTTCCTGTACATAAATAATTAATCTAATTCAACGCATTTTCCCACAAGAATTTCCATGCATTTTAAAATATATCATCATATTAAGGTAAGCTACATGTTTCCTGAAACCGTCTCTATACTTGCGCCTTGTTTGGGTTTGCTTTTTGTTTGTTGACATTTCGAATTGTTTCCAAGCAATTGCTGCATGAAAAACAATAGTCAAAATTCCTGCGACCGACGACGAATCGACAAACTTGGATCTACACTTTCGATTACAGCGGCGATATTCTCTGCAGTACACGCTGAAAATCTGTCTTTTGTTGCTGTTTGGATGAGAGTATAAAGTGTAGTTGGAGCTTGTCCCAAAGATAATACACTTGTGTCCAAACACTTTGTGTTGGCTATCCAATACTATACGTTTGAGACACAATGATTAATATGTTATAATATATGAGTTTCCGACCCACATATATCTACGTTTCTGATACAAATACAGCTGCATTTGTTGTACTGTCTATGCTCTCTCGAGAGGAGGAGAATAAAAGAGGAACAAAGAGAGAGTCTATCTTGGAAGTGTTATTGCATTATATGCTGGCTTTAGGGGAACACGCGAATGCTTCCACGTAAATATATCGATGTTCGGGATGAAGAGCATATATGTTTCCACGTAAAATCAAATATGTTTGCCAATAAATATGATACTGTTCACAGTTAAATACAAGTGAGTTTGGTACTTGCAAACATATGAATGTTTGATGTGTGTTCCAAACATATACATGGTTCTGGCAGAATATGTTTAGGAGAAGATGTTAGAGAGGCTCTTATTTTTCAGCGTGCATCTATGGAAAGAAACACCATATATTACTCTATAATTACATAGGTTTGCGGCACTGAAGTACAAAGAAGAGATAAACAAGTTCTCAATCGCTTGCAGCCTTGGGATCATATGGACTTCGGGGCACCCATGCATGTTTGGAAATTAACGATTTTTTTTTAGTGCAATGGTTAGTATGTACGAACGAGGGTTTGCCACCTTCTAAGATCATCTTATAATTGATTCGACGACAGACAACCTGGTTAGTGGCGGCAATACTATTGACTAATTTAGAATCATAAAGCTTCTCATAAAAGCCGCTCGGAACCCCTGTACAATTTTAGGTCGCAATTCGTGAGTGTCAATATAGAAATCGAGCAGTTCAGTTCAGTGAATGTCTCTTCTTTCCCGCCATGGGATGAAAGGGAAAAGTGTTTATTTATTTCAGGGCATAAAGGACAACTTAAACAATGGACAAGAACAACCCACATTAGATTATGGAACGCTGCCGATGGAAGTAGAATGGCAAAGACTTTGTAGGGCGCCCTGGATGGGAATAAGACCAGCTGATAAAGCTGGACTAACTCGAACTGGACCGGCTCATGGCGTCCTAACTTTTTAGGCACTACACTCTATAGATTGCATAGAATTGTGATGGCCGTTGCCCCTAACTGTAATTGTGCGAGGCAGACATCGAAGAGGAGGAACACTTTCTATGTCCCGATTTTGCAGGACAACGACTCCAACACATCTGAGGCAATACAACATTTAGTTCGGCGGTACTGAGGGAAACGTATTGCAAACCACTGAAGAAATTCGTATGCTGCATGGAATTGTTTTAAACTATCTTTGGGAGGAAACACGAAGAGCGCAAAAGAGGCCATGAATCGATGCACAATTCAGATTTTCAATTTAAATATACAAAAGTTTCATGTAAAATTGTAATTTTCTTCTATACACTGGGAAAATATAGATTTCTCTATCCGAGAATTTTGCAAATAAAATTTATTAATTTCCATTTGAAATTAAGATGCTAATTTCATATTCGATTTCGATTCGAGTTTCGTCAAAATATGTATATTTTCAGATAGTTATTGCCATTTTGGTAAAGTTACTGTGCTAGAGTCAGGGTTCGCATTGGCTCGCTCGTGAGCAGATTTGACATTGGCTCGCGAGCTGGGAGTCCATATTAATTCTGTTGGTTCGCGGCTCCCGAGCCGGATCTTTAGTTTGCGAGTCGCTCGCGATCTGCGAGCCCGGGCTCCAAGCCACTTGAAGTTTTTTTTTGAATTTTCGAGATTTTTGGATAATATTGCCGTCATGCTAGAGGTATCGCTTTGTACAAAACCCTTAAGACCCCCACCGTTTTCGAGATATTTGTCTATTTTATTTCAATTCGATTCAATTTTTTGATAATCTATATGCCAAAGAAGGCCAAATTGATTACATATTTCATTTCATATTTCTTTCGTATAAGAAAATTCGAAAAAGAATTTCTACTGGCTCGGAGCCGGGCTATCACTTTTACGAACCCTGGCTAGAATGACTGACATTCGCAGAAGATTAGTCACAACTGCGTATTACTTTTCCTGTCGGTGTAGTATGTTGGACATGAGTACGACACTATTTGTATGTGGGTATTGTTGGTTGGTTTTCATTGGATTTGCAAAAGTGAATGAGTATTTATTGCATTCGCCAGAGTGATATCGACACAAACAATTGTTTACGGTAATACAATTTTCACAATCCTACATTTGTTTGTCTGTGCTGCTGTTGCTAAAGGTGGCGCACAACTGCCAATGTGGTTGCCACTCACTCTGGGTTCGTCCCCTTCTTTTCCAGGCATAATAAAAAATTCCATTGTCGTTTGCTCTTTTAATATCATTTGTTTCGTGTTGCTGTCGCTATTTCTTTTATATTGTTTTGCTTTGGTTAACCAATGATATGTTTGAGCTCCTGTCTTGATTTACAAACTTCTGAACGCTGTTATGGTAGAGGAATTCGTTGCTGTTGTTGCTGTCGTCTTAAAGTTTCCTGATTACACGGAAAAGGGTTTCCATGTCTAACAGTTCGAAGTCGATGTCGACGTATTGTTGCTGGTTGCTTGTAAATGAAGACTGATGTTCAAATATTTATTATGTTTTTTCTTCGATTTTCCTTCTTGACATTCCTTCTAGGAGTCTTTGCGTTTTAAAAAAGTTACTAAAGAATATTTCACGAAGGTAAATTTATGCAGGATTTTGTTATATTTAAGAAATTGCTTCAAATTGGCTTATCTCTTAGCAGAAATCTTATTAACTTTATAGATGTTACCCACACTTTTTTTGGTAATGAGTTACAGTCAGAGGCGTCACTAAGTGGACATGGAAAAGAATGCGCACATTTACGAGGGCGGTCCCAAAACTAGCCGACCTGACGTATAAATGGTGCCAGTAGTTTGAAAAAAAAATATTTTGGTGCAAAGTGGCAACTTATAAAACATATGTTTTAAGTTTCAAGGCGCCACATTGTTTAGTATTTTTATTTGAGCCATCGAAAGTAAACGATCTCAGTGAATTTGTAAACATGGAAGAAAATTAGTCACCGTTGTGTAATTCAAAATTTTCATCGTTTGCGACTGTAAAACTGTACCACCGTAGTGGTAGACCACTTAAGGTGTTCACTCCAGACACGGTTAAAAAAATCAACAAAATAGAATTGGATGATCGTGAAGTGATAGGCATTTCAAAAAGTGTTATAGTTACATCGGATATTGACCGAAGATGAGAAAGCTGTGCTCAAGATGAGTGCCGCACTTTCTTTCGATAGGGCATAAACAGAGTCGTGAAGAGTGTTTGGCGATGTTTCACAGCAATAATGCCGTGTTTTTGCAGCGATTTATAACTATGGGTGAGGCATGGGTTCACTACTTTACACTGGAGACAAAGGAACAGTCAAAGCAGTGCACTGGAATGGGAGAATCGTGTCCAAAGAAGGCGCAGACGGTTCCACCTGCCGGCAATGTCATGGCGTCTGTTTTTTGGGATACGGATGGGATAAGTTTTAGAGATTATCTTCAGATCGGAAAAACCATCAACGGAGAATATTATGCTATTTTATTGTGGCGTTTAAGTGATGAAATTGTGGAAAAAATACAGCATTTGGCGAAAAAATTTGCTGATTCATCAAGACAGTGCTCCAGTTCCCACATGTTCTATTGCGATGGCCAAAATTAATGAACTTAAGTTCGAATTGCTTCAGCATGCACCTTACTCGCCAGATTTAGCTCCCTCGGACTATTTGTTCTTTCCAAACTTGAAAAAATAGCTCAGTGGTAAAAGAATTGTCAACAATGGAGAGGTGAGTTTGAGTAATTTGACAGTTCTTACTATAAACAGGGTATCGAAGCTATTGAATATCGTTAGAAAAAGTGTGTAGAGCGGAAAGGAGATTATGTTGAAAAATTAAGAAAATTTTTCCCAACGTTTGTGTGTCTTCTTTGTTAGGTCGACTTGTTGTGGGACCGTCCTTACTTGTAGCGCGACCCAAAAATGATTAAATTATTTTCTCCTGATATAATCTCTGTTAGAAGCAATAGACCAAATTCTACAAAATGCTTGCCGAAAAATTAACACTCTACTGAAACATCTTCATGACGCTGTTTTTGCTCTACTGAAAGCAAGCGCCGCATCCATCTTCCGCACAGCTTTCTCATCTTCAAATCACCAGTCAGTATAAGATGTATATAATTTTTTGAAATGCCTAGTACTTCGCACTTTTAGCTGACGATCATCCAATACCATTTTGCGGATTTTTTTTTTAACCGTGTCTAGCATGGACACCTCAATTTCAAGCTGTGAACTAACTCAAGGTTTGCTACCCAATATTTTACAGTCGTAAACGAAGGAGCAGACTCCCCTAGAGCAGAACCTAGTTCGGTTTTATAATTGCTTGGACTGAGACCTTTCAAATTGAAATATTGAATTATATAATGGTGAGAAATTTTTTCCATGTTTACAAATTAACTTATGTTTTATAAGGTTGCCAGTTTTTACCAAAATATTTTTTTTAAAACTGCTGGAACCATTTTCAAACTCCAAACACCATCGTCAGGTCGGTTAATTTTGGGACTGCCTCGTATATATTATAAAAATCTTGACCAACTCGCGTCTTACATACTGGAATCCTTCATACTAGGAAATTATCCCAACAAATCACGATTAAGGCTTCAACCTTTAATATTTTGGTAACATAAATTAAATTTGCTGGTAAAAAATATTTTCTTCGCGTACAAACACAAACTTTTTCTATTTTATTAAACATGCTTTCTTTCCATTTTCGGCAATATCTTTTTCTATTGTTGCTAATATAGTTTTTCCACTGTAATGAAAATATAAACGTTATTATTATAAAACTACATAATTATTTAGGATCTAACTACAATTATGTATTTTAGAAGTGCCGAACAATTTACGTCTAAAAAATTACGACGCCTCTGTCGTAGAAAATGATCGCAAGAAACAAGACCCTAAAATTATGAGATTTGGTTTCTAAAAAATAAATGGTTTCCCATTACATCCCTAGAAGGAATCGGGGAGAGCTTCTCACAACCAGTGAGCTGTGCGCTCTCTAGTTTTATGCTCACTGATTGGGACCTACACTTTTACATTTTCATGGCATTTCCGTGGCTAAATACTCGATAGTGGCGCCGTCACTATGCGAGGTGACCGCCGTCGAAAGAAATTTTAAGGTGGTCCGAGCAGGGATCGAACCCAGGATCTCAAGTACAAGAGGCGCGCACACTACCCATTGCACCACCGACGGTTTCTAGTAACCAAAATAGCATCAAGCACAATACTCCTATTTATCTACAGGCTGACGTTGTTGATCTCGTTCACGACGGATCCAAGGTAGATAAATTCATCTACCGCTTCAAAATTAAATCGGTTGTCGACGTTCAATTGGGGACCAAGTCGACAGGTTTTCGTTGACATCATCAATTTGGTTTTGCCCTCATTAACAGCAAGACCCAACTTCGCTGATTCTTCTCCGATTCTTTAAAATACTGCAGTAACCTCTTGAAAATTTCGCCCAATGATGTCTATGTCGTCGGCATGCCCCAGCAATATATGGATTTTCGTGTTGTTGCCCTTGCTATTATTTACTTCAGCTTTTCTCATTATTATCTCCATTAAGATGTTGAAGAGATTGTACGAAAATATGTCACCTTGTCTTAGTCCTCGAGTGGTACAATATGATTAGGTAATGTCTTTCCCAATCTTCACTGCTGATTTGGTGTTGGTCAGCGTTATTCTACAGAAGCGGATCAGTTTTGTCCGAATTCCAAGTTCAGACATAGCTTCGTACAATTTTCCCCGTATGGCTCTATCGAAAACAGCTCAGTAATCGACAAAAATATTGTATGTGCCGATTTGCTTTTCATGGGTCTTTTCCAGGATTTGGCGTAGCGTCAATATTTGGTCAGTCGTGTACTTCCCTGGTTCAAAACCACACTGGTAAGGTTCAATCAGGTTTTCAACAATTTACTTTAGTCACTCTCATAATACGGTCGACAAGGTAATGGATAAAAGACTTCTACAGCGATCGTTGGAACCAAAATACGGATCACACTTTTTAAATACCGTACATAATACAATCAGACTCCAACCGACAGGCATAGATTCCCCCAACCTTATACCGGGGGGCTAGCAGTTCTTATTCACCGGCTAAAGGTCGTCTATACAATTCATACCAAACTGTCTTCCACAATCATTACCTCCTGATCTTCAGTGGAAGAATATGAGTGCAGTAGTGCTGCAAAGTGGTATATCCACATTTTAAAAACACACTGCTTATCAGTGAACAGACTCCCATTCTCGTCCTTGCAGGAGTGCAGTCCATTATTGGGCTCGTTATTCGATACCTCCTGGAAAAATTTTTGGGATTGCACATTTCCGTCTTTTCACTCTCTTTCCCATTGTCATTTCCCTCCCGAAATAATTGGGTTTGCTCCCTTCTCATCATCTTTTTCCGCTCATTCACAGCAAGCGTTGTAACTGAATGCTTCGTTGCCATACGTGCAGCATCTTTTTCATCAGTTGCAATGCGACATTCTTAGTCGTACAGTAGTTTTTGATAGCCAAGTTCAGTTTTGGCGGCGAATAATACGTACATCAATTACAGTACAAGAGTACCTACCATCTATTACCAAGTTATCAATCTGGTATTCCGTTCTCTAATCAGGAGATAACCAGGTCAACTTATGTATTTCCTTATGCTGGAATCGTGTGCTACTAACTGCCACGTTCTTTGCGGCGACGAAGTCTATCAGTCTAATTCCATTACCGGAGGTGGTATCATGTAGACTGTGATTACCGATGGGTGGTCGACAGACACTTTCCTTTCCTAATTTGGCATTAAAATCGCCTAGAATAATCTTAATGTCGTGGTCAGGGTAGCGCTCATATACTTCCTCCAGACGCTTATAAAATATTTATTTGACCTAATCGTGTTTATCCTCTGTCGCTGCCTGCACAGAAATTAACGAGATGTTTCACTTTGAGGCGAATTGTGGCTATGCGATCACTCACTGGGTTGAACCTTGAACTAGGTGTCGCAGTCTCTAGTCAACTATAAATCCGCACCCGAATTCGTGCTTTTGCTCATGGTTATCGCAGTTTTTCTTTCTGGTGCAACCATATCCTGTCCATCGCATTTCCTGAATCGCTGTAATGTCAGCTTTATATTTTTCGAGGACATCCGCCAGCTGGAAACCGCCAACGGTCCTGTATAGTGTTCGCACCTTCCAGGTATATATCCTTAAATCGTGGTTCTTATAACGTTTGAGAAGGTCGTTAGCAGTTAGGGAGTTTCTTCGTTTACTATATTTTTTGTGTATTTTCATTGCCTATATATCGGTGGCTGGAGGCAAACTCAGCTCACCGTGGTTTGCATTTTACCTAGTTCCAGGATGATTATGTTTCAACCGACCATTATGGATCAGACGCTGACCAGATTGCAGTGAGTCGAAACTGGATTTTGGTTTCTTCAATTTTAATCCGCCGTTGGCCAGGGGTGTTGACTCGTTCGGCTTCAAAGCACCGAAGAATATGTCCACTGGTTCGAAGAGCTTCAGTGACGGGATCAGCTACGCGGTGGAAAAAAAACGGCCCCGGCAACATATTGCAGGACAGATTTATATATTTGCAAGCATTGTTGTCGTCGATTGAAAATATGCTGCTTTTTGTTTCTCTATTGTCGTATTCTCTATTTCAACAAACGAATTCACAGTTGGGTCATAAATACATATATTATAATCTAGTAATCATTGTGTCCCAAACATGTTATATTGAATAGCAAACACAATGTGTTTGGACACAAGTATGCTATACTTGCGACAAGCTACAAACGCGTTATATTTGCATCCAAAAAAAAATAATTTTCTGCGTGTAATAGTACTGAGACGTATCAGTGATCGCATAACCAATCGGCCTGCTGATTTGTTTCGTCCTCTCACTTTAGCTATCTAAAGAAGGCCATTGTCCAGTACATGTCTCGTGGAAGTAGTGAGCCAAAAATGACTGCCAAATTGAGGAATCATTTCTGGCCACTCCCAAGTAAATGGCTATCAGAAACATTTCGAAGGTAAAAATTCTTGCTCTGAAAGCATATGAAATTCAGCTCGTTCAACAACTGGAGACACCGTTGGGTTTTCTGTGAGTAGGCCTTAGGAAACCATATGATTTTTTTTACCGGTCATCGATTTTTTATTTTTTTATTCTGGGTCAAATCAGACTGCTAGTTGAGTAGTTATATTTATAAGCAAAATTATCGCATTTGGTCTGATGAACAACCAAAGGCAATATAAGAGCTGCCATTGCATCGAGCTGAATCCATTGTTTGATGTAGCTTATGGGTCGGTGGAGTCATCCACCCATATTGCTTTAAATATGATGGGGACGTTTGATGATTTCAAACTTTTTTCCCGGGACACCGGTGTCGACAAAGCGGCACTAGATGCCACACAGCACATGAAACAATGGACAAATTGAGATTAGGGGTACATGAACTAACTCCAAACCAGCGTATAGTACAGACTTGGAAAATAATATTACACAGTTGAAAGCTATTTAATTCTTTCATATTCGACAAATAGTATATATTTAAGAACTCTTGACCAATTTAATCCGTAAAAGTTAGAAGTTGTATGAAGTTACTTTTGTGGTTAACTGAATATATACTTGCACAGGTCTTCAGATCTTCGTGTTCCAGAAGATTTAATATACATTGCAGTTTCACTTACGTTCAGAGTGATACAATAAAAACCTATGGTAACATAAAATTTAAAATTTTCTGAAGTTCAAATTCTTTTGACTTTCACTGTTTATGCAAAAAATTTAAAAGGTCTTATTTACATAACTGTTCAAGTTTGTTTGCTACATTTACAAATTGGTATACAATATTTCATGGTCGATTTACTGATGTACACTTATTTTGACTGACGTGACAGTCCCTTCCAGAAGATAAATAAATCGGTCACAGAGATATAAATATTAGACTGACAAAGTCAATTGTTTGAGCAATTTAAAAAATAATATAAAATGTAAAGAAAAGGAAAATGTTTAATGTCTATTGTTAATCATTACGATTGGTAGAGATTTAGGATTTGTTTATGAATCATTGCAGGAAATTAAACTGGGTGTGAAATAAAAAATTTATCAAATATTGGCAAGCAGAGCACTATGTTAGGTGAGATGCCTACGTATTTTCACGTTTGCAGAGATGAATCCTTTACTATGTTATCGTTTACATTGACTGATTAAACAAATTCTGACTTTTGACGAAAACATTCTGCGTCGTAGTTTAATATTTTGAACAGACGGAGTTATAGCGTTCGTATTTGATATTTTCATTTGATAAATGGTAGAGGGGGATTTTGCACTTGTTGATGGTGCTCGTACTAGTGCTCGATTGGGAATTAGTAGAGCTCATCAGTGTTGCCAGGTTGCCATTTTTAGTGCAATTGTAGCAATTTTGTTGGGCTCCTGCACTTGTTTTCCGAAAAAATATGCTAAATGCATTTTAGTACGTTTTTTGGACAAAATTTGCAAACTTTTGATCATTTTCCCTTTATCTTTAGCGTTTTTGTCTATAAATTGCATTTCTATAGAATGTGTGGACATAAACTAACGTTTATTTGCAATAAAGAATTTTAACATAACTATAATTATCTACGGGCTGGATGTCAATTATGTGAAAATCGTAATTGCAACACGTGTTGGTCTAGACATGTTTGTAAACAATTTAATATACAGGGTGTCCCCTAAACTTTTGTCTAAACTTAAACACGTGATAGCTGAGAACAAAAGCTACAATGTTTGTTCTTACGCCAATTGCCTAGGTGGCTTCGTTTTCGATATATTCGTGTTTAAAATAATTGCATTTTTGAATGCATTTTCAATAAATGCATAATCTACTTTTTAAATGAAAAAGAAATATTATTGAAAATCATTAGATAGCGCGTTTGAAGTGATACGACAGGAAATGACTATTAATACAACTACAACTGAAATAAGAGACCACTTATCTAAGTGCATAATGCAACAAGGCTCTCATTTTGAAAATTTTCGTTAATTGAAATCATTTTAAAAAAAAAATTCGTTTTCATTTCAAACGAAAAAATAAATTATTTAAAATCAATTTTAAAGCAATTTTAAATGATATTTCTTTTTTATTTAAAAAGTAGATTATGCATTTATTGAAAATGCATTCAAAAATGCAATTATTTTAAACACGAATATCTCGAAAACGAAGCCACCTAGGCAATTGGCGTAAGAACAAACATTGTAGCTTTTGTTCTCAGCTATCACGTGTTTAAGTTTAGACAAAAGTTTAGGGGACACCCTGTATATAAAAAATATAAAAAATGACTGAATCAAAAAAAAAAAAAAATATTCATACATACTATATAGTTTTATAAATTTAGCCCTAAGTGTATTATTGTTCAAAACCGTGAAGACTTGTGGGCCTTCCTCAGAGTTAAGCACCTGCTGTAACATATCTTTATGACGGATATCCTCCATCTGTTGGAGGCAGTACAGAAGTTCCTGTTTAAATGAAACTGCCAAACAAAGGATAACCGATAGTAACAAGACCGGCCAAAATAAATTTACCAGAAGTCCCAAAGTCTGTGATGGTTGTGCCTCCTTCCTGCAACTCTGGTGCAATTAAATATCTAGATATCAACAATGGTAGTCATTTAAAGTATGAGGCATCGGAGAATGTCGGTAAATTGTGTCATCTATCTCAGATAAAACGCAATAACAGGTCATTAGGGCGGTGAGTTACATGAAGAGGGTTTGAAATTCATTTCCTCCAGTTGGTCATAACCGAAACTTTCTTTGCAACATACGTACAAGGATAACTTTCAGTGTGGCCACGTTTCCGGTGGCAGAATTCCTGATACTCACCTCAATAACCGGAATACAACTTCTGAATCACGTGAAATATTGGCCAAATTTAAAGTTTGTGCTGGACTTTAGTGCTGAACAGCCTTGGTTGGGTTTAATATGAAATGAGTAAATTTAATGAAGATTTGCTAATGAATCTTAATGTCCATTTCGCGATACCTAAATTACCTTACTTTCTATGTATTTCCATGTTCAATAAAAATGTTTAATGAAACATAAGTGTTATCCTTTTGTAAAAACGAGAATGTATTCTTTTTTAAAAAATGTAAATCTTTAACTGTAGAAAGTGGAAAATTTAGTAAATAATCATTGGTAGTAAACTTACTTAAAAATTATACAAAAATGTACGCCTCAAAAATAGGCAAAGTTCCAATACAAAACATACCAAAATTCTGAACTCATTTTCCGATCATAGAAATTAGCTATAGTTTTTGGTATTATTGCCCATAAAACAACGAAAATTGTATGTTGCCTATGCCAATAGGTGATACTACCATGTCGTATTATACAACATTTATAGACAGTAGCTTTGTTCCTTTACTTTACCGCGGGATCCCGCGGGAACCCAAATTTACCCAAACTTACCCAAAAGCGTTCCCGTATGCAAACATTGGGTAAATGAGAGCGAATTTTTGTTTCTCTTAACGTCAAAATGCGTTTCTCTTTTTAACGAACTTACCCAGACTTTATCCGCGGGTAAGTTTGGGCAAAGTGTCAAACAATCAGCTGTTCGAAACGTCAACATAAAAACATATGTATTAGTTGTGAAAAAAATAACACAAGTGAAAAAAAATTATTGAATTTACAATTTTATTAACTTGAAAAGTGATTGCTTTGAGAGTGCTTATTTAAAGAAGATGGGAAGTGTGCAAATGAACAGTGAAAATTAACATGATATGCAAGATTTGTTGTCAAGCATATGTTTTCTGTTTTGACATTTGTTTTCGGGTAAGAAAAGTGGTTTTTTGCGTTCCTTTACCTTTGGGTAAATTTGAGTATTTGACAATGAATTTTGCTTTTACTCTCATTTACCCGAACTTTACCCGAAAAGTAAAGGAACAAAGCTAGTATTACCAACATTTTTCTTTGTGGCTAATAAGCCACTTCATAAAAGTATTTTTTAAACCTTTTCTTAACGGACAGAAACGATAACTATATAAAACAAACGATAGATAAATTATGACTTTTATCGAAATTGATGCTAAAAAGCCCGTAGTGCCGCAATTTTTGATTTTTTCAACTTTAGATTTTTTTTTTGCAAATATAATAGCAAATGGGAATATCTTCCCAGCAGCATATTGCCGGAACCTTGTACATACGACCGACTCACATTGTATGGTGGAGAAAAAATTGTTTTTTGTACACCCCTCAAAATGTACCTTGTTTGGTTTTCTGATGATTCCCGAAATATTTCGTGTCTAGCATTACGATCCCGTGAGCTGGATCCTTTTTGGAGAAACGTATTTTTTTTTAGTTTTTCAAAGAAATTTGTACTTTAGCTTGCTATCCGCCTTGTTCATAAAAATTGTGAGAGGTTTAAGAGACATTTTTTGTATGATAAACTGTCTCTCAAACCTCTCACAACCTTTTATGAATAAGGCCGTATGTATAAAATGTTAGTATGATAGGAAAGCGGTTTTTATGGTGCGTCCAACGGTGTATAAAAAATGTCAAAACATGGCCTGACACACCATGTTTTCAGGGGCATCCCGCAAAAAACTCAATTTCAACTCTACAGTACGGATGATTTTCTGATATAAATGTCAGATTGGAGTAATTGTAAAGATTCAAAGTATGGTCCACCAGCTCACCTCGGAAAATGCATTACAAAATAAAACAGTATATGTATACAAGATTGATGTCCTTGTCAAAATAAAAGATTTAATACCCATTTTGCAATATTTAGAGCGTAATGTTCCCACCTTATTGAATTTTTGGTAACACGCGAACTAGTGCGAATTTCAAAAAAGCTGGAACATGTATTTATTTGAGTTTACTAAGGATTAAAGTATGTCCATCTGAGATTTAAATCAGAAACAACTACATACTTAAGCAACAATGAGCCGCAAAGCAAAATATACGGACGAACTTAAACATATTTAAACTTATTTTTTTCAATTCTATTTTTTCCGCTGAAAAAAAAGGATGTGTCAGGACATGCTTTGGCATGTTTTATATGCCGTTGGAAGCGCCTTCAAAAAGCCTTTCACGTGATACCAATATTGTATACAATGTCAATAGTTAAATTACATAGTTCTTATTCAAAATTAAAATTTTTGAGCGTTTGATCTTTTTTTAAATAATTTTTTTTTCCAATATTTCGCTGCCCCTTGGGTAGTATCGTCGGGAAGGTAAACATAGCTATTACTTAGAAATGCTTAATTAAAAAGCGAAATATTGGGGAATAAAATTATTTTAAAAAAGACCAAACGCTCAAACATTTTAATTTTAAGTATAATAATTCTTTGAAAAACTAAAGAAAAATATTTTAAAAAAGGATCCAGCTCACAGGATCTTAGTGATAGTCACGAAATATTTTGGGAATCATCATAAAACAATCCAAGGTACATTTTGAGGGGTGGACAGAAGAATTTTTTGTGAGTCGGTCTAATCAACATGTTTGCAAGCATAGTTTTCGTCAATTGAAGATCTGGTGCGTTTTGTTTCCTTATTGTCTGTCACGTTTTTGTTTTAAGCGGTTTTCTACAAACATAGCCACGTTTGGGTCACAAATTTATATATTACAACCTATTGACCATTGTGTGTCCCAAACGTATTATATTCAATAGCAACCACAATGTGTTTGGACACAAGTATACTACATATATTTGCGACAAGCTGCAAACACGCTAGATTTGTATCCGAACAACAAAAAAAGACAAATTATTCAGCTTGCAGTTTTCTGAAAATCACCATATTCAACAAAACGGGGACACCGATATTTTATTGCCAGTTTCTTGACTTTTAATTTATTTTGTTCCAAAGGCTTACCCGTAGATTATTGAATTAAAGAGCTGTCATTATTCTCAACTGACATTTCCTTTCACACTAGTCCTGGTGCGGACGGTGCGATGAAGAGTTATTTGATGTAAATGGATTTACACCAGTTGGAATTACAAAAAATTTGGGTAAATTTTTCATGTCGTTTTGATGAAAAACTGTGAAATTTAAACGAATTGTGGACTTTTTTGATATACATATTTTATTATTAGTATGTATTTGTTGTGTATTTACACAAAAATTCTAACGCACAAATCGAAATCCCATTGCTGATTTATTGTTGGATGGTTTGAGCCATTGTCTCTATCTGGTATTATTAAAGCAATACTTTCCAACATCCAACCGCCCATCTGCAACACACCAAATATCATGAATTTACGGAGAAAGGTGGCGTATATATACGTCATTACTCTATGGGCTTACCTTTCAACGAAATAATTAAATTCTTCATTAAATTTTTGAACGAAAATTTGTTAACTTTTAGCCTGCATTTTTTAACAGAAAATTTAAATTATAATTTTATTTTAATTCGTTTAATTATACAACCAATTTTTAAATAAAATGGAAAGAACCGTTTGAACGATTTGATTTTTTTTCTATAGAATATTTAAATAGATTTCGAAATGAAATTATAGTAATTGTGTGAAAAATGTTTAAATAAGGCTTCAAAAAATAAAATTGAAAAAGGAGAGTTTACAAACAATTTGGTTGGTTGAGATTTTTCAATTTTGTTCTTATAAATTTAAATATTTACCCAATTTGTATGCATTAATTCGTGTTCTTACCCATTATGCATCAGCTAATTAGCAAAATTTGATTGTCTCAGTGCACTAGGCCATGTATTTAAAAAAAGGTGACCCGGGTCCCTGTACCAACTACCATAAGCCTTTTATCCATAGCCTATAAAGTTCCATCAGGTATAATGTGCGAAAGATTATACCCAATTATCGCTGACCTGATTGGACCAAACTGACCAAATTTTCACGCTACGCCAAATCCTGGTGAAGACCCACGAAAGACAAATCGACACATATCATCTATTTGTCGATTATAAGGCGGTATTCGACAGCCCGATACCGGAGAAAATCTACGAAGGAAAGTCTGAGCTTAGGTATGCCTTCAACTCATACGCATTTGCAGAATGACCTATAAACGCAAAGAAAAAAAATTACAGCAGACAGTTGTCCGAGGCCTTCGGCCACGGACTGTCCCTGCAGGCTGTGTCAGAGACACGGCCATTAAGTTTAACGTAGAATACGCCATCCGATAAGACAGAAAACATATATAACAATAAATTCATTTGCTTATATTATTTATCATTTATTGTTATATATGTTTTCTGTCTTATCGGATGGCGTATTCTACGTTAAACTTAATGGCCGTGTCTCTGACACAGCCTGCAGGGACAGTCCGTGGCCGAAGGCCTCGGACAATTGTCTGCTGTAATTTTTATATTTACCAACGGCATTTGATTCAAGTCCGTTTAAAAAGAAAAATATTATGTTCAATTTTTTTAAACTTAATTTAATTTATGTATTTTAATTAATATTTTTATTGAAATAAGTTCTGCGAATGTTGAGAGGGCCGCCCTAATATTAAAAAAGGTATACCTTATCGAGTCTTCGCATTAGCATTCGAGCGTTGTGTGAAAGCTTTACGCTGTACAATTCAAAATTAATGTTACAACTGCTTTATTGGAGCTTTCGCAAAAAAGCTTTATTACGGTAGCTTACTGTTTGTTTCACTTTTTACTAGATACATGTTGCCAAGCAACATTAGCTTGCTGTTCGTTTCACTTTTTACTAGATACATGTTCCTAAGCAATGTTGAGCAACCAAAAACACTCAACCATAGACCACACATATGTTTGAGTGTATGTGTTTAAACAATTTTCATTTGAGAAATTAAAATACTAGAAATATATCAACCAATATGAAATGTATATCAAACGAAAGATAACATCTTCATTTACCTACAAAAAAAATTTAAAAAAAATTCATCTAGCCGTTTCCTCAAATTCAATGAAATAAAGATTACAACAATAAAAACCTGACATGACTCCTCATACCGTAAGGTAAGACGTATTCTACGTCAAAAAACGTATATTGCTCGGTTGCCACAACAATACTTTGATTGATTTGTATTAATTTATTAATCGCAACCGTTTATGTAGTTCTCCCAAATAAACTCATATATCGAAAATGTGTATCATGTTGTTGCAAACGAGATCTCGTTTGCATTAAACGAGTACAAAATTACATTTGTCGCAAGTTAAAAATCGTTTGCGATAACTGAAATTAGCCATTTTTCTAATGAGTACGAAGAACGTAAATTTCTCTCATTCTCTCTTTATGTCGACTGTATGTATACACAGTCCACTCGTTTGACATACACACTCACTCATTCACATAAAAGGCTTTTGCCTTGTCAATATATCTTGGATGGAGAACTGGCGCGTTGTAGTTTGCAGCGCTTTTAGTTGTTATTTTAATGCAAGTCGAGACGGCCGTGTTCGTAGACACTGAAGAGATAGACAAAAATTCTAACTTTTTTTAAAACAAACTTTATGGGTAAACCCAAAATCATAAAAGTTGGAAATTTACACAAAAACGATTTTATGGAAGCCATAAATATAAATTTTGATGTATAAGTAATGTACTGAATAAAGTAACTACAACTCGGTTGCTGTAACTACAACTCGGTTGCTGTAACCGAGGGAACAGCTGGCGGGACCGTTTTTCGTTTTTCGCAAACGTTTTTATCAGTTTATGTTTTTCATAACTCGTTTGCTGCAAACATTTGTCGGTTCTCCTAAACGAAATGATATGTATGGCTTAACAGAAGTTCGTTTCTCCCAACTACAGTCCCCAAACGAACTTCAGTTATCTGAGATTTCGTTTGGGAGGAACGAGTTTTTTCTTTCCGTGTACGAACACCAAATCCACAGTGGAAGTTGGTTAGGATCTTACTGAACCTTTTGAAACTAGGCGAGGCCTCAGGCAACGAGACACCCTATCGCACGATGCCTTCAACAGCTTAATGGAGATCGTTATGAGAAAGCTGCAGTCAACATGAATAAAACCATCAGCAGCCAAAGCCACATGCTGCTCGCGTATGCTGATGATAGACACATCATTGGGCGAGCAAAGAGAGAAGTTACTGCGGTGTTTTCGAGAATTGAGGTGTCGGCAAAATTGAGACTGACAGTAAATGAGGACAAGACCGGATTATGTTTGATTTTAAACGTATTTAAAACGTAGCGGTTTTACATTTTTAAATGAAAAATATAAAATCCGTAACCGGGGAACCGAAGGTGGAACCGAATTTTTAAAGGTAATATTTTGCGAAACAACTGAAATAGTAGCTTTTTGAGTTGACCGGGTTTCTGAATACTCTGGTGAAAACTTCGGAAAACTTCGATAGGATTTTAAGGGCATTTTTCAACTGCCATTTTGTAACAGTGCTCAAGGCTTGGATCAAACAAAACAGACGAAATAGTCAATTTTTCCGGAGGAACCGGTCACTTAACTGTCATCGTGATTCTGCCAATAAACGTGATCCATTTTAGGGATGGGCAAGGTATAATTCACATCAATAACCGTTAAGGAGAATAAGGAATCAGCAGCGAATATTAGACGTGATTTTTTATACGCTGCTTGTTGAATAGTTTCCTTTATTTTTATGGGAAATGTATATTAGCTTTAGCGACAATCGTTTAAAAGATAAACCTCTCGCTAATAACTGCACAGCGTTGCCATATTTAACCTACAACATCATCAATATATCACAATGAAAAATAAATTTCCGAGGTGAATAAGCGAAATTCGTTTAAAATTTAACAATGACAGCTTTTTTTATGCCAGCTTAATGTGAAACTAGCGTATTACTGTAATTTGTGACCGTGATATTACGAATGCAAGAAAAACTGGAAATATTTGGAGAAAAAAAAACAGTATTCTATTAAACCGATGCACGTGCGTAGCCTGACGCAGTGAACTTCAACATTTTGTTCACATAAAATCTTTTTTGTAATTAGATTTAAAACAAACGATTAATTTGATTTAAAGGTTATTTTCAACAAACGACAACCATTTGTAGTTTAACATCTCTCAATTTATTAATAAGGGAATCCTTTAACTTTTCACAGTACCAGTTACGGTGGAATAGGGTGAATAAGTTTATTAGCGCAAACAGCAGATGAGATTGAGGTTATGTCAGTGTCGAACACAAGGACGATGACAGCAAGTAAAACTATTTTTAATAAGAATTTTTTACATTTCATATAACGTTTACCTCGTCCACAAAATTTTCTCAATATTAATTGTGTAATTGTTCAAAAGTTTGACTTGAAAGTGTGGCATAGAACTTAATGCACAGCAGCACAGTGGTCGGGGTAAGAGGGCTTCTTCTTTTCCTCCTTGCGATAACCTGAATTTTTTTCCAATCCGGATTGTGATATTTTCTGCAATGGTATCAAGTTTGTATTCGTTACAAATTTTATGTTTTCCAAACATTTTTCATAATTTTTTGTGTGCGTCTTGCTCATTGATTTCCTTTCGATATCACTGAAATTTTTTTTATTTTGACTGATGTATTGAGTTTTAGATTCATGGATTCAGTCGTCAATGGTTCATCGGAGAGAGGAGATCAGAAGCGGCTGATCAATGAAAAAAGAATAAACGAAGGTTGGACGGTTAAATGGTTTGTGATGTTACTTTGGTTTTTATGTACGTGTTTTATACAGGGTGATTCAGGAAGTTCCGGACAAATTTCTCCAGCGTATTCCTTGGCTCATTTCATGAAGAAAAGTCCACTAGGACCATATCCGAAAATGCAAGGGTGCGAAATGGTAGCGGGTTCAAAATATTCGGATTGACGGTTCACAGAACCTCAATTTGCGCAGCCAGATGGCAGGTAACTTATGAAAGATAGCCATACCTCTTACTTTTCCAAAATGACCTAAGCGAAGCCCAGAGGTCTTATGGTTCCAAAGTTACCACCATTTTCTAATTTTTTTTATTGATTCTGAAAGGCCTCTTAAAGACCTTTCCAACAAGCCCAAAACCTAAAAAATCCGACCACTGGCTAAATAAAGGGGGTTTCAACAGAGACGCTTCAAAAGTAAATCGATAGGGACAGCAACCGACGTCATATTTTTTCCGGCTCTTTTGACATTTGTCTTCAGTAAGGTTTGCCATTTTATCATGGAGAGGTATACGAGCCAACAACGAGTCGAAATTATTAAAATTTACTACCGAAATTTGGAGTCAGTGGCCACAACTTTAAGAGCGCTACGTCCAATTTATGGTCTTCAGCGATGAGGCTCATTTCTGGCTGAATGGCTTCGTCAATAAGCAAAATATGCGTTATTGGTCCGACAGCAATCCACACGAAACCCATGAGTCATCATTGCATCCCGAAAAAATTACGGTTTGGTGCGGTTTATGGGCCGGCGGCGTCATTGGGCCGTACTTCTTCCGTGATGATCAAGAATGCGAATCGCTGCCGCTCAATGATAACCGAATATTTTTGGCCCCAATTGGATAACATGGACTTGGAGGACATGTGGTTCCAACAGGACGGCGCCACACGCCACACAGGGAATGCCACAATCAATTTATTGGAAACCAAGTTTGGTGAACGTGTTATCTCACGAAATGGCCCAGTCGATTGGCCACCACGGTCGTGCGATTTGACGCCGTTAGATTATTTAGATTATTATTTATGCCAACAAGCCAGCGACGGTTGATGAACTTCGTACGAATATCGAACGTGAAATTGCAGCAGTATGGGCCGATTTATGCTTGAAAACCGTCGAAAATTGGGTTCAGCGTCTGGACTTCTACAAGCGTGCCCGTGGTAGCCATGCAAAAGAAATCGAGTTCCATACATAATGGCATCCAACGTACTTTCACAGGAATAAAGAATTTCATTGGTATCTAAAACCGGTTTTGTTTTATTTAAAAAAACTTTTGTAGCGCTCTTATTGAAAAATGTAGGTTATGGATGTTTGGGATGAAAAACTCGTATGTTTCCACGTAAAAGCATTATGTCTAATCTTGTAAACGTCCCAATCCCTTTGGTCACCGCTCTTTTTGGCGTTGTTGAAAAGCCGATCCTGAAGCTCAGCGTTCCACTAATGAGGTTTTTTGTTACCCTTGGAAGCATTATAACCACTGACGCACTTCGGAAGGGGTGATTCAGTATGGTCGTGCGCCATGTACGATGAAACTAGCCAGATGTCCCGCTGGCCGTTTTTCAGCAAGAGGCTGATGGCGGTTGTATCGCTATCACTAAAATTCTGCAATAAAAGAGCATTAAATTTGTTTTTAATGAGTATGCAAGATCTTGGCCTACCTGATGTTGATAGCACGAAGGTCCTGTATCCATTGCACCTGATACCACATATACGATCATTGACCGTCCATGGTTCTTGTATCAGGGCCACATCGGCTCCACCCTTTGCAAGATGGAGAATGAGGTTGGCAGATGCTGCCTTACTGCGATGAAGGTTTATCTGGAGGACTTTCATCGTCTAGAGGATCTTCAACTCCGGGTACTTCAATCACGGTTGTCTCGTGATCACTCTCGCTAGTGACGGACCCATCTCGGAGCCAGGCAGAGCTTGCCCACAGGTCAATGATGCTGCCACTGTCGTCATCCAATAGTGCTTCTTCAGCATCTACCGTCGTTTCAGGATGCTTTCCAGCATTTACAGCTGTGACTTCCGACTTCGACTCGGCCACTTTACCACTCAGCGTATCCACTTTGTATACCCTGAGGGGTACACTCATGAACCCAAACCGAATTTTGCCTTTGGGCTCCTCTAGCGGTTTTAATGAGTCCTGGTTCAGGACCAAAACTACCTGCCGGGAGGTTCCTAACGGATCATCAACCTTGACCACCTTCTAATCCTTTGCAGGAATGGAGGGATTGCAGTATCTGATGATCTTTAGGATCTCCTGTGAGTCAGTAGGTGAGTTTGACGAGACCCAAACTCTAGCCCTTGGTGTAGAACGTATGTCCTTCATATCAACGGCTTTGAATTTGGCCCCCGGCCAAACCTCACCTACATGACTCAGGGCGGACTTATATAAACGCGCTGCTCGTTCATCGGAGCAGCTGATGAGTTTAATACTTCCCTGGAAACATCCCGCATCTTCGCAGATTGACACAGGACCAGGGTTGCCGTTTACGATGTCCATGAACACCGTAAGAAGGGTTCCTTCAACAAGGTGCCATTTATACTGGTGATACGTTCATCCTGGGAACCTTCATCCAAGACGCCAATGATTAGGCTGTCCTTCGCGACATCGCTAAAGGACCTGCCGAGCACTGGGTGGCTTTTATGCCTCTTAGATGAGGGACCAGGTTTAGTATCCCCCTCCACTGAACGCAGTCTGTTAGTAACAGCCAGTGGAGGTTTTGTCCCTACAGACTTGGAGCCCTCACAGACGCCCTTGGCCCACTCAGAGGTGTTTACCTGTGCAGGAGTGAGTGCGGCGACTGGTCGTGCAGAGAGGCTCTCCGCTTCCGTGAGGGGCAGAGATTTTTAGTTTCCCCGTAATTGGGGAGGGTTGACCACCGCCCGCGTTATTCGCAGTTGCAGAGGCCCACTTGCGTGTGACCGCAGAAGCCTTACGAGCACTAGTGATCGAGGAAGAGCTCGTAGGCTCGGGGGAAGTCACAGGTTTTCCTGTGGCCGAAGACTTTTTAATATATAATCGTTCATGTTGATTGGTCCTCAACTTGTAGCCGTTATCTACGTCCGTAACGTAATGTGTTCAAAAAGAAGGGCCCCGTGGTTGTCTATGAAGTAGGGAGTTCCACGCGAGGGTTGACACTCCGCCTCATGGAACAAAGTGTTCAGAGCCAGGCCGAACCAAAGAGGGAGTCATCTCAACCTCACCATTACCACCAACTTCACGGTGACGGATTTCGAACGTACTACAAGATTTGCCTGGTTTTAAGGAGGCGGAGACGAACGGTACCTTAGACACGAGCCATTTCGACACAGTGTCACCTCTGCCTACTCAGGTCGCAGAGCACAGGACGACAGCTCGAGAGCAGAGAATCAAATAGTTACGAAAAACCAGGGTCGCGTAGCAGAGTCACTAACAGGTGCACTTACTCGACTGAAAATTGTCCGAAGTTTGCGAGCGATCTCACCATAACTTAATTTTGCGCATTTTTGTAATATGTTTTCACAATTATAACGCCTTGTTTTTTCGTAAAGCGCTCTATTTTTAGTAACTGGAATAAAGACATGTGGCAGCTGCCAAATTTTCGAGTTGCCACTTGCACAGAAAAAAATACACTAAATTTAAAAAGTCCATCGTTACTGAGTCGCCCTTATCAGAAGTCAGCATGTCTGGATATTGGAATTGATTGTGATTGTGATTATTTTATTTACTATTTAAAAAATACCAGCTCGTAAAAGGTATGTAAAGGCTTTCTGGGAAAAATCTAGAACTGGCACAATATAGTGGAAACTTTGTATACAAAGTTATTGGGGTCCAAAATTACCAACTAATCACTACACAAGACTTAATTAAAATGGAGCTGCCTGAACGGTGACAGCCAGAAAACAATTGAACAGACAAGAATAGTTTCTAGATTAAAAATTCCTATAACTGATTTATTAACTTTATCTCCCATCGTTTTATATTTTAAATTTATTTATATAAATTTAAATTTATATTCAGCGCAGTGGGGAATGCAACGCCAACTAACATCTACGATATTGTGTCACATTTGACTTCTACGAGGTTGTATTGCATTCCTGCGTCCTCTTGCGGTTTACAATTTCTCAAATTTTTACAATCTTTAGAATCGCTGAGTTAGAGTCTAGCTGAAGAAGACGACTCTAAATCCTACACCGATTCTTGGCCAATTTCCTCAACTCCGACTCTTAAACTCCACCTTCGTCTCCACAGATCGCATTCTATGACGGATTCCATAAAAGCTATACAAAAGTCTCTCAGACTTTATAAACAGAGTTTTCATTTATCTATTTGATAGTATTACTTTCGCATATTAATGAAGGAATTCGTTATATTTATGAAAAATTGCAAAGTATTTACGAAGAAAATGTGATCAGTTTATATCGAAATGTAGAAAGTAGTGAACTGATGTGGTAAGAGATAAAATACTTTCTCATCTGCCTTGGATAAGGCAAGAATTTAGAACGAATATTCCTTATAGGCGGAATCAATGACCATTTTTTATCGTGTAGCAAATAATGTAAAGGTTAAATTCTGCCTCTATAAAGCGCCATTGAATGTATGACACATCTGATATTATAGTTCAGACTACAAAGTGGGGAGTGTTAAGAGTCTATACAGGGAAACGGCTAACCATATTACCGATATTTGCTAAAGCTTCTTCTTATTATTTTTAAAAGATTAGTGATAACTCAGAGCCATGTGTCGCAAATATAGAAAAAATACGATAATTCCACTACTCAACTAGAAAGAATTCCTGCCACATTTCCTAACAGTCTATTAGTCTTACCAAAAAATAGAAAATCACCCATTTGTACGCACAGAAAAGTTACATCCTTTTCATAAAACTCCCATTACATATATATATATATACATGTTCGTATATACTATATGAGTGTCCGTACACATTTCCATATGTTAAACATTTAATATAAATAAAAGGATACAAATAAAAACGACAAAAAAAGGACTTGTAAATGCGGTTGACACATACGCAAAAACATGTTTCATAAACAAATCATATAAAAATGACCGACCCTCAAACGAGAGCATCATCACAAGGACTCATACAAAGCAACAACAACTAAACACGCACACACACACATAAAACACAGGATAAAGAATGAGTTACAACAAGGGAAGTTTGAGTTCTGTTTTCTAATTTTCTGATATAAATGATATGTGGTCAATGAGGGTAACCCCATTTGAAAACAACCAAGAGTGACTCGAAACATAAGTGGGGAATCTTTATTTGTTTTGCATGGCCGATAGAGTTTTTGTTTCGCATTCTTTTTGTCCTTTCTTCAGTTTTGCAACTCATACATTATATATGGTCGTCAGCAGACAAATACAAAACATGATATTTTCCTTTTTTTTCTTGGACTTGGCTTAACAGTTTTTAGATACAAAGGACAAGCAACACATGCCTTTGAGCTGCCACCAAGATATGAAATCTGTGTAGTTTTTTGTTTCATCTCATGTATCCTCAAATCTGAGCAGGATTAAAATATGATGGGAATATTATAAATTTACTTTTAGAGAGGTGGTCATTTGAGACGAAGCTACAAAAATGGGAATAGGAAAATGTAGGGTTGTTATTACCAAAATGGAAAATTTTTCACAGTTACAATGAAAGTTAAAAAGTTAGGAGTATACAAAACATAATCTCTCACAACCAAAACATAATTCGTAATGCCAGGCATTTGTTGACATTTGGTCTTGTTCTGATAAAGCATTGATTAGTGTGCGCGACACTTGTACATGAGAACAAGGTTTCGGTCTCTGCTCTATTCACATTACGATCCTTTCGACAACGGTCACATCGCATAACGACAGTGATATTAGTAAATACTTAGCCATGAAAAGATTTTTCAAAATACCATTCAGAACCGGTGTAAAGCTGAAGGTTACAATCAGTGCGACTAGAACAAGAAAACGCACAGCTCACTTATTTCGAGAAGCTTTAATAATATATATATATTATATATATATTCAGGACACTGTTAAAAAATTCAATATTATGAGGATGGTTTGAGAGCTCCGTGACTTTTTGAACCTCAGTCGAAGGTAATTAAAAGTCAACACTGCTCCTGTCAACTACTTACTTACTTACTTATCCGGTCTCGAAAAACCCTGGGGAGTCAGGGACCTTACAAAACGAAGATAACCTATTTCGCCAACCAGTTCGATCTTTTGCCTTTTCTCTCCAGTTGTCAATACCAAGTGTATCGAGTGTCTTCCTATTTTTCGTCTTCGTTTGAGCTCGGCTTCGAAAACCCATCGTTCTGGTGCGTCTTCATCCATTCTACTGACATGGCCTAGTCAGCGCAATCGCGTTTTTTGATCCGCTTCACTATTTCAATGTCGGGATAAAGCTCATACAGCTCATGGTTCATGCGTCGCCGATACTAGCTGTTATGCACTATGGGGCTATACACTTTTCCGAGTATTTTCCTCTCGAAGACTCCTACAGATCTTTAGTCTGCTTGCGATAAGACCTAGGATTCTGCGCCATAAAGCAGGACAGGTTGTATGAGACCCTAGTATAGCTAGACTTTTGTTACTCGAGAGAGGGCTTTATCTCTAAACTGCTTGGTTAGGCCAAAATAACATATAATCGCAAGCACAATTCTCGGCTTGATCTCAAGGCTGACGTTGTTGTTTTTGTTTACGGCACATCCGAGGTATATAAATTCGTCCACCACGTCGAAATTATAACGGTTATCAAGGTTCAAGCTTTGGGTTAATCTCTGCTCGGTGAAACCAATAACTTTGTCTTGTCCCAATTTTTTTTCACACCCACTTTGCTGACTCCCTCTCAATTCTCGAAATCATCGCAGTAACTGCTCTCATTGTGGCCCAATGATATGTACATTATCACCATACGCGAGCAGCATGTGACGTTTGCTGCTAATGGTTTTAGTCATGTTGACTGCAGCTTTTCTCATAATGATCTCCATTAAGATGTTAAAGAGATGGCACGATAGGGTGTCACCTTGCCTGAGGCCTCGCTTAGTTTTGAAAGGTTCGGTAAGATCCTTACCATTTTTCACTGCGGATTTGATTTTCGTCAAGGTCATCCTGCAAAGGCGTATGAGTTGTGTAGGAATGCCAAGCTCAGACATTGATTCCTACAGTTTCTCCTGTATCGGGCTATCGGAAAATAGATGAGAGGCGTCGATTTATTTTTCATTGGACTTCTCCAGGATTTGGCGTAGCGTGAAAATCTGGTCAGTGGTTGATTGTCTAGGCCTACAGAAACACTGTTGTGGTCCAATCAGGTCAGCGCTAAGTGGTTTTAGTCTTTCGCACATTATAGTTGATTGAACTTTATATGATATGGATAAAAGGCTTATGCCACGGATGTTGGCACAGAGAATCGGGTTACTTTTCTAAATATGGGGCATAGTACACTGAGACTCCAATCGCCGGGCATGCATTCATCTAACATACATTTTGCTAATGAGCTGATGCATGTACCTTATTAGCTCATCGCCGCCAGCCTTAAACAGCTCCGCCGGTAACCTATCGATTCCTACGGCTTTGTTGATCTGAAGCCCGGTAATAGCTGTTGTGACCTCGTCTTGGTTAGAAAGGTGACAATCGACTTTGTAGTTCAAAGCGTAATCGTCTAAAGTGTGTCTCATCGTCATTGCATATCTCAGGTACCAGTGGCGCGGAGAAATGATCTCTTCATATTCACATTATGCTCTGCACATCTACCGTGAGAGTTCCGTCCTTGTCTTTACAGAAGAGGAGCCCTGAACCATTCCCATTAGTTCTGATTTTGAGTTTTTGGTCGAAGTTTTGTGTTTCGTTCTTCCATCTGTATGTTTCAATTTTCTGACTCTCGCGGTTCCTCCACTGCCGTTTCTTACGCCTAAAGGGACGGTTTACCTCCTTTCTTTTCTCCCTATACCGCTCAGTCGCAGCTCGCGTTACAATTGACGGAAGCATTGCCATACGTGCAGCGTTCTTTTCATCATATGTAATGCGACACTTTTCATCGTACCATGGTTCATTGCGAAGCGGTGTTTCAAAACCAAGTACAGTTGTTGCGTCAGTTTTTATAGAGTCGGAAATGGGTTTCCACGGCGCTTCAGGATCGTCATCGGAAATGGGTGGGTTCTGTGCCAAAAGTAGCAAGAGCTTCCTTGAGTAGGCTTTGGCTACCTCTGGTAATAGCAGTTTTCTTATGTCTAGCTTCCTCTGCGTCTGGTTTCGTACGATATTCGCCCTACTTAATCTTGTGCGTCGAACCTTTGCTGCTACCAGGTAGTAATCAGAATCAATGTTAGCTCCTTTAATCACTCGTACAACCATTACACTGGATGAGTGCCTCCATTAACTACCACGTGATCAATTTGCTTCTTCGATCTTTGATCAGGGTATGCCCAAGTAGCTTTGTGGATGGCTGTATGCTGGAATCTTGTACCACTAATGACCATGTTTTTTGCCGCGCAAAGTCAACCAGTCTCATACCGTTGTCGGAACTGTCAGCGTGTAGACTGAAATTGCCAATAGTTGGATTAAACACATATTCTCTGCCTACTTTAGCACTAAAATCTCCTAGTACAATCTTAGTATCATGGCCAGTGCATCGGTCATACGTTTCCTCTAGGCGCTCATAGAATATGTCTTTGGCTTCATCATCTTTGTCTTTTGTTGGGGCATGCACACAAATTAGGGGAATATACAAATATTTCGCTTTTCTACTGTCAACTACTATATGACAATAAATTACGGTACAATTTTTAGCAAGCGGTGTCATATAGTTCTTGCTTTACCTCCATTGAAAGAAGGCAAAGTGAATTGAATGCTATTTCTTGCGAAAATACAATCACCGAAACCAAGGAAAGGCTTGTTTAGTACTATGGGGATTCTTCACTATAAGTTTCTCTGTTGGGATTTATTAATTTACATTACATTTTAATTAGCATTACTTTATATAATGCAAATGCAAAAAAAAATTGTCATTGTTCGCATTGACAATTAAACAATTTTCAATTTTCATTTGTTCAGGCAATACAAATGCAGGTTGTGGAATCTGCTCAGGCAACACAAGTGCAGGTTGTGGAATCGCATGCCAGTTATATTGGGTTATGCTTTAGATAACCCTGATAACAATTTATAACTGCTGACAATGCTGTTTTTAAAGTATTTTTATCTAAAAGTTTGTGGCTTCGATAGGTGTTACCTCATACTACTTTCAAATACATAAACCTGTATAATGTACATGTAAAATACAGATAAATGTACGTATATACATGCAAAATATTTGAAAATCAAACCAGCCAGCTATCAGTGTTGGGGTGTTTTAATTTACATTGGATTTTAATTTGCATTGGATTTTAATTTGCATTACTTTATCTAATGCAAATGCGAAGGAATTATCATTGATCGCAATGACAATTAAGGAATTTTGTATTTCCATATGCTCAGGCAATGCAAATGCCGGTTGTGGAATCGGATGCCAATTGTAATGAAATATATGAATACTTTTGGAATTGGTAGTTGCTTGAATGCTGGCAATACTGTTTTTAAAGTATTTTATATATACAGGTTTGTGACTTCAATTGTAGTAGCATCGAAGTACTTTAAAATTCATAACCTATACATATAAAATATTTGAAACTCAAAACTGCCGGATATGAAGGAATTGCTTTGAATATAAATACAATTGCCAAGGTTATATTTTTTCTGAATTAGCATGTGGGGAGGTAATTCAAATTAAACTAAAAATTATAATTGTCATATAATTAAATTGCCCCACATATGGTTGCAATGGTTCGTGAAGGCGAAAGTTGCTCGCTCGTGTCCACGACACTTATATATTCGCCATCTGTTGACTAAACAAGCGATCCATTTGTTTCATTCATCGACAACGTTAGTGCAACAATGCCATCTTGAGGACAATAGCAACCAAATAAAGTTATCGACAGCTGACAATCAGCTGATAGTAAAACATACGTTGGCAGCTGTGATGACTAACATCAGCATCGGGTGGGGGGTGGGG
This sequence comes from Phaonia tiefii, assembly GCA_963931995.1. Taxonomy (NCBI): domain Eukaryota; kingdom Metazoa; phylum Arthropoda; class Insecta; order Diptera; family Muscidae; genus Phaonia; species Phaonia tiefii. The sequence continues at coordinate 48,530,750 of OZ008367.1, forward strand.
TGGTGCTTGTATAAAAGGCGAAAGAACTTAGTACTCGGGGCAATTGGGTCTCCAGACGCTGAAGGGCCAACATAGCCGTAGTAGCGTATCCTACACCCTAGTTCAAACGTAGATAGCGTAGTAATCCCTAGCTAGTCACCCTCCCGCTGGAATTGAACTTGGTACCCGGCTGTTCGATTTTTGTCCGTGTTGTATTTTTTCCCCTGGCGCAAGCCAGATATTCCCTGAATTTGGGGTATCGACCTTGTTGCTGGTTCAAGCCAGAGATTCCGTGTCTGTTGGATCGTTAACTTGGTATCCGACTGATCCCTGGTTGCCTTTTATTTCCCCTGGAGCAAGTCAGAGATTCCCCGCCTGTGGGGTCCCGATTTTTTCGCCTACCTATCCTGCTGGTTCCAGCCACAGATTCCATTCCTTTGCGGGTTTCAACTTGCTGCCAGCATGTTCCGTGTTTGCCTTTTGTTTACCCTGGTAAAAGCTAGAGATTCCCTGAATGTGGGGTATCGACCTTATTGCATACCTCTCCTGCTGGTTGAAGCCAGAGATTCTCCGTCTGTTGGGTCCTTAACTTGATATACGACTGATCCCTGGTTGCATTTTACTTCCCTTGGTGCAGGCCAGAGATTCCCCGCCTGTACGCTTTCGATCTTATTGACTACCTCTCCCGCTGGTTCAAGCCAGAGGTTCCTTGCCTGTGGGGTCTTGAACTTGGTACCCGCCTGTCCCGTGGTTGCCTTTTATTTCCCCTGGTGCAAGTCAGAGATTCCCCGCCTGTGGGATCTCAATCTTTTAGCCTACCTGACCGGCTGTTTCAATCCAGAGATTCCCTCACTGTGGGGTATTTAGCTTGATACCCGCCTGTTTCCTGGTTCCTTTTATTTCCTCTGGTGCAAGTCAGAGATTCTCTGCCTGAGGGGTCTCGACCTTCTTACCTACCTCTCCCGCTATATGAACCCAGAATATCCCTGCCTATGGGGTCTTGAACTTGGTCCCTATAGCAGTCGCTGCTCTCAACCAGATTCCCTGCCTGAGAGGTATCGATCATAGCCAAACTCTAGCGTACACGACTCCCATTGTTAAACCCATGCTACCTAAAAAGCACAGTAGCATGGGTCCAGAAATCTGCCACGAACCAAACGACCACGACAACTGTTCCGACTCATCGGCGACGTGTCACTGTCACAGATAGTGGATCACTCACCCACGAGCCAGAGCCGTTTTTTTAAACGATCTCCTCCACCGATAACATTTTGTCCGATTCGTCATCATCTACCAGCCGCTAATGCCTACAGAATCTCACCGTCATCTTGCGCTCTAGCTAAGATATTTACCACAATTTTGTTGGTATCATTGAATATTAATACGTTTGAACTAAAATTTATTTATACTCAGATACTTTTTGGTGTTCTACTCTTTTTCTCAAAAATAAATGGTATGTAACGAACCTTGCCGACCACTGAGTATACCCCAGCTTCGAAAGGAACAACCCGTCGTTAAAGGTTAAAAAGTTGTTTACTGAATTCCGTTGTGGAATGGTATTAGACGATCGTAAACTAGAAGTAGGTGAGCTGGCTGAAGCTGTAGGCATCTTAAATGATTGGGTATATCTCATTTTCCATGTCGATTTCGAGATGAAAAACTTATAGGAGCGATGGGTGCTGCGATTACTCACACTCGGCTATAAGCAAAGCATTACTGGTCGATGTTCAACCGCTAACCGAAGGAGTTTTTGCGGCGTTTCGTAATCACAAACTAAAAGTAGATCCATCACAAACCAGTAGATCCAGTCAAAACAGTGGACTTCTCCAAGTCAACATGTAACAAAGAAGGCCAAGGTGGGTCTGTCGGCCACCAAGGTCATGACGACAGTTTCGGGGATGCATGCAGTGCCATTTACATCGATTACATTGAAAGGGGTAAAGTGATCAACACACTGAAATAATAGCGGTTCGTAGGATGAATGAAACATTTTCGTTAATGTTTTTACATTGTTATAGTGAAAAGCCTCGTATATCCGACAATTTGGTAGTCGCTGCTACGAACAATTTCATACATGATTTCTTTCACAATTTTTCATTTTGTTGCTGCAAGAACTTACTTTTAGTTTTTGTCACAATTTTATTTTCATTTGAATTATGTTAGAAAAATGGGTTTCAAATTTAAAAAAGTAAGTGCATAAGGTTTAACCGTTGATATTTGGTTTATCTCTTACTTTTTATAGTTTGTTTGTAGGTTTGCCAACATTTAAAGTTGACGAAACAATTTCGTTGTTGCAACGAAACTAATTTTTATGAAGACAAAGAGAGAAACGCAGTTGCAAAATGAGCGAGCATAAAAAGAGGCCAGCGACAGAAAATGGTGAGCGTGAGTTGTGGGTCACGTACACGTCTTAAATCAGTTCCTTTGTAATAATAGAAAGTAGTAGAATAATAAAACAAATTCACAAATTCAAATTCAAAATAAATTCATTGCACGAAAGATACTCATTCATTGCAGCTACGAAACACATTCGTTGCAATAATGAATCAAATTCACTGCAGCAACAGCCATACTTTCATCAATTCAATTTGCAGTCGATGAACACATTTTCGTAGCGGAAGTGAAACTGTACGTTAGCTCTCCTTCGATTACAAAAGGTGTTGAGGAAATGAATCCCTGTTACAATGCTTTTCCGTTGAGTGCAGCAAATATTATTCACAGCTGCTGATATGAATTCGAAGCAAACTCGACCGCATTTGTCGAAGAAAAAAATTGTGCGTATCGTCATAGCAAAAATACATAAATTGCGGTACGAATTGTTACATCACCCACCACATTCTCCGGATTTAGTCCCAGTGACTACTTTCTATTTCCTAATCTATAGAATTGGCCCGATGGTAAGATATGCGAGTCGACTGAAAAGTAATCACTGAAAAAAACGCCTATTTTAAGCACCTTGAGGAAACTCTATTATATGGAAGGAGGAAAAAATCCAGCAGCGATGGACTAAGTGTAGCGAGCAATAAGGAGACTCTGTTGCGAAATAAACTTTGTTTTTGCCAAAAAAACAAAAATACACGGAACCAAACGAGAAGTTTTCAAATACAAGCAAAAAATATCTGGGGGGCAATAACATTAGGAACGTTGCAGCTATTAAGCCTAATGATGGCACCGCTCTAACTTACTTAGACCAAATTCGGTCGCTGTGGCCGAATTGATATCCATTTCGATGACTGCAATCGAATTAATGCCAAATTCGGTTGTTACAACCCAACATACGTCAAATTCGCTTGGTGTAACCGAATTACTGCCATATTCGGTTGCTGTAACTGGATTGGTACCAATTTTGGTTGTTGCAACCGAACGTATAAAAAATGTAATAGATGTAATGAATATAATTGGAAATTGAGAGACAATTATTAAAATACTTTGCTGTCCTAAAATAGTTATTTCCACGTTTTTTTCCTATTCTGAAATTGTAACTTCGAACAATTTTGTTTTTCGTAAATCTTGTCTTTCTCGACAAATTTCTAAATGTTAAATTTGATTAAGAAAATTTATTTTAAATTCTAAAACTTACCTGCAAATTCAAATCAGATTAAAATCCTTAAATCAATCATCGAATCAAATACCCTCTTTCATACTTCACTAACTGTTATTCTTGTATTTGTTAAACGTAACAAAAGAACATCCTTTTTACGAGTACTAACTGCTACTCCAGAGTTGAACAGCACTGTTCTTCAAATATAAAGAAATTGCATGTAACTGACATTTGTTTAACAACAATTGAAATAGAAAACCAACTACAAATACATTCTCCTTCAAACTGCAACAACCTGTAATGGTCGTCTCGAGTTATGTTACAATATTTCAAAACAATTGTATTTCGAAATATTGAAAACCTCCTTCCAATTCGCAGAACATACAAAAAAAATTTGAAAAGGCAATAGAAATCAGATCGAAAATTGCAATGGCAGTAAAAAATATCATAAAACTAAATTGGATACCTAAGTAAGGTTGACCCAAATGGGTCAGTTAATTTGTGAGTTTGTTACTAAAAAAATAAAATAAAATAAAAATTGTAACAATGTTGGACCATTATGCTATTGAATTTTCTGTTCTGACTTGGTCCAATACGAACTGGAACCATTAGGATCCCAGTGCAGGTTTTATGTTACTTTTTCGTGATGTCTTTAAACCATCGAACACATACTTGGGAATGTTGTCGTTAGTTTGCGGTGGACTCTTTTAAACCACACACGTAGGCAGGTGCTGGATATGACTCAGTTTCCATGAGTACCCTGAATATGTTTCATAGAGTAGGTAAAAAGGGTAGATACCCCAGTGATTGTGGGCGCTGACGCTAACGTACATCATCCATTATAAGGTTGCACTGATGCCAATGATAGGGTGAATCAGTCATGGAGTACCTACTAGGTACTAGCCTTGGTATATGTAATAGAGACAATGAGCCGACTTTCGGAACCTGTTCCAGGCATATGTTACCTTTCCAAAGGAGGAGCTGTCTGTGATAATCAGGGAATGAAATGTAATCGATGACATTTCGTTCTCTGATCATAAATACATTAGACTCCAGCTGAACTGGAATATGATCCAGCCTGAAGTAGGTAGTCGCAATGTGAGGAAAACGAACTGGTCCCTGTATGACATGCTGGAAAATATGTCGCTTTGTTGTTGTTTGAATGCAAATATAACGTGTGTTTGGAACTCGTTGCAAATAGAATAGGCTTGTGTCGAAACACATTGTGCTTGCTATTCACAATGTTTGTGTTGGTGATAACCAACGCATAGTTGAAACCTTCTAGAAACAAAAACGTGAGGAGCAACAAAATAAAGAGAAGCAAAAGAGCAGCAGATTCTCATTTCACGAAAAAAAACAGATAATGCATTCAATGCAAGTAAATGTAAAAATTACCGATTTAAATCCTTTAATTTCCACGTAAGTATATCGAGCTTGCAGGGAAAAACGCGAATGCTTCCACGTAAGTATATGGATGTTTGGACGCATGAAAGCATACATGTGAGTGTTTGAAGTGCGGCCCAAACATATACATGATACCTGCAGAATATGCTTTGGAGAATAGGTTACAGAGGCCGTTTTTATACAGCGTGTGGAGATAAGAAACCTAGATGACAAGATAATTAGCGTGTTTTGGTTGTATCGCTTGTTTATATTTTTGCTTATTTTGTATGAAATACTCAGCGAAGACTTAGCGACACGAATCAGTACCAAACTAAACCAAGTTTATCATGTGTTTTACGTCTCTTACCATGTTCAAACCTTTTCCATATTGTGGAATAATATGATAGTAATAGCTATAATCGGTTGCTTGTAACCAAAACACGACTACTGTAGCGGACAATAACACGAGTGCTATCAACAAATCGCTACAAATCTCTTGTCCAAAATCGAATCCAATAGGGATGAATAAGTCTCCCTGGTATTACGGAGATGCATATAACAAGTGTCGTATTTCATGGGTAACTCAGAGTCACCCATTATTATTGCCGTGAGGAATGAGTAGCGATCGATTACCCATTACCCACAGGGTATGGTGAAAATAATGGGTAGTATTCATTACCCACAGTGTAATGGAGAAAATAATGGGTAGCTACCCACGACAATTGGGAATTACCCATCACGATTACCCACAGGGTAATGGAGAAAATATTGGGTAGCTACCCACGGCGATGGCTAGGGTCCCCAAGGTATCCCATCGCCATTTTTGACCGAAAATATGAAAAAATGAGAAAAAGTTATATCTCGGAAACGGAGCATCTAATTGGAAAAACAACCAATTTCTGCACGTTTCTAAGGGGGCTTCCATAAAGTGGTCCAATTCGTTGGGAGAAATAAGAAAATCACTAAAATAAAAAAGGGGCTATAACTCGGAAACGGTGTGGAAAGTGATGACATATTGGAGCCATTTATTTGTTAAAACCTCCTAAGGAGGTAAAAATTACTTACTTTTTTATTTTAGCTAATTTCTTATTTTGGCCGTTTTTTGGACAATTGTACGAATTAAACCAGTTTATGGGAAACCCTCAGAAACGGGAAAAAATTTGTTATTTTTTTCGATTGAACGCTCCGTTTCCCAGATACAGACATGAGGGCCCTTTAGTTTGTTTTTATTAGAAAAACGTTAGTTTTAGTGAGTTTTAGGCATGCGTACACTCTGAAAATTTTGCCTTTTTATATTCTTTGTATTAACTTCACCTCTTTGTATGCATGCCGAGGAAATTTTGGATTGATTTTTAACCCTTTTCCCGCGATCCAATCGAGTTCAAGCTTCGCAGGCAAATTAATGTCTACGACAAAAATCCACTACCAAAATATGGGTGGGATGGGATAAAGGGGCGTGGTACCTCCCATACAAATCACAAATTAAAAATCTATTATTTCTGCTCCTGTTAAAGGTATTTGAACAAAATTGGGTATGTTGGTTAGATGTACATATTCTAAGATATGCTGCAAATATGGGCGGGGTTGGACAAAGGGGCGTGGTTATATATAAAGAAATTCTAGGCAAAAACTATGTTTTTTTGGGTTGGTTTTTTTATTGTTTGGTGATTTCGATGGTGAGCTAACTTCATAGTAGTATATGGTAGTGTGAAGTTGGCCCACATTCAAATTTTATTGTATTTAAATCTAACCAAGTATATACAGTTCTTTGCACTGGTCATTAAGAAAGTGTTATAATGTTAAAAATAGACATTGTTGATATCCAAAGGATACAAGGTCCTTTAAATGCAATTATCCTGCCCTATATACGCCATTATCCATAAAATTCTGTGATATTTTTATCGAACAGGTTCCCACCTATATTTCCATACACGTCTTTAGTGTTAATGATAAGATATATTTGGAAAAAAATGTCAAGGACATTGAAAAAGGACAAGGTCCCTAAAATCCACGAAATCCAATTCCCTCCATATATATGAAAACTCTCAGGAAATTGTAAAAATGTTGGAAATTTTTCACTCTCTAATATTCACACATGTTGTTGCAAATACTAAGGAACATTTTATAAAAAATGTCAAGCGCATTGAAACAGGACTTGGTCTTTAACATCGAGGAAAACCAATATCCGCCATAACCTGTCAGAAAATTAAAAAATGTTTGGAAAATTTTCACACTTTAATATTCACAGATATTATTGTAAATATTAAGTAGAACTTTTGGAAAAAATTTCAAGGACATTGAAACAGGGGTAGGTCTTTAAAATCGAAAAAAACCAATATCCTCTATCTATATGAAAACGTCTCAGAAAATTAAAAAAATTTTGGAAAATTTCCACACTGTAATATTCTCAGATCTCATTCTAACTATAAAGTCGAAATTATGTAAAAAATTTCAAGGACACTGAAACAGGACTAGGTCCTTAAAATCGAAGAAAACCCATATCCTCCATATATTTATATGAAAACTTCTCAGAAAATTAAAAAAAGTTTGGAAAATTTTTGTCTGATATGTTGTTGCAAATACCAAGTAGAAATTTTATAAAAAATTTCAAAGACATTGAAACAGGTCTAGGTCCTTAAACTCGATAAAACCCAATATCCGCCATACATATGAAACCTTTCAGAAAATTAAAAAAAGTTTGGAAAATTTTCACACTTTAACATTTGTATGACGGATATTGGTTTTCTTCGAGTTTGAGGACCTACTCCTGTTTCAATGTCCTTGAAATTTTTTCTAAACTGTCTACTTAATATTTACAATAATATCTGTGAATATTAGAGTGTGAAAATTTTCCAAACATTTTTTAATTTTCTGAGAAATTTTCATATATATGGCGGATATTGGTTTTCTTCGATTTTAAGGACCTAGTCCTGTTTCAATGTCCTTGATTTTTTTTCCAAAATTTCTACTTGGTATTTCCAACAACATATGTGAATATTAAAGTGTGACAATTTACCAAACTTTTTTTAATTTTTTCAGAAATTTTCATATCCATATACTAGCGGCAATTCGTTTTCACCGATTTTAAGGATCTTGTCAGCCATGGGGGGGCCAACTTCACTTCGATTGTATTTGTGACCCAAATGTGGATTTGTTTGTTGAAATCTGCTGAAAACACTGGTGTTCGTCACAGTAATGAAACAAAAAGCAGTAGATCTTCAGTTCACGAAAACAGTGCTTGCAAACATGTACATGGTTCCTACAGTATGTTGTAGGGGCCGTTATTTTTCAGCGTGTAGACACGTTCCTAGCGACTTGTCAGCATATCCTGCAAGAGCAGTCCTGTGTAATGTTTCCGAAGAGGAGAACTGGAGACACATATTGTCTATGCGCAGCAAAAATCTGACTGATAGTGAATAGGAATCAATATTTGTTTCCATTTTAACGGAACACTGTATGATTGGTAGGCATACGTTTGGACTGAAGGTCGAGGTGGATGACTATGTAGATGCTGTAACGATGAGGAGGTAGAAGATTGCCCGGCAGCAGGATGTCGGCAGCACTATCCGGCAAGAAGATGTCTACAATGGGATTCTTCTTATTTCAACAACTGGAAGTAATATTATCTCAAATAGTCGTTGATAGGATGTTGTGCCTATTAGAGCAAACTATATGGTTTTTTTGTTGAAGCTCGCGCTTAATCTCGTTAGACGTGGTATCAGAGTGAACTAAAAAGCCTAAGTGAGTTATTCAGTGACTGTCACTAACACCTACTCTAATGTTATTCTCAAAATTAGCAATCACAAATAATACGATAGTGGCAGTGGGTGGTGCAATGGCTAGTGTGTACGGCTCTTGTGCATGAGAACGTGGGCTTGATCCCTGCTGTAACCACCTTATATTTCCTTCGCTGACGGCCACCTCGCTTAGTGCTTCTCAAAATACTGTTTGGGACCTATGTAAAACTGTAGGACCCAATCAGTGAGTGAAAAATTATTAAGCAGGTCACTAGTTGTGAGAAGCTCTACCCCAATCCCGTCATAGGATGTAATGGGAAATGCGTTTTTTTTAAATAATATGATATGAAACACCAATTGGGACAATATTGTAACCTGAATACCATTTATTTTACAACAGTGACCGACAAACTCATACAACATTAATTCTGCCAGTGAATATGTGAGCTGCACTGAGAGGATCACACAAAACATTCGGATGAACCAAAAATAAAAAATGTCGGCATATAAAAAATCTTTTTCCCATTCTTCTTTAAACATTTCTCTCAGTGCAATGCAATCAACCTACTTGTACGAATGCTGAAGTGAGACATGAATGACTTCGTTTCCCTTCGTTCAATACGTGAGCTTATATAGATGTGAAAACACGAAGCACAAATATGCACGGTGCATAGGCTTTGCTGGTCACTGTTTTACAATAATATTGGAATTACACAAGCGGGGCGACAACAGAGTGATTTCCAAAAGTTGTCCCGATAACACGAAAAAAATATTGCATCAATTGTGAACAAACTTCTACATTCATCGCCACAATGAAAATATTAATTGCAGCACCGATAAAATCGTCAGATTTACGAAACTGTTCATTCCCGCAAAGATTTGTTTACATTGTGGCTAAGAATTGCATAAAATAGTTGCCTTTTGATAAAACTAGTTGTCGAGATTGGTGACCATTTATAGTGAATAGTCTCAACATAATATTAAGGTAAATGTAACACATTATTTTGAAAAACTGACCCGTGATATGTTACGGTGTAATTCAATATGGCGCACACTTAGTGAAACCCACAAAACAGAAAAATAATAAAAAACATAAGCCTCTTTCTGTAATGTCAGCACTGGAGACCAATGCAAAAAAATGGTTGCGATAACTATCTCCTAGCATAACCCAGAAGTTTTCCTCGAATGAAAGGAAATAATGAGCTTTGTGACAATAATGGTTCGGAGTTTTCAGCATCCAACTAAATCGGTATTCGAATAGCAATTTTAGACTTAAACACAAGAAGCTGTCAACAATTAAGAGACCTGTCCTTTACCTATTTTTGTTCTTCTTAGACATATGTAAAAGAAGAAATACAAAGTCGAAAAATCTCAAACGAAAAGAAAAAATTTCAACTTTTAACTACGTTTAAGCTTCAATGGAGAGCAACTTTGATGTGCATTAAACGCATTTTTGTATCCAGCACTCAATAATTTCATTAGAAGATTCAAAATCAAAAACCCACAATCCCACATGGTTCTATTCATGTAAAACGGACTGCGTTATTACTTCAATTCCATGCCTCGGTGGGGATACCAGCACACCTTCCTTCTTATTTCCAGCATCACCATCGATCCATCCTAACAACAGTCACTTTACAGTATCGTTGCAAGGAACCGTGTGGAATTCCCTTTTACACCACTATTGTCATTAGATATTTCGAATATTTTTCAAGCAATACATGCCTTGCAATTGTTCATCCCGATGTCGCTTCCAAAGGTCGTGCAAGAATGACGATGTTGATGGCAATATTTATATGACCAACAGGACTTGATGATGTTGTTGCTATCCTTACAATGTTGCCATAATCGTTATTTTCGTTGCTGCTGCTGTTGTTCATGTTTTTGCTGTTGACCGAAAGTTAAGGCAATAAATAATTTTTATTGTTGTGCACTTAAAATGTCTTATGAACAAGAACGGCAACAATCGCTCGGGCCATTCGCGAGCATTTGTATTGTTTCAACTTAGGCACCAGACTCGTGCTACCACTATCTATGGACATGGTCGAAGTCCAAGTCCTGCAACACTTGTCCATGTCCATGTTTCATGTTGTTAGCATTTAGAGTACAAGAATAATAACAACACAAGGTATTTGAGCAATTTTGATAGTGGCTATAAAGGCACTGTGGGAGAAATTGTAAAAAAAAATCGTATGAGGTGTCAGGGGACACGCGGTTGGAACGAAGTTCCTTTCGCTATATATTATGTACTAGTTAGTTCCAACACACCTAAGGCGCCTGTTGAAAAATACTGTAATTTAAATGGATCTTGTAAAATGATACTTTTTTTAAGAAATTTTTTATTTATTGAATGTATTTCTTTAAAAAAAAGTAAATTTTCAGACCCCTTTAGTAAAAATATGTATTATATTTTCCCGAAGAGGTCCTTTCTTTGATGAGAGGTACTTCTTTTATTAAAATAAAACAAAAATGGTTTCCCGTTGCATCCCGTGAAAGGATTAGGGAGAGCTTCTCAAAAACCTGTGAGTTGTGGGCGTTCTAGTTTTACACTCACTGATTGGGTCCTACAGTTTTACACCGGTTCCGAACGGTATTTGAAGAAGCTTTTTCATGGATGAGTACTCGATAGTGACGACGTCACTAAGCTAAGAAAAGGCCTAAGAGTATTTTTTTACAAAAAATACTTTTTTAAGAACAGGACTATTTAAAGAAGTGGTACTCTTTTTAGGATAAGATTATTTTTCTATCTCAAGAAGAAAACAAAAGAAAAGGTGGTACTTTATTTTTAAGAAATTTTACTTTTAAGAAAAGGAATTTTTGTAAGAAAAGGTATTTTTTGTTAGAGAAGGTATTTTTTTTTTAAGAAAAGCTTTTTTTTACGAAAGAACAGATACAATTTTAAGAGTAGGTACTTATCTCAAGAAAAGTTATTTTGTTTTACAAAAAATGTATTCTTTAAAGAAAATGTAATTTTTTCAGAAAAGGCAATTTGTTGTAAGATGATGTACTTTTTTAAGAGAAGGTACTTATTTAAAAAATTACTTTTTTTAAGTAAAGGTACTTTTTGTAAGAAACTTTACTTTTTTATGCAAAGGTACTTCTTTAAGATGTTACTTTTTTATATTTCTTTCACTTTGGCTTTTCTAAATTTAATTTTTATTCGATTCAAACTACAATGTGTAATAAACAGGCTCCACCTAGAAAATTTCCCATTAAACAAGAATTATGTTAGTCTGGACACAAACCGAAAGTACGAGTGTAAGAGTGCTGCCAAATGTAATTCCATGCTGCGGGTTGTGTTTCATGGATTTGCCAGTCTTGCACTTTGGCTTTTCTAAGTTTACTTTTTATTGGGTTCAAAACTACAATATGTAATACACAGGCTCCACCTAGAAAACTTCCCTTTAAACCAACCCAAAAGTACCCATTATAGTTGATAATAATGGGTTGTAATAAATTAGTTAAAAAAGGTGTTTAAAAATTTTTCATTTAGCCCCCATCCCGCAACGTGCGATAAGGAACTTCGTTCCAATTAGTTGAAAATCAAAAGTCGGATACTCAATATAAACGAATTGTAGCGCTTTGATGGTAAGCCACTTTTCAAGTTACTCATGCTTTAGCTTTAAATTTGACTATGAGTCAGCTCAATAATGCATTAGATGTAACTACAGGATGAACTGTAAATAGTTTTGGAAATAATAATTACACACTGAAAAAACACGGTCTCTGTAACATATTCTCCAGACATCCATTCATATGTTTGTAAGTCCCAAACTCACATGAATTTTAATCCCTGACACAAAAGTAATGCAAAGATACAGCTACACATATACCACTTTGACTGTGAATAATCTCTCCATGTATGTACCTCTTTTATTCTCTTGTAAATGGTGCAACAAACACAGCCGTATTTGTTTCCCAAACACAGGTATACTTGCGTCACAATCACATATATTATAACATAGTAATCATTGTGTCTCCAACATGTAAAATTGAATAGCAAACACGTTGTGTTTGGACACAAGTATACTATACTTGATACAAGCTCCAAACACACATTATATTTGCACCCAACTATAAAACAAATACAGATTTTTTCAGCATGTATAAATAGAGTAGGTATCATGTACTACAGTTTATGTTAATCGATTGAAATGCCATATTACCATGGAAAACATTGACAAACAATTTCTCGATTATCAATGATACAGCGCCATGTAGAATGACAGGGGGAGTTCGGAACAGGGGAATCCTAACAAATTCGAAAACACATTTGATTTTCGTTAAGGCTCTTTAAATCTGTCGATGATATTACACATATTTTAAAGTAGATTTTCGAAGGCTGAGGTAAGCTCACCCATGTCAAGGGTCTTTCGTTAGATACCACTCAACTTTTCGAAATATAGGCAGAATACTTTACTCCTTACTCGTTTCAGAATTCAGAATGTTTATTAATCTTTTATTTTCAAAAAAAATGTGATTTATTCAATTAAGATCAAACAATTAACTTATTTAGAAAACTCCTCCTGGCTTGACGACACTCGTCTTGGCTGCCTTCACGGTTCTCGTCTTGGCTTGACGACACTCTTCGGGAAACACTTGTCTAGGGTTGAAACCGTCGATTTGGCCAGAAATACTCTCTAAATACTCGGAATGCTGGTGGATCTAAGACAATCAGGAATTTAGTGTAGGCCTGGATCTGGTATGCGGGTTACTGGTGGTGTATGAAATCTACTAGTCTGAGGAGAACTGTTCGAGAACGGTGTTAATGAGTTAAGTACACAATAAAAGTCACCTGTACCGGAATTCTGTAACTTTTTAACGATAAACATCGGTAGTTAAATTGTCAAAATTCAAAAAAAATTTCGATACAAATTTCGGAATTTTGTTTATTTAACTACCGATTTTTATCGTTAAAAAGTTACAGAATGTCGGTACAGAAGCTGCTATATAGAAATAGTTATTCGGAGCCGCTATACACAAAAAAAGACAGCCGGAGCCTCCCCTCCAAAATCCACAAAACACTGTAAATCTCGTTGGTCGAAACCACATTACGACGGGAATCGTGAGTGTTGATCACTAGCAACTTTGTCGTACGAACTTTTTGCACAAACTTGCGAACAGTACGAGCGGTGGGTGCTTAATTTTTGTCAAAACTTATTTTTAACCGGCGCACAGTTTGGGTAACACATCGATCACTTTGGAAATATTTTTGATATAGAAGATTGAAAATATGTTTGTAAAGCGACTTATTTTGGTACGCGGACGTTTGATACTGAATGATAGTCTATATTTCGAAAGGAAAAAATCTATCAGTGTTAAAATCACATATGATTTAAAAAGATACATTTTATTGGGCCAACCGTTGTAGACATATTCAGCCACAGTTGCTTTATAGGAATAGTCAGCTGACGCAGCTATATACGAAAAGTCAGCCGAAACCGCTTTATACACGCTGACAAATCTGTATTTGAAGGAAATATAGAGTGTCTTTGGATCTTGTCACAAATATAATATACTTGTGGCCAAACATATTGTGTTTGCTATTCAATATTACATGTTTGAGACACAATGATTAATATGTTATAATATATGTGTTTGAGACCCAAATATGTCTGAGTTGGTGATACAAATACACTGTTGTTGCACTGTTTATGCCCTCGAGAGCAAGAGAATAAAAGAGGGGCAATAAGAGAGTCTATCTTGTGAGTGTGTATCTGTTTTTTTTGCATTATTCTCTCAGCCAGTGACTCATACATATTTTTGAATGCGCGTGTAAATTGCAGATGAAGTCAGTGTTTCTTATTTTGGCTGATGTCATGGGTGTTAGTTTCCTGTATTCAGACGTCAATGGTTCATCGGACAGAGAAAGCGCTTGATCAGTGAAAAAACAGTAAGCGAAGGCTCGGACGGTTAAAAGGTTTGCGATGTTGCTTTGGTTTTTGTGTATGTGTTCAGTATATTCTTATATGTGGGCTACCAAAGTGGGAAACGATTGTGAGGAAAGAACCTGGAAGGGGCAACAACGTGAAGTCCTTTGTCTGTCCGAGCCTTTTGCTCAGAAAACCGGAACGGCGGACCATTGGTGAATTAAGAACTATAAAAACACAAGTAATTAATCTACAGTTGGGTTGCATGAACTAGATTTGTATACAAAATTATATTGTTTGTGTACCAGCGCATAGCTGAAACCTTCTCAAAACGAAAACGTGAGAGACAACAAAGAAAGGAGAAGCAAAAGAACAACAGATTACATGAAAAAAGAGCATTTAATGCAATTAGACGTAAAAAATTTAATTTTGTAAATCTTTTAATATTTTGTATTACTTATTTATAAATGTGGATTTAGAATTATAAAATTAATTATAATAAATAACACATATATCTGTGGTCACAAACAATAACAGCCTAACTCGAGTTAGGACAAAATTGAAAAAAAAATTTAGAAGTCACCATGCTCAAATAAGCAATTCTTTTTTGTTACAAAGTAAGTAAAAGAATTCGTTTCCTTGTTATCTGTAACAAAGTTATCACAAAAACTCCGACTCCTGATTTCCAGTAAAGATATTAAACTTTAAACAGCTCTCCCTGAAAAATTGTAGAGTCGACTTAGGCTGTTATTGTTTGTGACCACATATATATTGAAATCAACGAATAATTCCTTTCTAAATATTAGTATATTTGGGGGAAATACGCATATCTTTCCACGTAAGTATATGAAGGTTTGTGGAAAACTGGCGAATGCTTCCATGTAAGTTTATGGATGTTTGTGGATATGTTTCAACGAAAAAGCATACATGTTTGACAGTAAACATGATACTGTTTACATTTAAATACAAGTGAGTTTGGAACATATGAATGTTTGGAATGTGTTATAAACATATACATGGTTCCTGCAGAAAATGTTTGGGAGAATGTGTTAGAGAGGCCGCTATTTTTCAGCGAGTAGGAATAGTAAGTCGAAGACACTATTTAGGAGTAGTAAGTTAAAGCCGCTTTATTGGGATAGTCGGCAGCCGAAGCCGCTGTGTAGGAGCAGTCAGCCGAAATCTCTATATCGGAATACTCAGCCGAAACCACTATATAGAAAAACTCAGCCGGAGCCGCTATATAAAAGAAGTCAACTGAAACATTGCCAGACGGTGCCGCAATACAGCTGTAGTTAGCCGGAGCCGCAGTTAAGGAACATCCAGCCGAAGAATTGGCTTCAAGCATCTCCGCTTTGAATTTTGAACTCTGTATACAACCCCGTTTTTCAATGGCCACCAAACAAAAGTTTGTTGTATTTTATTTAAGAGTCCGTAATAAAAGACTTCGATTACACATGAAGGAGGAAGCATCACGAATCTATGGCTAAGCATGTTAACAGTTTTAAATTGCAAACGCACCTGCAGAATATTATTGACTGAATATTATTGATGAAAACCACACCGATAAGTTAGTATCATCCATAGTTTCAGGCAAACCCATAGCATATCCACCGATCTCATGAATATCCTAATGGAGATACCAATACAAAGTTGCAGTTACTACGACGCCTATAAATAGCAGTGATAGTAATATGCTTCTCCAGTATAATGATGAAGTGGATAAAATTTTTTAAACACTGTAAAGAAAACGTCATCTCGATCGCTAGTTAATGAACACAATGCAACGCCCCAACGTAAATATTTGTTGCATCAATGAGCACTTTTGTACATCTGACCAGTTTTCCATTGCTACTTCAATATTGTTGCTTATTATAAGGGTTTTCCAACAGAGACGCTACAAAAGTAAATCGATAGGGACAGCAAACGACGCCATATTTTTTCCCGCTCTTTTGACATTTCTCTTCAGTAAGGTTTGCCATTTCATCATGGAAAGATATACGAGCCAACAACGAGTCGAAATTATTAAAATTTACTACCGAAATTTGGAGTCAGTGGCCTCAACTTAAAGAGGCCTCAACAGTCAGCGATGAGGCTCATTTCTGGCTGAATGGCTTCGTCAATAAGCAAAATTTGCGTTATTGGTCAGACAGCAATCCACACGTAATGCATGAGTCATCATTGCATCGTGAAAAAATTACGGTTTGGTGCGGTTTATTTGGGCCGTATTTCTTCCGTGATGGTCATTGGGCCGTACTTCTTCCGTGATGATCAAGACCGGCACATTACTGTGAATGCGAATCGCTACCGTTCAATGATAACCGAATACTTTTGGCCCCAATTGGATAACATGGACTTGGAGGACATGCGGTTCCAACAGGACGGCGCCACAAGCCACAGCGAATGCCACAATCAATTTATTGGAAACGAAGTTTGGTGACCGTGTGTCCTCACGAAATGGCCCAGTCGATTGGCCGCCTCGGTCGTGCGATTTGACGCCGTTAGATTATTTCCTGTGGGGCTACGTCAAGTCTATGGTCTATGCCAACAAGCCAGCGACGATTGATGAACTTCGTACGAATATCGAACGTGAAATTGCAGCAGTATCGGCCGATTTAAGCTTGAACACCGTCGAAAATTGGGTTCAGCGTCTGGACTTCTGCAAGCGTGTCCGTGGTGGCCATGCAAAAGAAATCGAGTTCCATACGTAATGGCATCGAACTTGATTTCACAGGAATAAAGAATTTCATTGGTATATAAAACCGGTTTTGTTTTATTTAAAAAAACTTTTGTAGCGCTCTTATTGAAAACCCCGTTACAATTGCTCTTATTTGGCGTTTTCCCATTAATAAAACAAGGTTCTTAGCACATTTCCACCATTCCAAGAGTTTCTGTAGTATACTTATCCAGTACAAACTTAATACATACTTCACAATGAATCTGTAATCATTAACACTAGTTTGAAGTTAGATTGAATTAAATTTCGCTACAAATAGGTTATTTAGTAATAATACTTCAACCGTTTCAAGAACCAAGTTCAATATTTTCTTAATGATTAGTGGTGTGATGCCATCTGCTGTCGATCGTTTCAGATTGGTTTTGTAATATCATCAAACATTCGAGGTGAGTTGGTGTGATACAGCTTACAACGATGATAGAAAGCCATAGATTGTAAAATATAAGCGGTGGATTTGAAAGTCAAGGGAAATTTTCTAAATGGCGCAGAAATTGTGGATATGGCCAAATTCCACTGCAATCAAAAAATATTGAAAAAAACTATTTAGCCATGTTGTTTGCCTTATGTATGGTCACTAGAGTGTCCAAACCCGAAAAACCGTAAAACCGGTTTAAAAAACGTAATTTTCGAACAAAACGAAAACCGGTTTCTTGAAAACTAGATTTTTTTAACAAACCGAAAACCGGGTATCAAAAAATGTGTTTTTGGACACTCTAATGGGCAAACAATTTCTATCTAAATTTTGTTTGCAAATTCAAACAACAGAATCGAAATAAGAATGATTTTTGATTGTTGTTTTTTGTCGAATCCGAGTGAAAAATTGTCGCAACGATATTGCTATTGCCATCTGGTGGAAATGCTGAATAATCGAAGACACCATCTATGGTATTTCTATCATCTTTGGTAGCTTATCAACTTGCAACGACTGCATACTTTTAGGCGTCACTAACATTGGGCAATCCAACTAGGATATTAACCATAAACTATATGCTGACAGTCTAATGAAATATTGAGATAAATGTTAGTTAATCCATAGATAAATAAAAAACGATAGTGAAAGATAATTGGTGGATTTGAAAATAAAAGGAAATTTTGTAGATGGCGCCGGAGCGGTAGATATAGGCAAATTTCACAGGATACAAAAACTATTGAAAAAACTATATAACCATGATTTGTAGCATTTTGTATTGTCAACAAATATCAAAACCGGTATGGTTTCTATTATTTATATTATATTTTCAAATTTAAACGACAGAATCGAAATAAAAATTATTTTTGAGTGCTTTTTCAACGCATTCAAGTGAAAAATGGTCGTACGGAAACAGCATGTGCCCTCTGGTGAAAATGGTGATTAAGCAAATGAATCATCTATAGTTTTTATTTATCGATGGTTAATCGAAACATGTGACGCATTTGTCGTAAAAATATTTACGCTAAGACAATGAATTTATATGTACATAAGTTTGCTCAAGTCTGATGAAACTTTCTTTCCAGTGAAACCGTCAGGATTACACAATTTTTCGGAGAAATATTGAATATCCCACATAAAGTATAACCTGCCTTGACTGCTTGATAAGCCTAAAACCATTTAAATGCATTAGAAAATTTCAGATCTGATGAAAACTGATCTGGTCGGAAGATCGCAGATAAAATTTGATAATAAAAGAAGCTATACAATTCTCCCATTTTTGAAAAAATGATAAACGTGTTTGTCTGTTTTTTCCCTTTCAATTGGCCGACTAGTTTTTTATTATCCATCAACTTGACACTTTGTGAATTAAAACATCCAGGTGGTTTCAACTTCCCCCACTGTGAGTGCAGCGAAATATATTGAGAACAACAAAAGGCAAGAGCAACGTGGTTGAGAAAAAAAATGGTGTTCTAATTGATTCCCCTAAGGAATACTGGAATGCTCTGGGTGTTTGGCTGCTGGTGCTTCACTCCCGCATCCAATTTTTTTCATTTTTAGGTCATTCAGTTCGACAATGTTTTCCAATTTGTTGTTTTGCTTAGTTTTAAAATTGTTTTTGCTTAATAATTTCAAAGTTTAAGTGATTTTTTTCTTCTTGTTCTTAGACGTTCCGATTTACGTTTTGTGTAAATTAATTTTTTCGCCTGCTGTAGTATCTGCCCTTTGCCATCGACGCGCCAAATAGCCTTTGGAGTCGAGTGTAACAGTAACATTACGCTAAATGTGTACGCTAATGCGCCTAACATTATACTTTAATATTTTGTTTATTTTCCAGTGATGTTGTCTGATTTGAGTATGATACATTATATTCATCAGAGTTGGGTGGTTAGAGTTGGGGTAGATAGAGTAAATGGGACTTGAATTTGTATTGTAACTTTGTGCCGGGTTTGTTGCTGTTGTTGTTTTTTTTGTTTCTATGTGATTAATTGCATATTCTTTAAATGTTGGCATGTTTGCATGATTGCATGTTTTGTATGAAAAATCTGAACCTACATCAAGCGAAAATTAATCCTCCCTTCCTCATGTCATTCTGGACGAAAGCTATGCCACCTGAGAGCGTAATGGGAGTGAATGTGGTAAATATGATGGTTGTTTTCGTCCTGTTTGATTGTTGAGTATTTTTAAACACAACAAGCAAGCTCAAATATTTTGATTCATGTACTCGTGTCCTTTTTAACATACTATTACAAACAAGAGATTTTTGATTATGTGTGCAATTTTTTATAGTAAACGTCACCCTAAATACTTTGGTTGATCTACAAGGTTAGTCAAAGAATTAATAAAGCTTAGACAAGTTTCGTATTAACTAGAGAGGGTAACATATAGAATTTAGTTTCCGTACATTTCCTACTATCTCCATTAAGGTGTTGATGAGATCACAAGACAGGCTGAAGACTTGCCACAAGCCCCACTTTTTGCCTAGAGATTCGGTTAAAGCAGGCACGAGTATGAATATTGTGGAGTAGATTCCGTGTCTTGATTTCGAATCGTAGGCACTAAGAGCCAATTTGTTGATCGTGGATTTTTCCCCGCTTGAAATGTTTCCGACGAGTTTTCGCTGCTGGAAGTCAAACTGTTTATAGTGATTTATTTGACCGTTCGTTTTTGCATAATATTCGTTACTGAAGTCACACAACCCAATTTTATAAATCACATTTAACAAAATTTTATTTATCTCTTTCCAGAACAATTATATATACTAAATCATCATTTTTGCTTGTGGTCATCAAAGGGATAAGAGCTAAGGGTATATACAATCGACCTACCAAATATTACACCCGCTTAGTATAAAGCTGACTGCATCGCTGTCCCTTCCGCTATATAACGTTAACAGAAAAATATTCAGTTAATTTCTGAGCACAACGCTAATTCTGGGAATGCGTACGCCGGGTATGGCTACTGTATTGCACCCCTTCTTCCAACTACACATTTGTTGCACCACATTATTAGGACCACATTAGGATATTATTACTAACTTATCCGGTCTCGGACAACCCCGGGTGGTCAGGGACCTTACAAAACGAAGATAACATATTTCGCCAACCAGTTCGATATTTTGCTTTATTTCTCCAGTTGATAATTCAAAGTGTACGCAGGGATTAGTCAACCTGATGCCTCCAGCGGAGTCTTGGTCTTCCTATTTTTCGTCTTCCTTCGAGTTCGGTTTCGAAAACCCTTCGTGCTGGTTCGTCTTCAGCCATTCAACTGACACGGCCTAGCCAGCGCAATCGCGTTATTTTGATCCGCTTAACAATGTCAATGTCGGGATATAGCTCAAAGAGATCATGGTTCATGCGTCGCCGATACTAGTTATTGTGTACTATGGGGCCGTACATTTTTCGGAGTATTTTTCTCTCGAAGACTCCTACTGATCATTCGTCTGCTTGCGATAAGACCCAGGATTCTGCGCCATAAAGCAGGACAGGTTTGTAACTCGAGAGAGGGTTTTATCTCTAAAGTGCTTGCTTAGCCCAAAATAACATCTATTCGCAAGCACAATTCTCCGCATGCACAATTCTCCGCTTGATCCCAAGGCTGACGTTGTTGTTTTTGTTTACGGCAGATCCGAGGTAAAAAAAATAAGTCCACTACCTCGAAGTTATAACGGTTGTCAACGTTCACGCTTTGCTCTAATCGTGTGGAGGCCCTGTTCGTTGAAATCATTAATTTTATCTTGTGCTCACTTACCGGCAGTCCCACTTTTTCTGGCTCCTTCGCAATTCTCGAAAAAATCGCAGTAACTTCTCTAATTGTGCGTCCAATGGTATCTATATCATCAGCATACGCGAGCAGCATGTGTCTTTTGCTGCTGATGGTTTTATTCATATTGACTGCAGCTTTTCCCATAATGATCTCCATTAAGATGTTAAAGAGATCGCACGATAGGGTGTCACCTTGCCTGAGAGGCCTCGATTAGTTTCGAAAGGTTCGGTAAGATCCTTACCAACTTTCACTGCGGATTTGGTGTTCGTCACGGTCATACTGCAAAGGTCTATGAGTTTTGCAGGAATACCAAGCTCAGGCATTGCTTCACAGAGTTTCCCCCGTATCGGGCAATTGAAGGCCACCTTATAATCGACAAATAGTTGATATGAGTGGATTTGTTATTCGTGGGACTTTTCCAGGATTTGGCGTAGCGTGAATATCTGGTCGGTTGTCCACTTTCCAGGCCTACAGCCACACTGGTATGGTCCAATCAGGTGAGCGATAATCGGTTTTAGTCTTTGGCACATTATGCTTGATAGAACCTTATATGCTATGGATAAAAGGCTTATTCCACGGTAGTTAGCACGGAGAGTCGGGTCACCTTTTTTAAATATGGGCCATAGTACACTGAGACTCCAATCGCCGGGCATCCATTAATCTAACCAAATTTTGCTAATGAGCTGGTGCATGCACCTTATGTGCTCATCGCCGCCAGACTTAAACAATTCCGCCGGTAATCCAGCGGCTCCTGCGGCTTTATTGCTCTTAAGCCGGGCAATAGCTGTTCTGACCTCGTCTTGGTTAGGAGGGGGCAATCGACGTCGTCGTCCGAATTTAGATCGATTGTCTCGTCATTGGATATCTCAGGTACCAATAGCGCAGAGAAATGATCTCTCCATATTCCCAACATACTCTGCACATCTGCGATGAGATTTCCGTCCTTGTCTTTACAAAAAGGTGGCCCTGAACCATGCACATTAGTTCCATTTTTCACTTTTAGGTAGAATTTTCGGGCTTCGTCCTTCTTTCTGTATGCCCCAATTTTCTCACTCTCGCGCTTTCTCCACTGCCGTTTTTTACGCCTAAAGAGACGGTTTACCTCCTTTCTCTTATCCCTATACCGCTCAGGTGCAGCTCGCGTTGCAATTGACTGAAGCATTACCATACGTGCAGCGTTCTTTTCGTCATTTTCTATGCGATACTCTTCATCGTACTATGGTTTGTTGCGAAGCGGTTTTTGAAAACCAAGTACTGTTTTTGCGGCAGCTTTTATAGAGTCGGAAATGGTTTTACACTGCTCTTCAGGATCGTTATCGGGAGGGCGTGGGTTCTGTGTCAAAAGCTGCGATCTTCTGGTCCAGATAATATTCCAGCGGAACTGTTGAAATATGGTGCTTCGGCGTTAGCAGATATCAATACGACGGTGATTGGAAATGCACTGATAGACAACAAAGTATCTACGGAGTGGAAAGAGGGAGTAGTTATCGCTATACCGAAAAAAGTGATCTAGCGCTGGGCAGGGACTGGAGAGGTGTTACAATGCTAAATTCAATAGGCAAAGAAATGGCGACCTTTATCCTTCAACGGATCTCACCAGTGGTTAAGGCAATTTTGTGGATGGAGCAGGCGGGTTTCATGCCTGCTCTTTCGTGTGCTGTTAATGTAAACACACTTCGTATAATCATAGAACAATCAGTTGAACTACACCCGCGCCTGTATCTATTTTTTGCAGAATTCAGAAAAGCTTTTGATTCTGCACACCGCAACTCAATGTGGTCCACCTTGACCAAAAGGGGATACCGGAAAAGGTAGTGTCCATGATCCGTGTACTGTACAGAGATGCAGCGTATAAAGTTCGTTTAATGACAAGGAAAACCAATCTCTCACCTCATCTGCAGGAGTTAGACATTATTTCTAACATTATTTCTTGTACTTATCGAAGAGGTAATGGAGGCATCTACTGCAGAAAGATCGGACGGCATTCAGTGGAGTAGGTGGAAGTATCAACACAATATCTACTACGCTGATGACACATATCTTATGGCCTAAAAATTTGATGACATCGATTCCAAATTGGTCCAACTCTCCGGAAATGTGTAAAAAGTAGAACTGAAAATAAATATAGAGAAGACAAAGCAGTTGCAAATGCGAACAGAACGGAATACTCCACTAATACTCTTTAATTGAAGACGTGGATTCAATTAACTAATTAGGATCCAAGATTAACAAGGACGATAGCTCCGCGGCGAATATAGGTGATCGTATGGGTAAGACCCGTGTTGCACTCCTAAACCTGCACAAAGTCTGGGGCAATAAGAGGATATCGGAAAAGGCGAAATTCCTGATCTTCAATTGCAGTGTGAAGTCTGTCCTGTTATACGGTTGTACTACTTGGAACATAAAGCTGAAAATGAAGAAGGTCCAAACGTTTGTCAGTCGTTGTCTGAGACAAATACTCCGTATCTAGTGTCACAGGACAATTTCTAATCAAGTACTCTGACAATGTACATGTAACAGCCCTATTGAACTGGATGTACGTTAGAATAAAATGGGCTTGGGTCGGTCGTTTTCTTAGGTCATTAGGTCTCCTTTAGATATGATCAGATACTTCGGTCATCACTAGATATGGCTAGAGCGGTACTTGAATGGATCCCCCCGGGGTATCGAAGGCCAGGAATATCAACAAATGTGTGGAAGCGGTGCCTTGAATGAAATACAAACGAACTCGAAATTAAATCAGTTGCCAAAGCCAGAACCCTTAATTTAAACTTTATATTGTAATATTGTTTTATTTTGATATATATCCTTTAAATAAATGACGAACATATACGCCGAAAAAAATGGCCCCTGTAACATATTCCCTCCAACACGTTCTGCAGGAACCATGTATATGTTTGGAATACACTCCAAATATTCATATAATTACAAGTCCTAAACGCACTTATATTTCAATTCAAACATTATAATGGTTACTTGTAAAGATGAATATTTTTATGTGGAACCATATGCGTGCGTCATCCCTAACATTAATATTCTTACTTCGAAGCATTCGGGTTTTTCCTCCCAAAATTCCAAAACAACGATTGACGACTCAATGCAAGGGATTATAACGCAACAGATCAGTTAACATAAGAATCACTCAATTCATTTACACATGCATTCAGGAATATTTATGATTCACTGGCTGAAAGAGTGATGAACAAATACAGTTACGCCATTAAAATAACATTAAGTTAGGTTGTGAACAATTTCTTTTTGTCCCTGTTTTATTATTTTGCTCTCGACAGATCATAGCCACAAAAAGTATATAGAAAATAATATACCCAGCACAGCTGTATTTGTGTCACAAACAAAGCTATATTTGGATCACAAACATACATGTTATAACAAAGTAATTTTTGTATCTCAAACATGGAATATTGAATGGCAAACACATTGTGTTTGGATCCTAGGATATTATATTTGCAACAAGCTTCAAACACAAGTTATATTTGCATCCAAACAAGAAAAAAATACAGATTTTGCTGCGTGTATCAATATATATATTTTGGAGGTTGATGTTAAGAAACCTCAACATAAGTTCGGTTTATCCACCGCCGTCGAATGTTCGTCGTCAGACACCGCAAAAACGTCCTCACATGTGTTCTAACTAGTAGTTGTGTGTTCAAGCGCCTGCATAGGTATAGCCAGATAGGTCGCTTTAGGGGTAGTCTTCATCCGCATCCGCTATGTATGTATTCTCCGTCAAAGTCTATGATATTGCCATAGCGTCATGTTCCTGATCCCATTTCCGCGAGTCTTCATCGTCTTATGGTAATACCTCTCAATTCGGGATGGTATCAACAACTTCGTAGTCCAAGCCTAAATGTGACCATACCGCCAGATAGTTTTAATAGCGCTTAGATTTCGCAGGGGCATTGGTCCGCTGTTCAGAAAAGATATCGTTCATCTACGGACCACATCTGTGTATTCCTATCGCCAGATTTTCAAATTGTGTGTTAGAAAGTTTTAAGTTCGATTAAGATGTGCTCGGGTGGATTCATTGTGAAGCAGACATGTGCTCCTGACCTGGATGGCTGGTAATAACTCCGAACAGCATTAACTACTGGCCAAGGCCAGAACAGATCGCTGTTCTCTAAACATCACTAGATTAGCTCGGCCTTCGAACTCGTTTGGCGGAATAAATAGGGAAATCCATTTATTATAAACGAAACATTCAAAGGCGATCACTCTCATGATTCCTTATTTTTTCTTTGAGAGAAAACAATTTTGGAAAGCATTAATTTTTCTGTCTTCGTTCTTCAGAAACAAACAAGCATATCTTAAAATTAAGGGATTGTTTACTTTAGCGCAATGTATGCGATGGTTTAGAGGATCCATGCGAGGACTTGCAGCTATTGTGTTTGGGTCCAACTTAATTTCAGAAGAAGCATTAGTATTAAATGAAAATAGTATTTAATATTGAATAAAATCGTCCTATTAATAGATGTAGATTTTTAAGTGGCCGTCGGTGGTGCGCACCTTTTGTACATGAGATCCTGAGTTCGATTCCTACTCTGACCACCTCAAATTTATTTCGGCGGCGGTCACCTCGCATAGTAATGACGACACTATCGAGTATTTAGCCATGAAACAGCTTCTCAAAATACCGTTCGGAGCCGGTATAAAACTGTAGGTCCCAATGAGTGAGTATAAAACTTGAAAGCGCGCAGCTCACTGGTTTGTGAGAAGTTCTCCCGGATTCCTCCAAGGGATGTAATGGGAAACCATTCATTTATTTAATTGTGGGTTTATTCTCAGAGTACATTGTCACTTTCGTGGCAAACGACATATCCATACTGTAACGTACGATCAAACTGTCATCTCTATAATTTTAAGGACTTTGACTTGGAAACTTTAAATTTTGATGTGTCATATGCCTCACAAGAATTTTGGATCAAATATTTAATTTGTTACTAATGATCATTTCGCGCATATGGGCATATATATCGTTTGTTGTAACCGTTTTTCGATTGTCGTAAACGATTTTGTTTGTTTGTCGCAAAGGAAATGATACATTCAATTCAACATGTGTTCGTTTGCTTTAATTACATACTTCAAAAACAGTTCATTTAACTGAGATTTCGTTTAGGAGTAATGAATTGCTTTTACCGCGTAACTTAACGGTGAAACAAGCGTCGGTGGTGCTATGGTAATGTACTTACCACTTGTACATGAGAACATAGGTACGATCCCTGCTCGACCACATTACATTCTTTTCGACCGCGGTCTACTCGCATAGTGACGGCGAAACTATCAAGAATTTAACAAAGAAAAAAGTTTCCCAAATTACTGTCCGGAACCGGTGTAAACTATTGATCCCATTCAGTGAGTGTAAAATTAGAAAGCGCTCAGCTCACCTTGTTGTGAGAAGTGCTCCCCAATCCCTTAATGGGATCTAATGGGAAAATATTTTTTATAAACAATAACCCCAGTTAAAGAAAAATTACATGAGGTGTCAGGGGACACCCGGTTGGAACGAAGTTCCTTTCGCTGTATATTATGTAATTGTTAGTTCCAAAACGCCTAAGCTGTCCGTTGAAAAATACGATAATTTAAATGGATCTTTAATATAAGATACTTTTTGTAAAATGATAAACTTTTTTTAAGAAAATGTTTTTTTTTTTATAGAATGTATTTTTTTTTAAAAACAAAGTATATTTTTAGGGCCTTTTTGTCAGAATATGTATGTATTATATTTTCCCGAAAAAGTAATTTTTTAAAGAGAAGTACTTCTTTTATTAAAAGCTAATGTTATTTTAAGAAAAGGCACTATTTTTGAGAAGAAGCACTTTTTGTAAGAAAAAGCCAGTAGAGTATGATTTTTGATGTGTTAACATCTATACGCGCGCCTCTAGGGCAGTAAACTATAAAACTAATACATACGCAAGTGTTAGGTTTGTAAGAGTAAATCATCGTTTCTTTGTTCGTTGCTTGGCAGTCGGTATCGAAAGTGATTATTGGGCGATTTTCATATAATTTTCCCTCGCGATTTTCTCCGGAAATTCATAGCCGATTTTATTAATTTTTGGATTAAAAAGCTAGTGCGGGTTTCGACGAAGAGTTTAGGCCAAAAATTAAGGCGATCCGATATCGGCGAGCCGAGATTGAAGTGTTTTAATTTGGAGTATAAATTTGGAGTAATATTAAAAAAGTAGTTTATGTTGATCTTCGATTATATCGTACGAATATAACAATGTAGGTATGTATGTACAAGTGTCTGTTGCTTTGCATTCTTTGAATTTTGTGGGAATAAAACTAAAAGTATTGAGCAAGAAAATAATGACACATGTGCTTGCACTGGGTCTTTAAATAATTTTAAGTATTAATATTATTTAACTGTAACGTCATCATATGATTGAACGCTGTTTTTTATTTTCCAATGTAACATTTACGAATGTGTTCATAGAAATCGAACAGGTACCGTGTAGCAAAAAGGTGTTAACACATCGCCCGTGAGTTCGAACACTCATTGGATTTTTTTTAAGAAAAGGTACTTTTTAAAGAAGTGCTACTCTTTATAGGAAAAAGTTATTTTTTTTAAGAAAATATAATTATTTTCAGAAGGAAAATAGAAAGAAGGAAAAGGAAAGGAAAGAAAAGGTATTATTTTATTGTTAGGGAAAGGTATTTTTACGAAAAGGAATTTTTGTAAGAAATGTTTTTTTAAGAGAAGGTAGTATTTTTTGCAGAAAAGGTTTTTTTTAAGGAATGGAATTTTATTTTAGAATTGGTCCTTTTTTCACGAATAGTTATATTTTTAAGAGTAGGTACTTATCTCAAGAAAAGTTTTATTTGATTCACAAAAAGATACTCTTTAAAGAAAAGGTAGTTTTTTAAGAGAAGGCAATTTGTTGTAAGAAAATTTAGTTTTTTAAGAAAAGGTACTTATTTAAAAAAAAAATTATTTTTTTAAGAAAAGGTACTTATTTAAGAAAAAATTACTTCTTTTTAGAAAAGGTACTTTTTGTAATAAAATATATTTTTGTTAAGGTATTTGTTCTAAGAAAAGGTACTTTATTTAAGAATACGAATAGGTATTTTTTTTAGAAAATTTACTTTTTTTTTGAAGGAAAAGTACTTGTTTAAGAAAATGTTATTTTTTAAACTTCTTTCACTTTGGCTTTTATAAATTTACTTTTTTTGGGTTCAAAACTACAAAATATTCTAAATATTGGTTACAGGCTCCACCTAGAAAATTTCCCATTAAACAAGAAATTTGCCAACATATGTTAGTCTAGACACAAACCAAAGCAAAAGTACCCATATAATACTGGGTTGTAGCATAATGGAGTTAAAAAGAAGGTGTTTAATTTGTTTCATTTTGGCTTTTATAAATTTACTTTTTTTTTGGGTTCAAAACTACAAAATATTCTAAATATTGGTTACAGGCTCCACCTAGAAAACTGCCCGTTAAACAAGAAATTTGCCAACATATGTTAGTCTAGACACAAACCAAAGCAAAAGTACCCATAGAGTTGATAATACTGGGTTGTAGCATAATGGAGTTAAAAAGAAGTTGTTTAATTTTTTTTTCATTTAGCCCCCATACCGCAACGTGAGATACGGAACTTTGTTCTAAAAACACAAGCTTAAAACAGCACTTTGGAGTCAACAAGTCAACTTTGAATCATCTTCAGATTCAAATTTGATATCAACATGTTTTCAAAATTTTTAAAGAAATAATTTTATTTTTGTCTGGAATTAGTCACTGGTCACTGTCGTTTATCGATTTTGAAATCTATAGCTTAAATTTAGGTACAACAATTTTCGTTTCCCATACTACCTATACTATTCCGTAATTTGCACTATAGCGCAATTTCGTGTCTCCTTATATCATCAGTCATCATCTAACTAACTGACTGAGTTTTTATTTCCCATAGTTGTTTACGTTGAACAAATTGCTGCCATAAAACTTAAAATGTCGTCTTATTTGTAAAAATGTTAATTTCATGTTTCTGCTTTTTTGACGGATATTATTATTGTGGCTCAAATTGAAGAGAGAGAAAAAAAACCAAACACATTTTATAAATACTTTTGCTGTTTGTTTTCGTTCAGTTCTTCTGTTATTGGCCTATTAAACTTCCAAAAAGCTTTCATTATAAGTCACTGTAGTGTTCCAATGAAATATTCTTTTCACTTCCATAACATTCGCCGTGGTCGTCCCTGCCCCCATCGTGAATGAAAAATTGCAATTATTAAATTATTTGTTATGTTGCACGCGTGCGTGTCATATTTTTTGCCACTCTAATGATTATTTTTCCTCTGTGGCCGCGACTGCTCGATTGTGGGATTTTATGGAGAATGATACCCACGACCATTGATGTTGTTAGTCCTTCTTCTTAACCTTACTTTTGACCCACGCAACAAACACGATGGCTGCGGTGACGACGTCTTCCCAACAGTAAATGAAATCCATATGTTGAATCAACATTGGGACATTTGTATTTGGTTACAACATTTAATGTTCTCGTTTATTATTCCAAGTTTGACGCTATAGCGCAGCGTTGTGGTGCGGTGCGACGCGGCGCATCATTGGCTATGGCGCTGACATTGGTGGCTGTGTGGCAAAATAATCACTTTTGTGGGAAATGTAAAATTAAATGTAAACGCGATTACATTTCGCATTTACTTCATGTACCTCGGTGGCAAATGTGTCTCAATTGGGCCCTTTCGTTGCTAATTCCAGTTGGAGGACATGAATTTTGTTATAACAGATGAATTACAAATTTGTGAAAATATAACGATATGACCAAACACGCCATTTCCGATAGAAATGGAGTAAGAGAATCGAAGGAGTACAAGGTAAACTAAATTGAAACGATGAAGACCATAAGGTTCGTTTTATATTTCACAAAAATGTATTCATTCATTCATTATACTTTGATTAGATTTGTCAAGTTCTAGTGGTTAAACTCATTAGTTACGACAAACGCGTGTACGTTATAAATTTCTCAAGTCAATCTAAAATGTAAATGTATAACCCCTTTTCTTATTACAAGTCTTACAAGGCTAATATGAGGTCATACATAGGGATAATTAAAAAAAAGTCCCTTAGGAGAAATGTGGCATAAATTAAGAAGCGTAACCTAACCCCTAGCTAAAATCGGTTCATACAATTGATACCAATACAAATAATACACAATTGCTAGAGCAGAGCACACGCCTTCCGACGATCCGAAAGTGTAGAGGATACAAACCATGGTATTGTGAATTGTGTCCAGTAGCTACCGTTCGTCAGATCGCTGCACATCAGGCAATGCTGTATTCAGTTGAAACGAGAGCTACAACGACTTGGTATAAAGGGAAGAGGAGAGAGGGATGAAGTGTCTCTTTAAGTGCAAAGCGAGAGTAAATCAATCGAAATGTGCAGCAAATAAAACAACCTCCGAAAATTCTACCAAAATGATAAAACTGGTACGGTAACTGGTACCATTCATTCTGTGAAGGTGAACTTATTTCCTTATCCGGTCTCGACAAACCCCGGGGGGTCAGGCACCTTACAAAACGAAGATAATATATTTCGCCATTCAGTTCAATGTTTTGCCTTATCTCTCCAGTTGATGATACCAAGTGTACGCAGGGATTCGACAACCTGATTCCTCCAGCGGAGTCTTGGTCTTCCTAATTTTCGTCTACCTTCGAGTTCGGTTTCGAACACTCTTCGTGCTGGTTCGTCTTCATCCATTCTACTGACATGACCCAGCTAGCGCAATCGCGTTATTTTGATCTGCTTAACTATGTCAATATCGGGATACAGCTCATGGTTCATGCGTCACCTATAATCGCCGTTGTGCACTATAGGGGCATCAAGGTTAACAAGCTAATTAAATGTCAAATATAGAGTGTTTAGAGAGACATGAAGTTCTCCACGTTCCTCGTCCCCGAGAAGACGAAAGTTGTCGACGAAAGAGTCAGAATAAAATATGGTATCGACTGTTCCCTCCTAACTATAGTGTTCGTAAAACGTGACATTTTCAAAGAACCAGTTACCGGTTTCTTCGAAAAGTCACTTATCGGAAAACCGGATTTCGGTTCCAGATAATGGAGAAAAGCCGCAAAACCGGTTAATTTTCGACTTAGTTGCGCTTACCCGCAAAAGCAATCATTATTATGCAGAAAATATAACACCATTATTCAAATTTGTAATATGTTTAAATTCACTTTATAAAGAATAAGGCAATATTTTTCTGATGAATATAAAAAGAATGGAACTGATTTAGAGTAAATTAAACCACGTTATATTACGCTGGATTGAATTGAACTGAATTGAATCGCGTTGAATTGCATAGAATTGAGTTGAATTGTATTGACTTGGCATTGAATTGGATTTAATTTAATTGAATTGAATTGAATTGAATTGAATTGAATTGAATTGAATTGAATTGAATTGAATTGAATTGAATTGAATTGAAGTGAAATGATATGAATTGAATTGAATTGAATTGAATTGAATTGAATTGAATTTAATTGAATTGAATTGAATTAATTGAATTGAATTGAATTGAATTGAATTGAATTGAATTGAATTGAATTGAATTGAATTGAATTGAATTTAATTTAATTGAATTGAATTGAAATGAATTGAATTGAATTTGGATTGAATTGAATTGAATTGAATTGAATTGAATTGAATTGAATTGAATTGAAATGAATTGAATTTGGATTGAATTGAATTGAATTGAATTGAATTGAATTGAATTGAATTGAATTGAATTGAATTGAATTGAATTGAATTTAATTGAATTGAATTGAAATGAGTTGAATTGAATTTGGATTGAATTGAATTGAATTGAATTGAATTGAATTGAATTGAATTGAATTGAATTGAATTTAATTTAATTGAACTGAATTGAATTCAAATGAATTGAATTGCATTAAATTGAACGAAATTGAATTAAACTGAGTTGATTTGAGTTAAACTCAATTGTGTTGAATTGAGTTGAATTGAAAATACTTAAATTTCATTGAATTGAAGTGATTTCAAATTGAATTGAATTGAGTTGAATTGAAAATAATTGAATTCCATTGAATTGAATTGATTTCAAATTGAATTGAATTTCATTGAATTTCATTGAATTGAATTTAATTCACTTACTTTCCCCGCGAAGCCAAAGGCTTGTATGCAGGGTTAACTGAGTATATGTACAGTAATTCAATTTTACCTTTAATATTCAATCTTCTACATATTTAGGTACATTGATTTATTTGCTTCATTGCGATTTATTTAAATAATTCTTAACTAAGTTTTTAAGATAGTTGGTCGTTGAACTTCAAGAGTGCTTTTTCCATATTTGTTGTTGCATTTTGGTAGTTTGAACCTTCTCTCGTTTCGTCTTCTGGTGTTACACTGATGATCAATAAGTTGACGAAAGTTTTTATCTTGAAATTCATTGACGATTGTTGACTTGTAGATATGTTGTATTGTTTGTAAAATTGTTTGAGTCTACACTGAGAGTTGTTGTTGCTGTTATTGTTTACGTTATATACGTTATTGTAATTTTGATTCTGAGTTCCGATCTGTATTTTGAGTTTTATATTCTTCATTAAGGTTTTGACTAGCAGTTTTTTTTTTGCTTTTTTGTAGTATGTTGCAATAGTTGGCGATTCCAAAAGCGGTTATCCGGTGGCGGAGGTACGACTCCGCTAGCGAAAACTATGCTTGTTTGGCCACTTTCAGGGGAGCACAGTTGCTCAGGTGATACAATACGATAATTGCATTGAATTTATTTGAATTTAATTGATGTGAATTGAAACGGAAATGATTGAATTGAATTGAATTGAATTGAATTGAATTGGATTGAATTGAATTGAATTGAATTGAATTGAATTGAATTGAATTGAATTGAATTGAATTGAATTGAATTGAATTGAATTGAATTGAATTGAATTGAATTGAATTGAATTGAATTGAATTGAATTGAATTGAATTGAATTGAATTGAATTGAATTGAATTGAATTGAATTGAATTGAATTGAATTGAATTGAATTGAATTGAATTGAATTGAATTGAATTGATTTGAACTGAATTGAATTGAATTGCATTGAATT
Source organism: Phaonia tiefii (assembly GCA_963931995.1). Classification (NCBI taxonomy): domain Eukaryota; kingdom Metazoa; phylum Arthropoda; class Insecta; order Diptera; family Muscidae; genus Phaonia; species Phaonia tiefii. The sequence continues at coordinate 48,564,262 of OZ008367.1, forward strand.
CAGTAGAATTGAGTTGAAGTTATTTAAATGAAATTGAATAGAACTGTATTGAGTTGAATTGAATTTAAATGATTTAAATCGAATTGAATGCAATTGAGTTGAATTGAGCTGAATTGAGTTCAATTCAGTGAATTGAATTGAATTGAATTGAATTGAATTGAATGGAATTGATTTGAAATGAACCGATTTGAAAAGAATTGGATTGAGTTGAACGTAACGGAAACGAATTGGGCTGAACTGAATATTCTTAATCGTGTTTAAATCTGAATATTTCACAGCAATATTAAATTTGCCATTCACGTTATATTTTTAAATGAAAATGTAAATAACAGGGACCGTAATCATTTGAGTTTTATTGTACAACTTACATATTAATGAATACATTACGAGTTTTAAGGTTTTCTTCAATGGTAATGATGAATCATTATTTTTGAGCAAAAAAAAAAATAAAAATCATAAATAATTATTATTTTTGAGTTTTGTTTTTTTTTGCTCAAAAATAATGCTTATGGGCTGATTTTTGCAATATTACTCAAAATTAATAATTACCCTTGAAGAAAACTGCAAGAATCTCAAATTTAAAAATTATGACGGGAATGCAAATATTGTCCAAAGAAGTTCATTGTGGTGAAATTATTTTTCTTTTATGTCTGTTTTAAGTCATTCATTTTTTTGATTTAAAAAAAATACCAATAATTATTATTTAAGGTCAGTGGTAAATAATATTTCAGTCTGATATCTTTCTTTTGAATTCACACAAAATTCATTTAAAATTGACACCATATTTGTATTTGAAAAAAATTTCATGTGTGACGCCGAATTCGGTCGTTGTAACCGACTTAAGTGTTAAGTTAAGTGTTAGTTGATACCAAAATCGGTTGTGACAACCGAATTATATCCAAATTCGATTATACCAACCGAAATTATGGAAAAATTAGTTCACAGCATGAATATAATTCAAGATTTAGTTGCCACAACCGAATCAATTAAGAAATGAGGTTGCTTCAACAGAATTTCGGTTGTGAGGACTAAATTCGGTTGTGACAACCTCAATTCGGTTGGGACAACCCCAATTCGGTGGTAACAGCCAAATTTACGGTTGCTACAACCTCTTTTCAACCAATTAGTTCTCTGGGTGAATTTTCTATTTCCAAACTTGGAAAAATGGCTCGGTGGTAAAAGATTTGACAACAATGAAGAGGTGGAGTCTGCGGTTGATGGCTATTTTAAGAAGTTTGACAGTTCTTACTATAAACAGGGTATCGAAGCTATCGAATATCGCTGAAAAAATTGTATCGAAGTAAAAGGAGATTATATTGAAAAATGGAGAAAATTTTTTCCAACTTTATTGTGTCTTCTTTGAATGGTCGGTTAGTTTTTGGGACCGCCCCCCTATTTTGTTCTTTAGACGATAAGTATACAATATACTATTAAATACATAGTTATGCCATAGTAATCTATTAAACAGGAAGACAATTTACTCCTTTCAGGGGCGGTGGCGCTATTTTACGCCATGGTTGAAAATTTAGAAGTCAGTATAAAACTCTAAAGGGCGTGAAGATAAAATTATCCGATAAATTTGTTTATCGAAGACACAAACCACTTATACAAATTTTCTGAAATCTTCTTGCCAAAAAAAAAAGAAATTTTGTACAGAAACAAGAGCCAATAAGCTTTTTCGAAGCCATTTATGATGAATATAGCATATAATAAGCTTTATATAGAAACAAATATTTTTTCTTCTTGTAAAAAACTGGCATTGGTTACTTTTTATCTGACCTGGGTCGTGAGGTGAATGAACTTCTTCAGATCGGAGATATAGCCCAATTTATGAAGTGGCCCATGACATTGACAATAACAGTGACTTCGAGTGCTAATACTGGGTACTACTGATAAAAGTGAATGGACTAGCACATAAATCCCCATTACAAATATATGCTGATTCTATTTCAGATCGGAGATATAGTCAACAATATTGGACACTCCTGATGAAAGTGAATGGACTACTATATATTCTAAATTAGCCCCATGGGAGCACATAACTTCCCCATTACAAATATATGCTGATTCTATTTCAGATCGGAGATATAGTCAACTTTATGAAGCAACCCATGTCATTGACAGAAATAATGATTTCGAGCGCCAGTATTGGGCACCCCTGATAAAAGTGAATATATAGTTAGTCCATATTTGCTTATTGGCTCTTTTTTCTGTACAAAATTTCTTTTTTTTTTGGACAAAAAATCATGGTTTGTGTCTTCGATGAATAAATTTATCGGATAAATTTATCTTCACACCCTTAAAACAGTAGGGTTAAAACTGTATTAGTCTAACAACACAGATATTTTTGTTAATCCCTTCGCTTTGATTTGGGAAATTTGCACTAAATTGTTGTTTAATAAAAAAATACAGTTTTATAATTTTAAATCATTTCGCACGATATCAAAAAAACACTTCATGTAAACGAATTGCACTTTTAACGAGTTCAAGGTTTGAGTATTTAAAATTTTCATAATACACATTTCCAATTTGAGGTATTAAAATCAATGTTGGTTGGGCAGTGTTTTTGTTTTGGCAAAATAAACAAAAAATCTGGCAATAATTTACCCAAAAAGAGCAACTAAATTTATCAACTACATCGTTTAATAAATCTTCTAATCTGTGCCAATAAAATCTATTCGAGCGTTATGTTAATTACTAATAAATTATGTACATTATATATAAATATTGTACAAATATATGCATATATGTATATGTTTATATGGATAAATAATAACAACAAACAAGAACGACAACAACGATAAAATATTTATAATTTATGATGTGAATTGAAAATTTGAATAATATTTAGAACAATTTATTCATTCCTCTGTTGGAAGAAGAGAGAATTTAAAACTTTACAACTCTAGGATGCTAGTGAAACAATTTAAAGTGGGCTGAGAAGAATTTTACTATGGCCCGGGTAGAAATGAAATGAAAGTGAAACTCAAACCAGTAAAATTGTACGGTGACACAGTGGCCTTCTTTAGATGGCTGCTACAATTAATATAACTTAGACATGGGAGGCAAAAAAAAATTAATTTGGAATCGCTAGGAATATATTTTATATACTCTTTATCAGCCCTGGGTAAAGGTTTACAACGTCAGACTTCATTACATCAAAAAAACAAAATGTCCTTTCATGTTCCCCTTACATTTCTCTTAATCGCTTACATGTCACAACGATTGCTTCGCACCACATGTAACTGATTTGTATGTTAATATTCTCCGCTTAATATTCCATTTGCTTCGTTGGCAAATTTGTTATCGCTAATTACAAAACAAAACACAAAAAGTGCGCAATTAGTTTAAGCTCGTTACCATAATATTGCATTATTTAAAACCGATTTAATAAATCACATACAAAATGTCCTCCCTTCCTTCTTCATTCGGACTTGACCAAAAACTAATAAGTTTCAAAAATTAAATGAATTCGAAAATTTTTGCATTTATATTGGTTGAATTCTAGTGAAAACAATAAATAATGGCAAATACCAAAATAAATGATTTTAATCATGATGAAAAATGCACCAATACAAATACATAAACTAACACTTTCGCCCGGCACATAGAGTTGCAGAATAGAGTGTTCATATATTTTTTCCGAAATTAAATATTTTGAAGGGTTAAGCATGCAAATGTTTTCTAAATCTCCTTTATGTATTTTAGACTTTGTCCAGACATAAAGCAAATGTCCAGAACAGGCTTGGTATTTTCGGGTCCAAAGATCACAAATATTAATTGCGTTTGAATAAGTGATGATTTATCTGATCTTTCGTATTATATTCAAAAATTAAATTGTTCGAGCGTTTGGTCGTATTTTTAATTAATTTTATTCTGCGATATTTGGGTAGCATCGTCAGGAAGATAAACACAATTATTATTATTATTTTGGTTTCTAACTAATAATTGTGTTTATCTTCCTGACGATGCTACCTAAAGGGTAGCGAAATATCGCAGAATAAAATTAATTAAAAATACGACCAAACGCTCGAACAATTTAATTTTTGAATTAATTGCGTTTAACAAAATCAAGTATATAAGCGTATCTTATGCCACGGCTAAGCAGTGTTAAGAATGGACCATATCGGCTCAAATTTGAATACATCATAAATGCAAATGCCCTAACCAAGCTAAGGTATTGTAGGCTCGAGAGGCTACAAAAATCTGTATAAATAAGGCTAATTCCAAAAAAAATCTACACAAACATCAGAATTTTCGAACCCGATCACTTTTGATTGCTATAAAATTTGGACAGGTGGTGTAGATACTAAGATATTTCCGACATTAGTGACATCTTAACTGAATTTAATCGGTACTGCAGCGGAGTAATCAAACTGGTTTGGCCAGCTGTAATGTTGTTACAAAGGCATAATTTTAAGGCGTAATTTTAATCGCTCTGTTACAGTAAGCCAAATAAGTAAATCATACATATTCACAATACTTTAATATCTATTAGGCCTAAGTAAAGCTTTTAATCTTAACGGTATTAATCAGAATTCCTGAACACATTCGCTCGAAGAATACCAAACATTAACATTGGAAAATTAAAATTTTGCTCAATTTATTCTGTTTTCTAGGTAATTCCAAAATATTTCGACACAGTCCAGGACCTAACCCCTATTGAATTGTATGAAATTTGTGGTTTCTCCTCGTCCATACGAATTTTATGACACTAGAATTGAGTCAAAATTCAAAATAGTTTTTGTTTTATGGTTCGTTGAAGTAGGTATTGTATGACACTTTCTGAAAAAGGATCTGAACAACAAAAATTAATTGCGCTTTGTTTTTATAAAATTTTACCAGCATCACGAAACTTTAGCAAAGTAAAGTAAAGCTTTAGTTTCAATATTCAAAATTCAAAATAGTTTTTGTTTTATGGTTCGTTGAAGTAGGTATTGTATGACACTTTCTGAAAAAGGATCTGAACAACAAAAATTAATTGCGCTTTGTTTTTATAAAATTGTACCAGCATCATGAAACTTTAGCAAAGTAAAGTAAAGCTTTAGTTTCAATAAAAACTTCAATAAATTAGTCAATTAATACCGTATAATTAAAACCAAAGTTGCGTTTTAATCACAAGGAAACTTCCCTTTTGAATAGATTCAAGTGTATTATAGTTTCTTTAAAGTAATATGTGAAATCGTCGCCAAAGTTGAAAAATGGCGAAAAATATTAAAAACTATATGTTTCCTGGACAAATACACACAAACTTCTCACATTTTTCTGAAATAACGTATATACCGTTTGAAAGTCCTACGTTTCTGTTTTTTAAAGCCGGTGGGAAAGTAAAAATCGGTTGATAACCAACCAAGTTACAGGCTTAAAAGTGTGCAAACGTAACCGGTTTTCAAAATTCCGGGGGTGTTTTAGACATTTCACAAGCAGATTCTTGATTCACTCAACAATACCTACAAGATAAATACTATACTTCAGGATTTTTTTTAAACTGTGTTTTACGTAGTCACACTTGAAAAATCGAAACTAAGACAGCAAAACTAGAGCAGTATTTACCAAATGTTATGTACATATTGATGCCATGGAAATTCCATTTGAAAATTTGGCTATAATGTATAGAAAATTATGGACTTTCTTTTTGGTGGAGGAAATCAAGAATTAAAGATACGTTATGCCAGGATATTCAAGGATAGAGGATACTTTGGAGTTATCAATATTATTGAACCACAACGACATGACTGTTGTATGGGCTATTATTAAAGCGGTTTTTGCAAGCTTTAAAATGATATCCAACATTTTGAAATCCATTAACGCATTCCAAAGTTATGCCATTTTTAAATCTGGTCCTTTTTTCAGAAAGTGCCATACAATACCTACTTCAACGAATCATAAAACAAAAATTACTTTGAATTTTGACCCACTTCTGGTGTCACAGAATTCGTAAGGACGTGGAGAAACCACTGTCCAAATACTATTCTATAGGGGTTGGGTCCGGGACAGTGTCGAAATATTTTGGAAATACACATAAAACAAAATAAATGGAGCAACATTTAAACTTTCCAATGTTAATGTTTAGTATTCTTCGAGCGAATTTGTACAGGAATTCTGATTAATAACATTAAGATTAAAAGCTTTACTTAATAAATATTAAAGTAATGTGAATATGTATGATTTACTTATTTGGCTTACTGTAATAGAGCGCTTAAAATTACGCCTAAAACTATGCCTTTGTAACAACATAGCAGCTCGCCAAACCAGTTTGATTACTCCGCTGCAGTACCGATTAAATTCAGTTAAGATCTCACTAATGTCGCGAATATCTTAGTATATACACCACTTACACCTTGAAAAAGCTGTATTTGTTGTTGTTGCAAATATAAAGTGTGTTTGAGCTTGTTACAAATATACTATACTTGTGTCCAAACGCATTGTGTTTGCTACTCAATATTACATGTTTGAGACACAATGATTAATATGTTATAATATATGCGTTTGCGACCCACATTATTATTGCGATGTGGCGCACTATTTCCGACTTATAGCCGTTATTTTAATTAAGCGTTTTTTTTTTATTTTGGCGAATAATAAAAAACATGTCAATACGAATTGGAGCACTTTTTGGACATCGCTTAGAAACCCGCAAAAAATTAGTTGTTTTTTTTCGATTCGATGCTCCGTTTCCGACATATATACATGTTTTCTAATGTTTTCATATTAAGTATTCAAAACCCGAAAATCGGTACACCGGTGTTTTGGCCATCCACCGACCGCCGATTTTCTGAAAATGTACAATATCGAACAACCGGTGAAACCGGTTTTTTCTTATCGCTTCCACCGGTTATTTGATTACAATAAAACATTTAAAATTAACACAAGGCCTTATAAATTAAAAATATTTATTTTTTAAATGAACTGATCTCCAGAATTAGAACTGTTTTCTTTTAAAACTATGTATTTGAATACTTTTAAATGAAATCGATTCATAAGTTTATCAACAATTACTTAAGGCTTTCTAGACCGCAAAGAATTTTAAATTCAAACAAATTAACACTTTTTTTTCAAAATGCAAATAAATATATATATGGGATATTTTCAAAAGAAAATTGCAGAGTTTTAAATTCTGATAAATTAAGAAACTTCTTTTCAAAATACAAATATATGGGAAACTTTCGAAAGGAAACATGCAAAGAATTTTAAATTCTGATAAATTAAGATATTTCTTTTGCAAATTGCAAATAGTATATGGGATGTTTTCATAAGAAAACTTGCAAAATAATAAGGCTGTTTTTTCATTCCATTAAGCAATCGCCACTTACGACTTTACAAGTAAAACGATCCACACTTAATACTCCGAAATGTGGCAACATTTGCTGCAATGGGTGAAAAAAATGCGATATGGCAACATGTTTGTAACTAGTGCCAATAAATAAAGGGTTTTTCAACAGAGACGCTAAAAAAGTAAATGGATAGGGACAGCAAACGACTCCATATTTTTTCCCGCACTTTCATGGAAATATATGCGAGCCAACAACGAGTCGAAATTATTAAAATTTACTACCGAAATACCGAAACTTTAAGACTCCTTAACAATCAGCGATGAGGCTCATTTCTGGCTGAATGCCTTCGTCAATAAGCAAAATATGCGTTATTGGTCAGACAGCAATCGACACGTAATCCATGAGTCATCATTGCATCCCGAAAAAATTACGGTTTGGTGCGGTTTATGGGCCGGCGGCGTCATTGGGCCGTACTTCTTCCGTGATGATCAAGACCGGCACATTACTGTGAATGCGAATCGCTACCGTTCAATGATAACCGAATATTTTTGACCCCAATTGGATAATATGGACTTGGAGGACATGTGGTTCCAACAGGACGGCGCCACAAGTCACACAGCGAATGCCACAATCAATTTATTGGAAACCAAGTTTGGTGAACGTGTTTTCTCACGAAGTGGCCCAGTCGATTGGCCGCCTCGGTCGTGCGATTTTACGCCGTTAGATTATTTCCTGTGGGGCTACGTCAAGTCTATGGTCTATGCCAACAAGCCAGCGACGATTGATGAACTTCGTACGAATATCGAACGTGAAATTGCAGCAGTATCGGCCGATTTATGCTTGAAAACCGTCGAAAATTGGGTTCAGCGTCTGGACTTCTGCAAGCGTGCCCGTGGTGTCCGTGGAAAAGAAATCGAGCTCCATACATAATGGCATCGAACGTACTTTCACAGGAATAAAGAATTTCATTGGTATCTAAAACCGGTTTTTTTTTTATTTAAAAAAACTTTTGTAGCGCTCTTATTGAGAAACCCGTTACATGGTAGCAGCAGATGTTGTAGTTGTAAGCAACAGCAACACACATTTCGTACATACGTTTCAGTTGTCAAACTCTACACAAATATATACCAACAATGCAAGAATACAAAAAAGTATAAAAACAAAATACAAATGATTCTGATAAGTGAAACGAAAAATGACATGGGAAAAATGTCATCACCTGTTTAAACGACTATACCTGATAGATAATTCTACCATGTTCAATATGTATAACATTTGTCGCGCCTTATTGTGAACAATTTAATTCCAATTTTGTTTCCAATCGGAAATAAAAAGCTGTCCTTCATATTTAGAGAGATAAAAGTCTTCCATTAAATAAAATAATTTTAATGAACTTAAAATGTGTGAGCCATTTTGAAAATTTCTGCTTTTGAGCCTCTCCTTTCATTCGCAAGAAATGATAACAAAATTTATCTAAGACAACTTTTTGTTGTCATTTCTTGAATTTGAACATGTGGCAACACTGTCATTGCTTAAGTCGGAATTTAAGTGGGAAACTCAACTGCCACTTAATATCGCTTAGCTGTCCCGTACAAATCAAGCTATAATTAACTTTAGCGGAGTAAAAAAAAACACACTTAATGTCAATGTTGAAATAATTGAAGATATCTCTGTAGAAAGTTACAATTATTTAAGTGTTGGCAATACAAAAGTGAAGTTAGATAAGTGTTTTTCTAATAAATATTAGAAACAGTTTAAAATTTAACTACATTCGTTTTTCTGTGGAAACTAAAGCTTTTTGATTAAATTTTATAATAAAAAATGTAGGTTATATACACCGAAACCGGTTTAAACCAGGTTTTAACTTCAAAAAACCAGTTGCAACGGTTTTCCGAAAACCTCACTTGAATACTGTACTTATAACCCACCCTTTCTAATAAAATTTGAGGGCACTATCTCTAAATTTGTATGATCAAAATCAAGTATGTCAAACGAAAATACAAACCCCAAATATACTATTTTATTTTGTTTGAAACCGACAATCACAAAACAAAATCTGTCATGTTTTGTAGTTCCTAAACTCTATACAATTGATTGTCCGATTTTTAATGATAATATCCGATTTTTTAAATGCATTTTACAATAGTGAGTTTTTAGAATCCTTTTGCGAAGGTAGAACTTTTGAGAGAACATTTTTTCCAAACGCTTTGCTTTCCCTACAAACAGTACATGAAATAAAATATCCAGACGCGAATTTGTGTAACACTATTTAAGTTTAAATCCTAGATTTTAAAATTCATTGTTACTGCCAATATATATATGAATTTTAACAGTTTCTATTAAAAGGAATCATACCCAGTCATGAGGTGATTTAAAACTAATAAATTTACTAAAATAACAACCACCCCAATGGATAAAATACAGTCGGGATATTATATGCCTGTGTGCGTTATAAATATTTATATTTTTTTCAGTTGCCAATGGAACATGTGTTTCTGTGAACTCACTCACTCACATACATATGTGTGAGTAAGTTTTGGTCAAAAACTCATTACACAATGCAGCAGGGGGCGGTTGCAATTATTTGGGCTAAATTTCATGCTTGACGGAACCAAAACAACCAAGTTCTATATATATGTATGTAGACAACTGACAGCTACAACAAAATATGTTAAGTATCCGTACACAAATACAAGCATAAACATGTATAAATCCTGTTTATAAACATGGTTGGTTATAACGCCAAATACCCATACCATAGCACATGTGTATGAACGAAGTGTGCGTTTTTGCAAAATAAATTTCAATTGTTTAACGAGAAATGCACTTGGTGACGCAGTGCACACAACCATCGAGGTGTAAGTTTAATCAGTTTGGTTAAAAATTCCAAAAAATTTAAAATCATTTAATACGAAGTTGTATATATTGCTACGAATTTTAAATTTTTTTCCATTTATATTCCAGGATTCAGGTTCGTTTTAAATTACGATAACTGAACTCTCTATCTTGTTCATACAGTGCACTTAATACTGTAAGGAACAATAACCCTCTTTTCAAAAACACTATTGCTGCCTACCTTTTAAAGCCCAGCTTGTTGCATGCAACTATTTTGCAAAACGTTATTTATCACTCATTTCTTCAGTTCACAGCACACAATCAATACTTACATTAATTTTCTTTGCAAATTCCTTGACATCACAACTGTCCGAACATTGAATTTAGTTTCTGCTAGGGGACACCATTTTCCAATGCTTGTTGTAAATAACCCTGTACTAGAAAATATCAGGATGCATCTCATTTCAGCTCTGTACTACCAAAAGGACAGGCGCCGAAAATTTCCGAACCTGAGATTCAGGTTGGGTTTTCTACATAGACTTTATATACATAAATACTTTTATTGACTATTTTACAACCTAATGAGGTCAGATGTCATACACATATTAATTAAACAAACAAATGAACATATTTCTCCAATTGGTTCTATCCTTTGCCTTTTCTCGCCAGTTAGTAACACCAAGGATACTGAGGGATTCTACGGCCTGATCTTCCCACCGGAGTCTTGGTCGTAATCCTTTGCTAGTTCATTCGGGTACGTTATCGAGCGCTGGCTCATCTACATCCATTCTGATGACATGGCCTAGCCACCGCAACTGGCCTAATTTGATTCGCCTAGAGATGTCCACGTCAGAATATCATATAGCTCTTGGTTCCACCGAAGTCGATACTAGCGGTTTTCCCTAACAGGACCATATATTTTACGCAGAATTTTCCTCTCGAATACTCTCATGTGTTTTTCATCCGCTTTGTTTCGGAACCATATGCTAGGACTGGTAAAATGAGGGTCTGGTACAGCTGGACCTTGGTCCGTCGAGAGAGGGCTTTGTTCCTAAACTGCTTGCTGAGTCTGCCATTGTTGTCCTCGTCAACGGCGGATCCAAGGTAGATAAATTCATCTACCACTTCCATATTAAATCGGTTGTCGACGTTCAAGTGCGGACCAAGTCAAAAGGTCTGCCTAGTCGTTGACACCATCAATTTTGTTTTGCCCTCCCTCACTAACGATTCTGGAAAATACTGCAGTAACAAAAAAAAGAATGGTTTCCCGTTACATCCCATGAAGGGATTAGGAAGAGCTTCTCACAACCAGAGCGATGTGCCAGTTCTTGTACAAGAGCCGCGCACCCCACCATTGCACGACAGATGGCCACATACTGCAGTAACCTCTTGAAAATTTCACCCAATGATGTCTATGTCGTCAGCATACGCCAGCAAAATATGGCTTTTCTTGTTGGTGGTCGGTCTTGTTTGTATTTATTGCAGCTTTTCTCATTTTCATCTCCATTAAGATATTGAAGAGATTGCACTAAAGTGTGTCGCCTTGTCTCAGCCCTCGCTTGGTTCGCTTCGCACTCGCTTGGTTGGATGGGTTCGGTGAGGTCTGTCCGGAGCTTCACTACTAATTTGGTGTTGGTCAACGGCATTCTACAGGGGCGGATCAGTTTTTACGGAATTCCAAGTTCAGACATAGCTTCGTACAATTTTCCCCCTATGGGGCTATCGGACAATCTACACTATCTTCCACTATCATTACCTCCTGATCTGCAGTGGAAGAATCTGAGTGGAGTAGTGCTGAAAAGTGGTCTCACCACATTGTAACCACACACTGCTTACCAGTCACCAAATCTCCACTCTCGCCCATTTGGTCATTATTCGATCCGTGCTTATCCATGGCTTATCCTTCCGCGCTTTTTGATATCCAAGTTCAGAGCTTGCAGCGGTTTCCAAAGAATGTGAGATGTGCTCCCACTGCGTTTCTGGGTCCTCATGAGGGGGAGTGTTCCGCTCTAGCAGGATAGTGAGATTCTTTTGCTAGGAGTTTGATATCTCCGGTATTTGCAACTCTAGCTTTTTCCGTGTTCAGCTACGTACGTTTTTGGCCTGCTCCGTTTTGTGTGAACTTTCTCAGCCACCAGGTTATGATCCGAGTCGATAGTGCTTGCCATCTATTACCTAGTGATCAATCTGCTTCTTCGTTCTCTGATGAGGAGATAACCAGGTCGCCTTATATATATCCTAATGCTGGAATCATGCGCTACTAACTACCATGTTCTTTGCAGCGGCGAAGTCTATCAGCCTTATTCCATTATCGAATATGGTATCAGGTAAACTGTGATTACCGATGGTTGATCGAAAGGCACTTTCCTTTATATGACACCCTGAAATTCCGGTTCTGCTGCGTACTTCGCTTAACCGTCTAAACTTAGACTGATCCTAATTTCACCAAACGTTAGCTGTTTATACAAGTTAAACTCTAAATCCGCGGTATTAGCAGATTTGCGAACCATCTCGAAAAGGTCGCCATCTCTTTCTAGATTTTTCTCATATGCTCTTTAGCGAATTAATAAGTAGTGAAGCGAATTCATTAAACATTCGTGGTGAGTTGGTATATTATAGCTACAGCATACTCTTAGGCGTAGGTAATCAAAGTGCAATACACAAAAGAAACTTCGCCGATATATAATGTTATTTTGAAATACAAGGTAATTGAGACAAACCATATAAAGCATTTTTCGTTACAATACTAAGAAAGTTCTGAAATAATCAGGAATGTAAAAACAAACAAGGGCTAAGCAAGCACTTTAGAGATAAAACCCTCTCTCGAGTAACAAAAGACCAGCTATACCAGACTCTCATACAACGTCTCTTGCTTTATGGCGCAGAATCATGGGTCTCGTCGAAAGCAGACGATACGTCTCTAGGAGTCTTCGAAAGAAAACTACTTCGAAAAATATTATGGCCCTATAGTGCACAACGGCGAGTATTGGCGACGCATGAACCATGAGCTGTATGAGCTATATCCCTACATTGATCTAGTGAAGCGGATCAAAATATAACGATTACCCCGGCTAGCCATTGTCAGTAGAATGGATGAAGACAAACCCGTTAGAAGGGTTGCCGAAGCCGATCTCGAAGGAAGACGACAAATAGGTGGACCAAGACTCCAAGAATCTTGGTTGATACTTGGTATTACCAACTGGAGAGATAAAACACTATATCGAACTGGTTGGCGAGATATATTATCTTCGTTTTGTAAGGTCCCTAACCCGCCGGAATTGTTCCAGACCAAAATCAAAAAAAAATTATCAAAAATAGAGATATTACAAACAAGGCCAGGAACATTTTTCTAATTGAACAATTATTGGATTTTGTTGGAATAGTACCGCAATTCAGTTAAGCACACTCACTGGCATGACCAGTTTCGAAGTCCATGCCAAGTTGATCATCAGCTGCCTAACTAATGGCCCTAAATTCATACCATCGGTAGATCACCAATCTTAGATATACAAAGTCAATTATGAAATTTAGATATGCGAATTTGTATCTTTTGGACATCCCTAAGTACCAACACGCACTGACAGGTCCATAATTCCAAGAGGTCCATAATTCCTCTTACATACTCGCATTGTTGCAGTGCTTTGAGGTGAGTGCTTTGAGGTGAGTTTTAATCTATGTATACCACAGCGTTGTATTTTTCTGTAGTACAGCACTTTGATGACTGAGCTAGTACTTTAGTTTTGCAATGATGTTTATAAATTTAAATGTAGTAAATACAGAGCTTATATTGAATTATGTCGATTATTGGTTATTATTGGCAGTGACCATTCCGCCCAATCAGCGAGTTTATTATCGTATTAAATTGCTTAAATTCGAACTACCTTATCATACTCCCCTCTAGTGATTTGTTAATGTTAGCGACGGTGGCTGTAGCGAAAAACAAACACGCAAAAAAAAAATATGTTAGATTTTTCTAATTCGATTGCAAATGCGTAAAATACTCTGTCACGCACACATAAAACCGAGGTTGGAAGCTCCTAAAATTACGCATACATATGCGCCAACAAGCTTAACACGCATAACGATGGCGATAACAATTGACATTAATATACAAATTTGCTTTTGGCGGAAAAAAATAACACATACGCATACAGTCACCAATCGTACATTCCAACACATCACAGTTTGAATATGAAAACCAATATATAATTTACCTGAATTCATGTATGAATAATTCAAAGCCAATGTGAATCATTTAATGCCAAACTGGATAAAAACAAAATCACCCATTGCTCCGATTTTTCTGAAAACTTCAAGAGATCTGTTCTGTTCATATCTATCTTAGGACAAAATTCGTAAAAATTTATTTACAGAGGCATTAGTTTCGGAAAATTTCCTTCATGTAGTTGATGTATGTATACATAGGGTGAGTCACAGAGCTATTGATTTGCCTACATTGGAAATATACTGCAAATCGCTTACATATTTTATTTAATTACTGTATTTTTCTGCAACTGGTCAATATTAGCCAACTAGCAGATTTCTCGTATTTACTTAACATGTAGCATTTTAATTTCAGTTTATAAATTACACTATATTTTGAACGACGTTAAAATCTGAACGACTTTTATTGTTATTTGGGGTGATAAGAACTTGGGGTCTTTTGCGCTGTACTCTTCTTGGAGTGGTTTCATCTAGCATGAATTTAACTTCCATATATCCGTGTATACACGCTGGAAAAAAACGGCATCTGTAACATATTCCCCCAAACATATTCTGCAGCAACCATATATGTATATGTTTGGAACACACTTTAAACATTGTTTGGAAGTCCCAAACTCAGGTGTATTTAAAGGCACATATTAGCATGTTTACTGACAAATATGTATGCTTCTAGGTGGAAACATATAAGTGCTTCATCCCAAACATCCATGTACTTACCTGGAAGCATTCGCGTGTTGCCCCCAAACCTATATATACTTACGTGGAAATATATGCGTATATTGTCCCAACCATAATAATATTTTGAAACGAATTCTGCTTTCTTCTTTATTTATTATAATTAATTTCATCAATATATATCCACATTTACTTATATAAATAATTAATACAAAAACATTTAAATGATTTTTACAATTATTTGCATTGAACGAATGATTTGTTTTGTTTTGAATCTGCTGCTCTGTTGCTTCTACTTTCTTTGTTGTCTCTCACGTTTTTGTCTTCAGATGGTTTCAACTATGCGTTGGTTGTCACTATGCTTTCGTACACGAACAATATATTTATATATAAACCTAGTTCATGTAAGACAAGCGTTTATTAATTACTTGTGCTTTTTTTATTATATTTCACAAATTGTCCGCCATTCCGATTTTTTCAGTAGAGGCTCTGGCAGAAAATGGGATTTACGTTGTTGCCCTCTCCAGTTTCTTTCCGCAAACTCCTTTCTCACTTTGGTTGCACACATAAATATATTCGAAACACATCCACAAAAACCAAAGCTACATCACAAACCATTTAACCGTCCGAGCATTTGTTTATTCTTCTTTCACTGATCAAGCGCTTTTGATACCCTCTGTCCGATGCACCATTGACGACTGAACACATGAAATTAAATCGGAATACATCAGGCAAAATAAGAAACACTGACTTTATCTACATCACTCTATTTCATTCACTATTCACCTTATTTCATTCTATTTATGAATCACTCACTGAGAGAAAAATGCAAACATACAGATAAACACTTACAGGTATACACACTCGTTGCCTCTCTTTTATTATCTTGCTCTCGAGAGAGCATAAACATATTAATCATTGTGTCTCAAACATGTAATATTGAATAGCAAACACAATGCGTTTGGACACAAGTATACTATGTTTGCGACAAGCTCTAACAACATGTCATATTTGCATTCAAACAACAAAAAACGACAGATGTTTCAGTGTGTGTGCTTTGATTAAGGGCAGCCTGGTACATCTCAGGCTGATTAGGTGACCCTGTCACTGAAGCTCATCATATTCTTTTGTCCTTAGAAGGCGTATGAGCTAACATATGGGCCGAAGGTGGATAGAAACAAAAAGATGAAAATTCTCGTTCGACATATTGCATCCTGGTCAGCGACTCATCCATAATGGTCGGCTGCAATCAAATATCGTGGAAGTAGGTAAAATGCGAAAACTCGGTGAACTGGGTTTGCTTCACGCCCCCGTTCATGAAAGCAGTGAATATACGAAAATGAAAACATAAACAACCCCTATTTGTTGACGAGCCCCGCAAACATTGTAAGGACCACGATTTAAGGAATTTCGAAATTTTCGTATATAATGCCCTAGTTTTTTTCTAAACCGTATCAAAAATTTAATCATGGGGATGAAATCGTCTATAAAATTTAAAAATTCTTTCATTCTCAAGTGGGATAAGCTACCGCTCGACAGGATTTTATTTTCTCTTAAGTATGAATGTTTGGTAAAATAGAATATCGGTTGATATGAACGAAATTTTACCAAATGTGTGCCAGTACTTGCTATGAACTCATTGCATCTTCCAAACTGTTGTGGAATGCCCATAGTTATTTGTTTGAAAGTGATATAAACTTCATTGTCTTTCTTTAATATATCTTAGAAGAAACAGAAAAAATTCAGCATTGACATACGATAACTATAGCATTGGCATACGATAGTTCGAAGCGACATGGTGAGCAATATAAAGTACTCGCAATAGATTGTAGTAATATAGAAATTATTCCACCCAACGGTATTGCATTTTTCTGCATTTTATAAATTTAAGCAGACGTCTGAACAAGCTCTTTGATATGAGAAAAACGTTGTTCATGCTTCTAAACCACTTGACATTGTTTACTGGGTTGTGTGTTTTGTTTTAATTTTGTGTAAAGTTTATTGCAAATTTATGCAAATGTTCAAATTGTTTGTCTAATAAAAACATAAATTAATATTCTCTTTGTGTGTGTGTTTGTTTTTTTTTTAAATAAATACATATTTAGACAATAAAATGTTTTCTTTTATTACTGCACGTATTGGTGCACTCGGTTTGTTGGCCTTTGTCATATGTGAGTAACTGTGTGTACGAGGGATGTCAAATGGAGTTAAGATTTTAAAATCTCGGTATTTGGGATTTGAGGATGTAAATTTTTAAAGTAATGAAATTTTTTGGAATTAAGAAATAACATATTTTAAATTAAAATAAATGTTAATAAACTTGGTCACTTTAAAGAATCTCAAATAAGCTATCGATCGAATTCAGTTTAAAATTATTGTCACCTAGATCACCTCGCAATCAAAGAAGTCAAACAATAATCTACCCTGCAACATATTGGTGATCCCCGTAAAGGTTATTAGTTAGGACCACAATTTATGGATATGCAGTAAGAATCCTAATGCCGGTGCCTAACAGGAAAATGCCATAAAAATTTATAATTCTAAGATTACTGCTGTCCATGAGAGTGATGAATAGGACATACACATTGAAAAATCTGTATTTTTTTCTCGATTGGATTGAAATATAACGCGTGTACGGAACCTGTCGCAAATACAATATGGTTATGTCTACCCGCTGAAAAAAACGGCCTCTGTAACATATTATCCCAAACATATTCTGCAAGAACCATGTCTATCTTCGGAACACACTTCAAACATTTATATGTTTGCAAGTCTCAAACTCAGGTGTATTTAAAATCAAACACATGCTAATGTTTACTGACAAATATGTATGCTTTTACGTGGAAACATATGCGTACTTCATCCCAAACATCCATATACTAACTTGAAAGCATTCGCGTGCTTCCTCGAAACCTCGATATACTTACGTTGAAACATATGCGTATTTTCTCCCAAATATAATAATATTTAGAATCGAATTATTCTTTCTTTTTTTATTTATTATAATTAAAATAAATAATTAATACAAAAAATTTAAATATTTAAAGTGCCCCTTTTTACATTTACTTGCCGAATGCATTACTTTTTTGTGAAATGAGTATCTGCTGCCCTTTTGCTGCTCCTTTCTTTGTTGTCTCTCACGTTTTTGTTTTTAGAAGGTTTCAACTATGCCTTGGTTATCAATCAAACAATATATTTATATTCAACTCTAGTTCATGCAAGACAAGCGTGTTTTAATTACTTGTGTGTTTTTATTATATTTCACAAATGGTCCGCCATTCCGATTTTTTCAGTACAGGCTCGGACAGAGAAAGGGATTCACGTTGTTGCCCTTTCCAGTTTCTTTCCTCAAAATCATTTCTCACTTTGGTAGCACACATTCATCTATTCGAAACACATACACAAAAACCAAACCAATATCACAAACTATTTAACCGTCCGAGCGTTTCTTTAATATTTTTCACTGATCAAGCGCTTTTGATATCCTCTGTCCGATTAACCATTGACGACTGAGTACATGAAATTAAAACGCAATACTTCAGCTAAAATAAGAAATACAATTAGCACGCACATTCAGGAATATTTATGAATCACTCACTAAGAGAGTAATGCAAATATACAGATTGATACTTATAAGCTATACATACTTACTCGTTGCCCCTCTTTTATTCTCTTGCTCTCGAGAGAGCACAAACAGTGCAACAAACATGGCAGTATTTGTATAAAAAACACTATTATATTTCGATCGCAAACACATATGTTATAACGTATTAATCATTGTATCTCAAACGTGTAATATTGAATAGCAAACACAAAGAGTTTGGACATAAGTATATTATATTTGCCAGAAGCTCCAAACAGATGTTATAGTTGCCTCCAAACAACAAAAAACCACCGATTTTTCAGCGTGTACACACATTGTGTTTGCTATTTAATATTATATGTTTGACTCGCAATGCTTAATATGTTCAAATACAGATTTGTTTGTGATACAAATACAGTTGTTTTTGGTGCACTATTTAATTTGTTTTCCGCTGTGCTCTGTCGTGAGCACAATAATAAAAGAAGGATAAAGAGAGAATGTTCTCAGGCTCAGTTAATATTGTTACAGTGCACTGCGTCTTTGCATTATTCTTTCAGTCAGTGATTCATAAGTATTCCTGAATGGATGTGTAAATGAATTGAGTGTTTCTTACGTTGACTTATCTACTGCATTTTAGTTTCATGCATTCTGTCGTCAATAACACGAATGCTTTCACGTAAATACATATATGGATGTTTGGCATGAAAGTCGCATATGGTTCCATGTAAAAGTATTGCTTCTTGCAAGTATGTGGAGCGTGTCCCATACCATATACATGGATCTTGTAGAAAGTTTTTCAGAGAATAAGTTACAGAAATCGTGTTTTTCAGCATGTAGATATACAAGTTTATAAACTGTG
The DNA here is from genome assembly GCA_963931995.1 of Phaonia tiefii. NCBI lineage: Eukaryota > Metazoa > Arthropoda > Insecta > Diptera > Muscidae > Phaonia > Phaonia tiefii. Next base: position 48,583,712 of record OZ008367.1, read on the forward strand.
GGATCAATTGCCATTAAAACTTCACTAATACTTTCAACCAAACAGTCTATAAATATATGCCAGGATTCGCGAAGATGTAATGAGACTGATAGATTTCGCCGCGTCAAAAAACATGGTTGTCAGTGGTACGAGACACACTGAATGGTGGACACACAGAATGCCATAAGCCGAAAAATATACATATAAATATTGCAGGGACCATGTGCATGTTTGCAAGCATTGTTTTTGTGAATTGAAGATCTGCTGCTTTTTGCTGTGACGTTCGATACTGAAGTATTTTCGAGAATCGAGAAAGAATCTGGAAAAGTGGGCAAAGGAAACTAAGTTTATGGTAAAATTAGTTTATACGCGGCAAATGTCTCAATTTTTGCGGTCAAAAACGAGTCTAAGTAGTAAACGAAATATATTTGGATCAAAACAAATATTTTCATGCCAAATTAACTTCAAACGTTTTGTCTTTGTGTGCAATCGAAACAGCATTGACAGTATTTGCAGCAAATTTTTCCTGCAAAAAAAATCGGTGGTAATGTAAAATTTAGAATCTGAACCCCAAACGATGGCCCATTGGAAATTTATGAAGTAACAGGTTATTCGCTAGGGGTTTAAAATTTACGAAATGAGTCGCTTTATACTTGAAGAAAATTGGGAAATATCAAAAACTTTGTTCCAAAGTTCTGAGTCTTCACCTGAAACTGTAAGAAATCTGCGAAATAAATTCGATAGAAATAGAGTACCATCAACGCAAGTAGTGGATCAATTTGTGAAGCGAGTTCGTCAACCCGGCACCTTATTGGACAAAAAAAAAACTCGTGTACGTACTTTTCCAGTGAGTGTAGTGGAAAATATTGCAGCTACAGCTGCAAGTGTGCTCGAACAGCCGTCAACATCAAGTCTCCAACTTTCACAGCAATTGAACATATCTCGCACTTCTTTGTGCAGAATTTTGCATAAAGACCTCGGTATGAGGGCTTATAAAGTCCAATTAGCAGAAGAACCGAAGCCGCGGACCATCCGCTGCATTTTCAGTTCGCTGAATGGGCTGAAGGTGTCTTGGTTGAAGATGATCACCTTTACCGAAAAATAATATTTTCCGATGAAACCTATTTTCGTCTCGGGGCCTACATTAGCAAACAAAATTGTCGGGTTTGGGGCACAGAAAGGAGGCCTCTATGAGAAAAATATGCATCGACAACGAGTGACTGTTTAGCCCTTGTTTTGGGCTCTACGAGAAGAATATGTATCCACAACGAGTGACTGTTTAGCCCTTTTTTGTCATGGCAGCGTCTTACGCCTAGTTTTCTTCTCAAATGGGCAAGGAGCCGCCTTTAACGTCAATGGCGAGCATTACCGTGTCATGCTCGGCGAGGTTTTATTCCCAACAGTTGAAGAGGATGATGTGAATGTCGTATGGTTTCAACAGGACGGCGCGAAGTGTCACACAGCCAATACTACAATTGATCATTTGCGAACTGTGTTCAAAAACCGCATAATCAGCCAAAACTCGGAAGTTCATTGATCCCCTCACGGCTGCGATTTGACCCCGTTAGAATAATATCTGCGGGGCGCCGTGAAAGATTAATGCCTGGTCCATTGAGGCCTTGCAACTCAAGTTCGACGCTGCCTTTCACGAGATAGAGAACCAAACAATCGAAAATATACTGGAAAATTTGAGTAGATTGAATGAGGTACTTTGGGAAAAATGGTGAAAGACCCTTGAACAATGTTGTGTTTCATTCATGCATTTAGGCTTTACCAAAAAAGTCATAATTTTGAAAAATTGTCCATTAGTATATTTGCCGAGTACCGACAGTACGTTGGGTGGCTATTAATATTTTGGAAACAGCAAATAATAACAAACACTTTTAACTGAAAATTTCTTTATTGGTTTTTAAAATATTTCCCTTAATCATAAGTCCACTTTTGCATTTTTTCAAACCATTTGCCAAAGTAGTTGTCTATTCCTCTTGAGACACCTCCAAAACATGGTTTTTGAACGGTTCAACTGCTCCTTCGGGGCTCATAAATCGTTGACCACCCAGTTTACCCTTGATATTCGGAACAAGAAGAAGCCACTGTGTGCCAAATCAGGACTGTACGGGGGATGAGTCATCAATTCGATGTTTTCACTGCTCAAAAATTCACTTGTTTGACGCGATTCGACTTTCAAGGTTGGTTTTACGAATTTCTTCGAAGACTTCCGGCAAACAAATGGTCGTGTACCACTCAGAATTGCCCGTCCTAAGTTGCTCAAGCGGAATACTGGCCTCATGACACATTCGGCCGAAGAAACAGGCTACCATTTGCTTCGCTGTGCTTCTTCCACGAACAACTTTTGTTGGATTTAGATCGTCTTGAAAGACCCACATGGTCGTTGGCTATTTTGTTTCCGGCTCATACGAGGTTGAATTTTATGTTTCGGGATTAGGGAACAAAAACAAATATTAATCATCGAAAATCACTTTATTGTTTTTCAAAATATTCCCCATGAAGATTTATACACTTTTGCATGCGTTTGAACCAATTGTCGGAACACTTTTGCCACTCTGATTGAGGTATCTCCAAAATTGCATTCTGAATGCAGCAACCGCTTCTTCAGGTGTCGAAAAACGTTGACCTCTCAGTTTGTTTTTTATGTACGGGAATAAAATGAAGTCATTCGGTGCCAAGTCAGGACTATACGGCGGATGACCCATCAAATCGATGTTTTGGGAGCTCAAAAATGTTGTTGTTTCAGCCGATGCGTGAGAGCTCGCATTGTCGTGGTGAAGAGTGATCCGTCTTCGGCGGTTGGTTTTCCTGATGTCTTGGAAGACAACTGGCAAACAAATAGTTGTGTACCAATCAGAATTCACTGTTCTGCGTTGTTCTAGTGGTACGGTTGCAACATGTCCGGTTTTTTCGAAAAAACAGTCGCTTGGAAGTGCTTCGGGCGCGAACGGCTTTTGTTGGATTTGGCTCATCTTGAAACACCCATACAGTTGACTGCTGTTTACTTTTGTAAATCCAGGATTCATCACCTGTCACCATGTCATAGACGTGTTTCGAAGCACCGCGATCGTATTTTTGGAGCATTTCTTTCGACCAATCGACACGTGCCTTTTTTTGAGCGAATGACAAATTGTGTGGGATCCAACGCGAACAAATTTTTTTGACAGTCAAATGTTTATGCAATATTGAATATATGCTGGTCCCACTAATGCCTAAGGTTGTCTGAATCTCACGATAGGTCACATGACGATCTTGCAAAATCAGTTCGCGCACAGCAGCAATGGTTTTCGGAACAACAGCTGATTTTCACGAAATTCGTCCTGGAGTGAACTACGACCACGATTGAATTCACCATACCATCGATAAACACTGGTCCTTGATGAAGCTTCATCGCCAAAAATTGAATTAAGTTCATCCATGCACTATTACTGAGTTAATCCACGTCGAAAGTTGTAAAAAATAATGGCACGAAAATGTTCACGATTTAATTCCATTTTTGGACCGCGATGAATCTTTAAGTTACTGTAAACAACACAAATAGCGCTCGTATGTCAAAACGTTCTGAGTACGCATAACCTCAAAAATGTCCAACTTTACGATAGAGCTGTCAGTTGCCAGATTGCAACACTAGGGTTGCCAAATCCCGAAACATAAAATTCAACCTCGTACGCATATATCCATGATTCGTCACCTGTCACGAATTTACACACATCTTTTGAAGCACTACGGTCGAACTTTTTAATCATTTCCTTACACCACGTGACACGAGCCTTTTTTGAACGATTGTCAAATTACATGGGATCCAACGCGAACAAATCTTTTTTACAGTCAAATGTTCATGCAAAATTGAATGTATTGAAGTGTTATTGATGTACAATGATGCCTCTATCTCACAATATGTCAGACTATGATCTTGCATTACCAGTTCACGTGCTTCATCGATGTTTTGTGGCAGAACAACCAATTTTGGACGACCTTCACGAAATTCATCCTGGAGCGAACGGCTTCCAAGACTGAACTCTTGGTACCAGAGATTTATAGTGGTTTTTGATGAGGCTTCATCATCAGAAGTCGAAACAAGTTGGTGGAGACACTCTTGCCTCGATAATCCACGCCGAATATCGTAAAAAATCATCGCGCGAATATATTCACGGGTTAATTCCATTTTTTGACCGAGATGAACTTTTCAACACAATGTAAATACAGCAAATAGTACTCGTAACTGAAAACGTACTATGCGTGTTTTAGCTGAAAAATTTCAAACTTTCCAATGCCAGTTCCCGAAATATAAGTAGCAACCCTCTACGAACCACGAGCTCTACGAACTGTATCTCGATGTCCGTTTTATTATTCGAAAACGCATTCCAAGACAGCCTAGAATTAGGTCGATCAAGACTCGGCTGGAGGAATTATGCGGGCGAGTCCATGTGAAGCGTGGTGAGAGCAAATGTAAACGATCGAGCCCGTAGAAGAAATATGTTATCTTCTTAATTTAAGGTCCCTACCCTGAATAGAAAACATTCAAAACAGCGTAGATGTTTAAAATATTTTTTTTTTAATTTGTATATTCTTCATAAATTAAATCCCTTTACATTCAAATGGTATTAGGTTAGCGAAAAATCCCAATTAGTTTAAGGTCAATTTCCATAGATTGGCATCTCTAGTACGTTTGTGTATATCAAATTTAGTGGCTGTACATAAGTGTTTGTTTTAGTTGTACAATTCGCTATAGATTTGTATTTATTCTATCCGTTGTTTGTTATTTATTTTATTATTTTTAGTTGTTGTTTATGTTGCTGCTGTTTTGTTTTCGGTCGGTTACGAGTATTCCTTATCACAGTCATCGAATGTGGATCAGGGTTTTTGTTTGTTTGAATTGTGATTTTATTTTGTTTAACACTTTAACAACCTTTACACCCACACATGTGCAAACAAACAAAAGTGCCATAATGGTTAGTTATTGTTATACTATTACTGGTATATTTTTTTTTAATTTATTTGTTTTTAAATAAAAACCGATGAATATCTAGCGATGAGTTAAAAAACTTCACTCACTCATAATTGCGAATTAAATAAAAAACCAGTTTACTGTGTCGACATGAAAACTACATAGTTTCTAGTGGAAAATTAAATCCTTTAAATGTAATCTGTAAAAAATTTACAAAAAATTTAAAATTGTCTATATTATTCGAAAGTAATTAAATCGAAGGAAATAAACAATTTAAATTTTTGATGCTCCTTCTTTGTTTTATGTTCCACAAATAAGTTACGACACCATTCAAAAGAGGAAAGGGGTGTTTAAATATTTAACCAAACGGGACAAAGTACATTTTCCTGTTAGAATAAAATAAATGGTTTCCCATAACATCCAATCAAGGAATTGGGGAGAGCTTCTCACAACTAATGAGCTGTGCGTTTTCTAGTTGTGTACTCACTGATTGGGACCTACAGTTTTACAACGGTTCCGAACGGAATTTGGAGAAGGTTTTTCATGGCTAAATACTCGATGGTGTCGCCGTCATTAAGTGAGGTGACCGTCGTCGAAAGAAATTTTAAGGTGGTTGGAGCAGGGATCGAACTTAGGATCTCCTCTACAAGAGCCGCGCACACTAACCATTGCACCACCGACATTTTCCTGTGGCCATATATCAATTTTATATAAATTAGTTGCCAACATTTTGCTGCACAAACTGAGTTTGAAAAAGCTGTAAACTTGAAGGAGAGTTTCAGCAATTTTGAGATTTAATTCCTATTTTGTTTTGCAAGTATTAGCATCTACAGGTACAGGTAGGGCAATCTATCAAAGTGAGCACATGCAAACAACACATAGCGTTAGCATCACATTCGTGGCTGTTGTACAACAATAGTCTCTGCCTGAAAATAAGTATGATGGTATTGATGTAGCGGCAGCGAACAAACAACCAGGTCGTCGCCGCCAAAGAATATTGAATAGTAAATAGAACTAATGGAACGAATTGTATGACTCAAAAGCAGTGGCGACATCTGGCGAATGATTCAAAACGTATTACTCTTTTTTTGTCATAACTTGGTCCATTCGTAATTTTGATGTGAAACATTGATGCCGTTTGATGCCGTTTGAAGCATTTATGGTTTTTGTATTTTTTGTATTTGTTTGTACTGATTTGTATTGTATTGTTTAATGTAATAACATTGTCGAAATGGTGCAATTATATGGAAATATTCTATAAAGAGAATAAGACTCGTTTGTGCTCTCTTACTCAAACTCTCTACATGAGAGCGGATAAAGAGTGCAATAAGTTCTCTATACTATTCAGTACTTTTGGTCGTCGCTCTGTTTACGACAAAACAAAAACAATTATTTCAGTGAGCCAAATATTGCTTTATTTATTTTAACAATATTACTTATACATCTGATGTTAAACCAAATATAAGAAAAAATAAAGTGCAATAGCAAAAGAACCTTCAGCACAAAAACTATTGTTTTTTTTTTAGTTTGCAATGTAACATTTACTAAGGTGTTCATAGAAGTCGAATTGGAAAATAAAAAAACAGCGTTCAATCATATAATGACGTTACATTTAAATAATATTAATACTTAAAATTATTTAAAGACCAGTGCAAGCACATGTGTCATTATTTTCTTACTTAATAATTTTTGTGTCATTCCCAGAAAAAAACAAAGAGAATGCAGAGCGATGGACACATGAACATACATACATATATTGTTATGTTCGTACATACAGCTACACAAGGTCACACAATTTTCGTTGCTCTCTAGCTAGCTCATTTTTATATACGTATAACCCCGTCATTATTCTCTTTGCTCTGTCGCTGTCGCTACATCAGTGTGTGTTTTTTTCGCAGTCTGACAATATGTGTTTCGCAGTCGGACAAATCTGTGTTCTATATAGGGGTGGGTCACCCTTATCAATTAGGGGTATGAAAAATAGATGTTGGCCGATTCTAAGACCTACCTGATATGCACACAAAATTTCATACAAATCGGTCTAGCCGTTTCGGAGGAGTTTAACGCCAAACAATTTGCATGCTCGCAGTCAGACAAACTGTGTTTGGATGTATTCACTGTGTTATTTCGACAATCTTTGTTGATAATTTTCAAAGATCTAGTACAATTAGTAAACACAAGGAATGGAAAACATTAGAAACAGGCTTTTGTATGAACGGAGAAGGAAGACAATAACGGGACGAACCTCCGTCGGAACGAAGCTTTCGTGGCAGCAAACGGACAAGCCTTAATTGAAGCAAAGGGGCAAGCAAACCTTTATTATTCTTCATGGCTAGAGCTACAAGTTTTTCCTCAGAGAGTAGATCAAAATTCCAAACGGTTTGCAAGATATGAGCCTTGCAAAATGATCACTTTTTTGCAAAAATGACACTGAGGCCCCAAATTTTTGGGGGCCCATAAAAAAGTGCAAAACTGGGAGGCACGGGTCTTTTTTTTGGTCTTTTATCAAGTAGTGGTGTCCGTATATGCTGTGTAATTGAAGATTCAATTGTTACATTATGAAACGAGGTTGCTTCAACCGAATTTCAGTTGTGCGGACTAAATTCGGTCATGACAAGCTTAATTCAGTTGTGGCAACCGAAATTCGGTGGTAACAGCCGAATTTATGGTTGCAACAATATATTCTCAAACAATTAGATCTCTGGGTGTATGAAGACTGTGTGCCATTGTTCTCACGTAGTCTCGTCCCTCTGCTCCAGCGGAGGTTCGCCTTTCTGTGGTTACTGACCTTTGTCTTTCCGTATCTCCTTTGTTCCTATGAAGTAATTGACCCTTGAGTCTACGTAGGCCTGTCCCTCCGCGCCTACTAAAGTTTTCGATAAAACAGCTGATCGACCTAGTAACTGCAAATTTGGTACAGGATAGAATGTAAAGGAGAATGAGCGATAGGCGAATTGAAAAAAACTGACTTTAAATTTGATTTTATTGGCTGTTATGACTTTTAATAACTTTATATGCAATAAATGAGTTTTGATTTAAACGAATACAACAATTTTATTTTATATTGTATTTATGTATATTATAAGTATTTTCAAATTCGTGTATAAATCCAAATTGTATCCAAACTATCATTAGCCCATTGACTTTCGACAAGAATTTGGTGGAACTGACACAGTCATGCACACTCTTTATATATTACTCTATGGGCTTATCCCTTTGATCCTGCAAAGGTTTGTCATTTTCCTCCCACCAAACCCTTGTCCCGTTGTTCCTACGAAGACTCGTCCCTCAGCTCCAACGAAGGGTTGCGCCTCTGTTACTATGTAAGACTTCGATGTGGAAAGGAATATTTTGACTCTTCGTAATCCTGCTATTGAGTATATTTGCAGAACACGCCAGAGCAATCGTCGGTACATCGCCGTAGTATTCGAATTGGATACCAGACGTATAATCATGTGGTTTGCTCCCATCCCTGCCAATAACGGCATATAGCAGAACCGAACGATTGCCCATGACCGAATAATTGCTGACAACCGGGTCTTTATAAGTCAATTAACCGGTACCGCAGTTGCAACAGGATAGTTCTTTAACTTCAGCTGGACCCTATGTGAGTATAGACCAATTCTCAAAATACAGACCACTGCGTAGTTGTATTGTTTTCTATGGGCGACCAAGTTCTATTAGGGTTCTTTACGTGATAACATGCCTTTTAATGCAATATAGGCAGGATTTTATTCACAGAGCATTCGAATGATCCGTTTTCGATTTGAAAGGGAGTCTACGGGTTTTGTATAGCAGCTGCCGAAAATGAATAGGGATCTGCATTCACTAGATATCCCCGAAGATGAGAAAATCACACTTTTGTTATACGACGCGATCCAGTGAAGACTTATTAGCGAAATATTGTGATATTTATTAGAAAAAGCCAAGTTGGAAATTTACGAACGACATCGTGGGTGCCCCTAAGGAGTGACATGTTAGAGTCCCTGCTGACTCGCCAATCCACTCCCATACATGCAACATCATGACACCACCTGACATTTTCATACATTTAGTAAAAACGTCCTTAGTAAACGTCCTTAAAGCTACGTGTACACGGTTGTAAGATCTAACAATATTGCCAGAAAAATTTTTCGACACTTATAATTTTTGTGTGGCAATATTGTTAGATGATGCATTGTCATGTCATTACCAGACTGTCATTTGCAACAATATTGCCAGACAACTAACAACCGTGTACACACCCTTCTTTTTCATTGTCAAACCATTGTTAGACATTGTAAGCTCATTTTTTATTGTAAGATGCATTAACTTTCGCATCTTACAATGTAAAAATTGTCGGATAAAAAACATTAGCAAAGACAAGTGAAAAAAATGTTTGACCATAAAAAATAGATATGGCGGTAATATTATTTCCGGAGATATGACCACTCGAATTTTGAAATAATGCACAAGTGTATTTTCTCGGGTAAACTGTACTTGCTCCCGCAGAAGAAGTAGATGTTTTCACATTTGTAAATTTTTGTTTGCAAAAACAGCAACACGGCAAAATTAAATTTAATTTGTCTTTTTCAAGCAAATATAAATTAAATATTTGCACCTAAATTTTGAATCATCCAAGTTTTAATCGCCGTCATGCGCCAACCACCATATGATAATAGTTGGCGCAGTTAAATTATCTACGACCGGCGTCGCTTTGTGATGCTTCTTCGCGGTACTCTTTATTAATATAAATAATTTCAACAACATAAAGAATTAAGTTTTTCCATATTTTCAAAATGTTAAGTGACAGAGAAGAAAGTGACGATTGTTTTGAAAGGCTATTAGTTGAGGCAAAGCCAAAAAAGAAAAACTACCGCAAGAAGGTTGAAACGTTATGGTCCCATGAAAATATTCTAAAGCTTATTGAGGAGGTTGAGTCGCGGAGAAGTTTATGGGACATTGGATGTGCAGAATATAAACAACATAAAGATTTTGTTTGGCAAGAAGTCGCAGACTCTATTTCTGTGACTTTGAACGACTGCAAAGCAAAATGGATAAACCTGCGCACAACCTTCAATTGCAATGTAAACAAATGCCAAAAAAAAGTCAGGTCAAGGCACTGACGAATTAGTATCCATAACGTGAAAATATTTTAAGCCTATGATGTTTTTGGAGAACAACAAAATACGCCAATCTACCCAATCAACTTCATCTATGCCACCGGTAAAGATTTTTTCCTTTTAGTTACTTGATCGTTTACTATTTCGTTTTTATCTTCAGGAATGCTCTGCCGCGGATGAATCCTTTGTGAGTGATTTAGTATTTAGTGATGAAGTGCCTAAACTGTCGCCAATCCAGTAACAACGGAAGCGTAGTAGAACTTTAGAGTCGCCTCCTTCAAACAGCAATGATTTAAAGGGAATGGCAGTACAAGCACTGCAGTCAATGTCTCAATCGCAGCCAAGAGATTCGTCCACAGCTCTTGGGGAATATATTGCTTGTGAGTTAAGGAGCCTTACAAGGGAACAAGCAATGTATGCAAAACAAAAGTTGATACGCACTTTCAACGAAATAATGGAAGAAGCAGTTTTAATAGTAAGTATGCGTTTAAGTCCCATTTTGTTCGTAGGTTCTTTTTTAATAAATTACTTTGTTCCCTACAGATACCACAGCGATCTATATCAGAATGCGGAAATGATTCATAAAATGATCACCTAGTAAGTGATTTTTAAAGTGTTAAACTTTTTAATTTGAAGAAAGTTTATATGTTCGAGCTTACAGCTCTTCCATGTAGTCAATTATTGAAATGCAACTCCTACAGCTCGACTATACAAACTTCCTTCATGATACAAAGTTTAATATTTGAAAAACCAATAAATATTTCAGAAATCAAAGATACTTTTATACCTGAATTAACTTTTTAATGTTTTTATTTTGTTCTTAGTTTTAAGAAAGAAATTAAAAGACTTATGAAATAAAAGTGCCCGAATTTACAAACTACGTAATCATAAGTTTAATATATAAAAACCAAGTAATATTTTTTGATATCAAAGATTACACTTGTATACCTGAATTTACCTCTTGTGGTATATTCAAGTTTTAAAAAGTACCTCCACATATAAAATCAACAAGTTTTTAACTGTGTAAGTGTAAAAATATATATATGTTCGTATGTCTTCTTATTGGCGGCTTATATGCTTGTATTGGAAATCCAATTCGCCTTCTTCGACGAAGTATGTTGTGAACTCATTTTGCACAACTTTGGCATTAAATGTCTCACTTCGAGATCGTTGCAATGGAAACATTGATGCACCAATGTCTTCTTCGCTACGCCAATCGCCTGGGACAAGTGTACCGTTGCAATCAAAATGGTCAAATGAATTAGGTGGTGCATACTTTTTTTATTTGTGACCATTAAATAGTAATGCAGCACGCAACATGCTAGAGTCACTTTCTTTGTTTTTTCTGCGTCCAGGCTTATTGGCTTTCGAAACACGCGGAAACGAGCAGACATGATACCGAATACATTTTCAATTATTCGTCTTGCTCGGCTAAGTCGATAATTGTAAACTCGTTGAACCATTGTAAAACCTCGTTGGCTATATGGTTTCATGAGGTTCTGCTGCATAGCAAATGCATCGTCTGCCACAAGAACATACGGAACTGGCATTTGCCTACCAGGTAATGCTTTGGGTGGTGGCAAACAAAGCTGGTTAGCATCCATTGCTTCGCAAAGGTGCATCGATTGAACACACCGCCATCGGAATTACGTCCGTTGCGACCGACGTCGATGTACAAAAATTTGTATTCCGCGTCTGCAACACCCATCAATACAATGCTGTGTGTACCCTTGTAATTATAAAAGGTGCTGCCAGCATTGGGTGGTGCATTCATCACTACATGCTTGCCATCAACTGCTCCAATACAATTAGGGAAGTTCCACAGCTGTTCAAATTTATTGGCAATGGATATCCAAGCATCTGCTTCTCTTGGCGTCTAAAATAAAATATAAAAAAATATAATTTTAATGCTTCTGAGCAAGTTTAAAAAAAAAAACTTACCTGGAGATATTCGCCGACAAGTACTTTATAAATATCATCTAATACCTCGGGAATAATTCTCGAGATTGTTGTTGCTGGAATCCGAAATAAATATTGCAGTGACCGGAAGCTTTCGCCAGTAGCAAGGTAGCGTAGAGTCAACACAAGCCTTTCACCTGCTGAAATGCTTAGGCGCATATTAGTATCTGCTTTTTTGATATATGGAGATACCAAAACAAGCAGATTGTCAAATTGTGCAGCATCCATGCGCAAGAAATTGTGATAAAGCTCCGGTTTATTACCTCGCAGTTGGGTAAGCAATTTAACGTAGCAGCCCTCCTGCTGACGATAAGCCACCCAATCCTTTACCCAAACACTTCGGCGATTCTTTGGAGGTTCCTCTTCATCATCGCTGCTCTCCAATATGAAAGCCGTTAGAATTGTTACTAAATTCAACCTCGTTTGATCCATATTTATAAAAAAAATCACAAAACTTTTGATAAATTTATCAACATTTGCTTTTAACAAATACCAGATGTTCGACGCCTTTAAACAACTACGAGCGGCATCGCAATGTGATGCTTCTTCGCGGCGATTCGACAATCCAGCTAACAATTTCTGCTACATTTTAATGTCTAATAACCGTGTACACTTACAATTTTTTGCCTTACAACGTTGTCAGACAAATGAGTTGTCAGACAGTTGTCTAACAATGAATCGCCATTTTTTCTTACAAATTTCTAACAACCGTCTACACTTACAATCTACATTGTAAGACAATTTTTCATTGTCTACTCATTGTCAACACATTGTTAGTTCTTACAATATTGTTAGATCTAACAACCGTGTACACGTAGCTTAAGTCCCTATTCATCAGACAGTCAGTTGGCCAATACTTTATTAAATTTTGTGCTCATATATAATCTTCTAAATACCCACTTTATTTTAATGTTTGTATATGTATTAGACATCTGCCCAAGATGCATAGAGTGACCATTCAAGACATGTACCATAGCGAAGTTGCGGTATCCAAATACTTCAGTGTTCTGAAAATAAATGCTTTCTTGTATGTATGTATGTGGAGCTGTAGAGCACAGAAAGCCAATACTTCTACGCCCACTTCGCCTCCCATCGTTTTGCCCCAGCGGCGCAAGTCGCAAGGCCTTCCACAAATGAGGCATGTGGAATGGTTCTTTTGTAATGTCTTCCTAAAATAAGGCTTGCGGAGTGCATGCATTTTTGATGTGTTAACATCTATTGACGCGGGTACGGCCTAAATTCACAAAGTGAATTCATCCAAACACAGTTTGTCCGACTGCGATCACACAAAATGTCAGACTGCGATCACACAGATTGTCCGACCGCGATCACAGATTGTTTGCCGTTAAACTCCTCCGAAACGGCTGGACCGATTTGTTTGAAATTTTGTGTGCATATCGGGTAGGTCTCAGAATCGTCCAACATCTATTTTTCATACCCCTAAATGATAAGGGTGACCCAGTCCTATATCGAACACAGATTTGTCCGACTGCGACATACAGATTGTCAGACTGCGAAAAAAACACTCTGATGTAGCGGCAGCGAATAGTTGATTGTGTGGGTGCGGGCACTCTCAGAGCAAAGAGAATAATGACGTGGTTATACGTATATAAAAATGAGATAGCAAGAGAGCAACGAAAATTGTGTGAACTTGTGTAGCGTATGTACGAACATAATAATGTATGTATGTATGTTCATGTGTCTGTTGCTTTGCATTCTCTTTGATTTTTGTTGGAATAAAACAAAAAGTATTAAGCAAGAAAATAATGACGCATGTGCTTGCACTGGTCTTTAAATAATTTCATCTAACGGGTTTTTCAATAAGAGCGCTACAAAAGTCTTTTTAAATAAAACAAAACCGGATTTAGATACCAATGAATTTCTTTATTCCTGTGAAAGTACGTTCGATGCCATTATGTATGGAACTCGATTTCTTTTGCATGGACACCACGGGCACGCTTGCAGAAGTCCAGACGCTGAACCCAATTTTCGACGGTTTTCAAGCATAAAACGGCCGATACTGCTGCAATTTCACGTTCGATATTCGTACGAAGTTCATCAATCGTCGCTGGCGTGTTCGCATAGACCATAGACTTGACGTAGCCCCACAAGAAATAATCTAACGACATCAAATCGCAAGACCGAGGCGGCCAAACGACTGGGCCATTTCGTGAGATAACACGTTCACCAAACTTAGTTTCCAATAAATTGATTGTGGCATTCGCTGTGTGGCTTGTGGCGCCGTCCTGTTAGAACCACATGTCCTCCAAGTCCACAGTAATGTGCCGGTCTTCATCATTACGGAAGAAGTACGGCCCAATGACGCCGCCGGCCCATAAACCGCACAAAACCGTAATTTTTTCGGGATGCAATGATGACTCATGGATTACGTGTGGATTGCTGTCTGACCAATAACGCATATTTTGCTTATTGACGAAGCCATTCAGTCTGAAATGAGCCTCATCCCTGAAGACCATAAATTGGACGTAGCGCTGTTAAAGTTGAGGCCACTGACTCCGAATTTCGGTAGTAAATTTTAATAATTTCGACTCGTTGTTGGCTCGTATATCTTTCCATGATGAAATGGCAAACCTTACTGAGGAGAAATTTGAAAAGAGCGGTAAAAAATATGGCGTCGTTTGCTGTCAATATCGATTTAGCGTCTCTGTTGAAAAGCCCGTTATATATATTATTTTAATGTAACGTCTTCATATGTTTGAACGACGCTGTTTTTTATTTTTCAAAGTAACATTTACTAACGTGTTCATAGAAATCGAACAGGTACCGTGTAACAAAAAGGTGTTAACACATCAACCGTGAGTTCGAACGCTCATTGGATTGTTTTCATCAGATATAACAAAGAAGAAGATTTTTAAAATTTTGAGAAATTTCTTTTCCGATTTGGAATTTAATTGGAAAATTTCATACGAATTTTAAAATTATATTTTTTATTTAAAATTTTCAGGGTATTTTTAAAATTTTCAATTTGCAGTTGGGCGTGGTAAAACTTTCTGAGACAGATACATGCAAACTTATAAATAAATATGTAAATATTGTTTATATCTCCTGATGATGCTACACAAAGGAGTCGCGAAATATCGAGGAAAATAAATATAACAACAGCAAATCTGACCTCAAGCTCGAAGAATATTGATTATTTATGATAAAATAAATTATTTTAATTTTATTTTTGTTTAAAAAAAAAAATTAAGGAAAATCCGTTCTAAGGCCTTCCTCTATGCATGCATTCTAAGGCCTTCTTTAGGCAATGGGCAAGGAAGGTCTTGCCTCCCAATCTCACGCAATGTTAAAAAGCAAGGAGGAGGTAAGGTGTAGGGAAGGCGTTCCGAATTTTAAAGAAGGCCTGTTTGGTTATGATTTCAGGCCTTTACACACACATATACGTCTCTTTCGTCAACAGTACCCCGAAGTACTTGGTTGTCGGATCTTCGCTACAGTACATGTCTTGATAAAAATCAAGTGGCTTGAATGGCCGTTCAAAATGTCTAGTGTTGATCTCTAGTATGTATTGAGTCTGCTTGACCGATAATTAAATAAAATCTAGAAGAAGAGTTGTCAACATCATAAAATGTGGGCACACATATGAATCCCTGAAAATGAGCATTTCCTTTTGCTCATTTTCATATATTTTTGAAATAAATTCTAAAAATTTGTGACTTACATGCCATAACTACAAATATACATTTCTCAGTTTGAAATTTTTTGAAAACTTCAAATCGAAATACTTAAATGACTGGCAGTTGACAACTGATAAAGACTTCCCGCCTTATCCGTAAAAAATCCAATGAGTGTTCGAACTCACGGGCGATGTGTTAACACCTTTTTGTTACACGGTACCTGTTCGATTTCTATGAACACATTAGTAAATGTTACATTGGAAAATAAAAAACAGCGTTCAATCAGATGATGACATTGCATTTAAATAATATTAATAGATACTTAAAATTATTTAAAGACTAGTGCAAGCACATATATCATTATTTTCTTGCTTAATAATTTTTTTCTATTCCCACAAAAAACAATGAGAATGCAAAGCAACAGATACACAAAAATACATATATCGTTATGTTCGTACATACGCTACACAAGTTCGCACAATTTTCGTTGCTCACTTGCTGTCTCATTTTTATATACTTATAACCACGTGATTATTATCTTTGCTCTGTGAGTGCTCCGCACCCAAACAAAACAAATCTTCGCTGCCGCTCCATCAGTGTGTGTTTTTTTTTCGCAGTTTGACAAACTTTGTTTCGCAGTCGGACAAATCTCTGTTCTATATAGGTGTGGGTCACACTTATCAATTAGGGGTACGAAAAATAGATGTTAGTCGATTCTGCGACCTACCCGATTTGCACACAAAATTTCATACAAATCGCTCCAGATATTTCGAAGGAGTTTAACGCCAAACAATCTGTGATCGCAGTCGGTCAAAATATGTTTCGATGTGTTCACTTTTTGAGTTTAGTCCCTACCCGCGCCTATAGATGTTAACACATCAAAAAGTTGTGAGAGGTTTGAGAGACCTTTTTTTGTATGATAAACTGTCTCTCAAAACTCTCACAACTTGTTATAAATAAGGCCGTTCCTCAATACATTAGGGTGTCTCTTATAAATTGTCGTTACCTACAGACATTGTCATAAGGAAATACTACTGAAAATGTCTCCAAGACTCGGAGGATATATAAACATAATACGTTCATATGTGTTTCCCAACAAATCTCTTAAGAAGTATAAGAGATTTGTTGGGAAACACATTTGTAGAAAATTTTTACTATATTTTTGTGCATTTTTTTTTTGAATTTTTTGAAACCAACGGACAGGACGTGAAAATTACAGATAAAGTATTCATGGCTGTAACAATCCCTCGTAAAATTTCTACCACAAAGTACTTGAGGAAATTGTTCGGTGCCATCTACCGATTGTAACACCGATTACACGACAATTTTTATCAGAAGAACTAGAAGGCCTTATAAAAATGGAGGATTTTTGTCTTTGGATATTCCTAATCAAAATGTTTGCGCAGTAAACCCACACGCTGATAAATCTGTGTTTTTTTATTGAATGGATACAAATATAATGTGTTTGTTGCTTTCCAAAAATATAGTATACTTCTGTCCAAACACATGGTCTTTGCTATTCAATTTTACATGTTGGAGACACACACAATGATTAACGGGTTATAATATACATATGTTTTGCGATCCAAATGTACTTTGTTTGTTGAAAATTGCCAAAAATAAACCAAAAACGTAACAAACTACAAGTGAACAAAAAAATAAAAGGTCTTCAAGTCATGAAAATAATGCTTGCTAATATGTATATGGTTCTTGCAAAATGTTGATGGCGCCGTTTTTTTCAGCGGGTACAAAATATATTATACAGCAATGTTGTCACTTCAAATCCTTGATAGTCAAATTATACTTTCACTAGTAGCATGCTTCGGTCTTTGTGTTGGATGTTGTTTTTGCTATCAAAAAATTAAGCTGCGACTATCGCAGCCATTAGACGTTCTCCTCCGCATGTCTACTGCAGTCGGCTACGACTGGTGTGTTTGCCGCAGTCGTAGTCGTAGAAAACGATCACATTTTGTATGTCCGTTGTTTCGTTTCATATTGCTCAAATCATTTTCATTGTCACAGGATATAAAGTAAAACGATAATAAATTTACTTCCGGTAATTTTAGCAATTAAAAAATTCTGTTTAAAAATGATAATATAAATATTTTCCAGAGAAATACGCGAAGGCCAATTATTTGCTAAAGTTCTTTAATACCAACTATATTCTTTACCTGGTTCTATTTTATGTTCTATTTTTGGTTCAGGTTATTTCATGATTCGTTTCTCAAAAGAATGCATATCATACTGCTTTCCACATTTGCCCAGCAACACACAATATATTAGCAATCATGATACTACCAAAATTTGAATTTCAAAGAACAATAATGTACTCGTATCAAATTTCTAATAACTCAACACCAGTGTAATTTTGGCAAAACATGAAAAACACCTTGGTAAGAAGTCACAGAGCACGAAGTAACGTTCTGTGCTCATATCAGTATTTCGGAAGAAAAGCGTCATGAAAATACTGGAAATTGAACACTTTCTCAAATTCTTTTCAAACCTAATATTAGCCAAAAATTCAAATACGCTGTCGTGCTGAAATGAAATTCATGCAAAACTGGAGGGAATGTCCTTTAGCAACAAAAGAATATTTCACTTTACTTTCTAATGGCAACTGAGAAATCGTAAGAACGACATTGAGTTTGTGTTTGATAAAACAGAGGAATAATGCTAAGGATAGATGTGTTTCCAGGAAAATGATTAGCAGAACAATAGGGGTGTTCACCTAGCATGAAAAACTAAATTTAGTAAAATGTGTTCACTATTCCTCGGTAACTATGCCTTCACTTTTATCCAGAAATAAAAGTTCACAAACAAATTCTAAGCAGGTTGGCAATCTCTCTTCTATCTTGTATACACAATCCTCTAACCTGTGTTGCCATATATTTATTTCGTTTATGACTTAGTGTCATCGTTGACCGCAAAAGTTGATGCGTTTCCCGCAAATATAAAACTCATTGTAAAATTCTTTCTTTTGTTGCAAAACACACTTCTGTAAAACTAACAATTTCATAACTTACTTGCGCGGCAAATAAAGAAAAACAGTTATCCTGAATTCAAAGGTCATTTGCAAGCGCATAGAAATACAAATAACAAGCAGTACAATTATATTTCAACACGTTCAGTATCAAACACAATACATAAGCAAACAGTCAGTGATGCCAACTCTGCAGGAATGATATGCGTTATAAAGCGCCAAATAGCGCTGAATGACGAGTTACAAAAGAAGCCAAGTAAATAGGGGGTTTTCCAATTGGACAAGTCACGGCGGTTATGTTGTTTTACTTTTTGGAATTACATTCCTTATCGCACGTTGCGGATCGGGCCTAAATGTCAATAAACTAAACAACTTTTTTTTAACACTACTATGCTACAACCCAGTATTATCAACTATATTGGGTTCTTTTGCTTTGGTTGGTGTCTAGACTAACATATTTTGGGAAATTTCTTGTTTCATGGGAAGTTTTCTAGGTGTAGCCTCTAACCAATATTTAATATATATTATAGTTTTGAGCCCAATAAAAAGTATATTTAGAATACCAAAGTGAAAGAAATTTAAGCAAAGAACATTTTCTTAGATAAGTGTCTTTCCTTAAAAAAAGTAAATTTTCTCAGAAAGAAATGCCTGTTCATATTTTTAAACAAAGTACCTTTTCTTAAAAAAACCTTATCTTAAAGCACTACCATTGCTTAAAAAAAGGAAATTTTCTTACAAAAAGTATTTTGTTTTTAAAAAAAATTATTTTTTTAAATAGGTACTTTTTTTTTGAATAAGTAAATTTTCTTAAAAAGTACATTGTCTTACAACAAATTGTCCTTTTTTAAAAAAGTACCTTTTCTTTAAAGAGTACCTATTCAGGAAAAAAGGACCAATTCTAAAAAAAATCCCATATCTTAAACAAAAAACCTTTTCTTCAAAAAAACCTTCTCTTAAAAAACTACGTTTTCTTACAAAAATTCCTTTTCTTAAAAGTACATTTTCTTAAAAATAAAATATTACATTTCTTTTCTTGAGATAAGAAGCCTTTGTGAATATATGTACGTTTTCTTAAAAAAATAACCTTTTCCTAAAACGAGTACCACATCTGTAAAAAATACCTGTTGTTAAAAAAAGTACTTCGTTGTAAAAAAAATCATAATCTTATGGCTTTTCGTTACAGAAAGTACTTCTTCTCGAAGATAGTACATTTTCTTAAAAAAAACATTAGCTTTCAATAAAAAAAAGTACCTCTCTTTAAAAAAGGACACTTTCGGGAAATTAGAATACAAATTCTAACAAAAAGGACCTAATAATATGCTATTTTTTTAAAGAAATACATGCTATAAAAAAATTCTTAAAAAAAGTTTATCATTTTACAAAAGGTATCGTATCTTAAAGATCCATTTAAATTATCGTATTATTCAACGGGCACCTTAGACCTGTTGGAACATAATATATAGCGAAAGGAACTTCGTTCCAACCGGGTATCCCCTGACATTTCATGTGACTTTTTTTTATTTCCATTTTATTGTTTTTCTGACACTAAAGACAAACCACCAAGATGAGTTAAAGCGTCTAGTAACAGAAGTAAATGCTGAAACCTTATTATCATAATGGATGTTCTCCTGTAGCATCTATGCTCTCGGTGATCCAATTTTGCGACGGGGCCCTTCTTTGGATGAACTGTTACGTCAGCAAACAAAATTGCTACATTTGGGACGATAGTAATCCGCACGTGGTCCCCCAAGTGGCAATGAATGCTCAGAAAGTTATTGCCTAGTAAGTATTTTTCACTGCCGGCATAAACAAATTGTACGATGGTATTGCTATCACTGTTCACAGAGGACGCTTTCGATCAATGACAACAATTTATTTTGACCAAAATTGGATAATATGGATGAGAACGAAACGTGGTTCCAATTAAAAGGTACTACGTGCCACACTGCAGATACCACAATGGACATTCTCCACAAGCGATTTGAGGGCATTGGTATCTCACGCAGAAGCAACAGGCCCTTGCCATTGAAATCGTTAGCTTTGACCCTGTTAGAATTTTCCTTGTCGCAGATTTATGCCAATAAGCCACAATCGACCGGTACCCTCAAAGTCAACATCACCCGTGCCACCATACAAATTCATCCTTACCTATTGGAAAATCATAGGAAATTAGACCCTTTCACACGATTACTGGAAGAAAACGATGTGTGAGCCTCAGATTGGACGAATACCAGCATTGCCTGATGACTTTGATTTTCTGTAACAACTAAAGGAGTAAATCTAATCTGTGGTTGCAATTGAAATGCTCCATTGCTAACATATGTTTCTCAGATTTAGAATTTATTATTATATCGGTTTGTAGCAATCTTACACTTACGACCGACCTAACAAAGAAGACTCAACAAATTTGGGAAACATTTTCTTAACTTTTCAACATAATCTCCTTTTAGCTCGATACACTTTTCCAGCGATTTTCTCAATCTGCAATACCCTGGTTATAGTAAGAACTGTCAAACTCCTCAAAATATCCATCAACCGCAGACGCCACCTCTTCATTGTTTGAAAATCTTTTACCACCGAGCCATTTTTGGATACAGAAAATTGTCCGAGGGGGCTAAATCTGGCGAATAAGATACGTACTGAAGCAATTCGGACTTTAAATCACTAATTTTGGTCATCTTGATGAAACAAGACTTTCTTTTCATCACTTAAACACGTTTATTGGTTTTGATGGTTTTTCCTTTCTAAAGATAATCGTTCATGGTTTTTCCGTTTCTGAAGAAAATCAAAAAAAATTATCCCATTCGCATCCCAAATAACAGCTACCAAGACCTTGCCTGCAGATAGAACCGTCTTCGCCGTCTTTGGACACGATTCTCCCATTCCAGTCCATTGCTTTGCCTGTTCCTTTGTCTCATGAGTGAATGTCTCATCCGTGGTTATAAATCGACGCAAACATTCGGCTTTATTGCGGTGAAACATCTCCAAACACTCTACTGAAACATCTTCACGACGCTGTTCTTAGCCTAGTGAAAGCAAGCGTGGCACCCATCTTGCGCACAGTTTTCTCATCTTCAAATCTTGGGTCAACAATATACGGTGTATAACACTTTTTGAAATGTCTATCATTTTAGTTAGCATACGTACATTCAGCCGATGATCTACCTATATCATTTTGTGGATTTTCTAAACTGTCTCTGGCGTGGACACCTCAATTGGAATTCCTGTGGGTGTTCGCTTTGGCAGCTCGTTCAGCCTCGTTTAAGTTCTGCTACCCAATATTTTTCAGTCGTAAGCGAAGGAGCAGACACCCCCAGAGTAGGTTCTAGCTCGGCTTTAGTATTGCTTGGACTGAGACCTTACAAATGGAAATATTGAGTTACATAACTGTAACCAATTTTTTCCATGATACAAATTCACTGAGACCGTTTACTTTTGATGGCTCAAATAAAAATACTAAACAACGGGGCGCCTTGAAACATAAAACATATGTTTTATAAGTTTTCCACTTTTCAGCAAAATATTTTTGACGTGTTAACATCTATAGGCACGGGTAGGGCAATCTATAAAAGCGAGCACATGCAAACAACACACAGCGTTAGGATCACATACGTGCTTGTTGTACAGCAATAGTCTCTGCCTGAAAATAAGTATGATGGTATTGATGTAGCACAAACAACCAGGCCGTCGTCGTTAAAGAGTATTGAATAGTATAGAGAACTAATGAAATGTATGGCTTAAAACCACTGGTCATAACTTGGTCCATTCATAATTTTGCTGTGAAACATAGATGCCTTTTGAAACATTTATGGTTTTTGTATTGTTTTATGTAATAACATTGTCGAAATGGTGCATTTATATTGAAATATTCTATTCGTTTATGCTCTTTTACTCATACTCTCTACATGAGAGTGGAAAAGAGTGCATTAACTTCTCTATACTATTCAATACGTTTTGTCGTCGCTCTGTTTATGACAAAACGAAAACAAATATTTCAGTGAGCTAAATATTGATTTTTATTCAGTTCAAGCAAGTCGTACAAGCAAGTCGTCGTCGCCCTGTTTATGACAAAACAACAACAATTATTGCAGTGTACTAAATATTGCTTTATTTATTTTAACAATATTACATCTAATGTTAAAGCAGATATGTAAGAAAAAAGAAAGTGCATTGGCAAAAGAGCCTTCAGCACGAAAACTATTCTTTTTTTATTTTCCAATGTAACAGTTACTAATGTGTTCATAGGAATGCAACGGGTACCGTGTAACAAAAAGGTGTTAACACATCGCCCGTGAGTTCGAACCCTCATTGATTTGTTTTTTTCAAACTACTGGCATCCTCTATACGTCAGATTGGCTAGTTTTGGGACCGCCCCAAATAAGAGCTAAGTTGGCATCACTGCAAGCAGCAACTACCTGGTATTCACAATTCACTAGCGGAGAGAGTACATATCAAAACGAAACATGAATAAGAGATTATTGAGTAAAGAGAGTATCAAACACATACGAGTACCAAGCATGAAGATAATCAAAATGTTGCGAATGGGTTAACGATTACTCTCTGGGGACTTATTTAGGCCATTGTGGCATAGAGAGATACACAAGAGTTTCTATCCCTCTCCTTACAATCTCGCGATGACGGCGATGTAGTAGGCCATTTCAGCGCGTTCGTGTCGCTGTCGAATTTTACTCTTTGGTTGGAAATAAAGGGGAATGTGTATTTTCGTTCGATGAAACCAATAGAAAACATTATTTAGCTGCCATTAGTAGTAACTAAACACTAACTAAACTTAGTTTGGTGCATGGTTTCCTTCTGGGCGCTTACCGCTCTCTTGCTTATCCACTCTGTTTTCTATCAATATCCTACTACATTGTCGATCAGCTGTGTCATGGATAACCCTGGTATGGTATACAGGCAATTCAGTAGGTGTTTTTGTATTTGTGGGCAACAACAACTAATATTTTATTTATGACTATCTATCAAATTGAACACAGATATATACTAACTAACAAGAATAGAAATGAAATACATTAAATTTGACATTTGGGGTTAAAAGGAGGCAAAATCAATAATTTAATAACACAGTCTTTACTTACTCAGCCACACAATACGTACATCGAAACAAAGAACGCATGAGAACGACAAGTTTAACTTTGCTGGTGCTCTTGTTACACGCATCGGGACTCTATGAGATCGCTATACCTACAGAAAAGAGCAAAAAGAATACATATATCGGTTATTTGGTTTGAGTGTGGCACATCTGAGCCAAAAAACGGTTTTCATGTTTTGGATTGTATCGATTCAAAACTCATTGGACTTTCATCCTAAAGAACGGAACAACTTAATTTCTTATAGATAAGGGTGGATCAATAAGTCCGTGACTTTTTGAATGACACACAGTTTTTTAAAAAAAAAAAATATAAAATCAGTTTTCAACATAATCTCCTTTTCGCTCAATACACTTAGTCCAACATTTCTCCAATTTTTGTATCCCTTCCAAAAAATAGGATTTTTCGAGGTCCACAAAATAGGCATTTGTTTGATCAATAATTTCATCGTTGGAGCTAAACCTCTTTCCACCGAGCCATTTATTTATATTTGGAAATAGGAAATAGTCACTGGGGGTTAAATCCGGAGAATATGGCGGATGAGGTACCGATTCGTAGCCCAAAACAATCATTTAAAGTTGTCACACGATTACGTTAATGGTCAATTGAGAGCCATCTCGCAAACAACTTTCTTAAATCCAATTGATCATTCAAAGTCGAGACCACACTGCCATATGAAATGCCTATGACATCAACCGTCTCACGTACTTTTACTGTTCGATCGGCCAAAACCATATAGTGGATTTTTTCGACATTTTCGGGTCTATTGACCTCAATTGACCGTCCAGAACGTTCAGCGTCATTTGAACTTGTGCGACCTCAACGAAAGTCAGTAAACCACTCGTTTACCATTGAAATCAATGATGTAGAGTCCCCGTAGTATTTATCAAGCTTTTTCTTGGTTTTATTGAAAGTTTATTTTTCGCAAAAAATAATGTTTAATGAGCACTCGAGATTCTATTTTTCCCATTTTTAAAAAAATGCAAGAGGTTGTATGTTTTTAGAAGCTGTTAAACGTAAAGTAAATGACGGAACTTGCTTAAAATTTGATAGTAGTCTATTAACAGGTGGTACTTGATGGGAGCAGTGTTGCATTTCATATAACCGGTATAAACTTGTAAATAATATTTCACAAACAATGGCAAATGATTAGTTGATCCAACGTGTTACAAGTGATAGATCGTTAGATGTGTCACTATCAAAGCGAAGCAGCGATATATTGACTTGAATATACCAGACAATGTGTGGCCGTCGGTGGTGCAATGGGTAGTGTGCGCGCCTCTTGTACAGGAGATCCTGGGTTCGATCCCTGCTCCAACCACCTTAAAATTTCTTTCGACGACGGTCACCTCGCTTAGTGACGGCGACACTATCGAGTATATAGCCATGAAAAAGCTTCTCAAAATACCGTTCGGAATCGGTGTAAAACTGTAGGTCCCAATCAGTGAGTGAAAACTGGAAAGCGCACAGCTCAGTGATTGTGGGAAGTTCTCCCCGGTCCCTTCATGGGATGTAATGGGAAACCATTTATTTATTTATACCAGACAATGAATACACTAGTATTCGTTATCTTACGATCAAGCAGTAGATGTTCATGGTTTGTTTTTTGCAAATAGAGTTCCTGATGATAAAACAACAAAACGTTTTGAAAGAGAGAAAGCTTGTTTCTACTGTCTATCACATTTACTCCCAGGTGATTATGATAGACAGATTATGAAAAGGTTATCGAATTACCTCATCCTTATGATGGGCAACCATTTTCTTTAAGTCTCTGGATCCCTTATGCCTTCAGGCGAAGGTCTCCCTTATCGCTTCATGTAATGGGAAACTAAATAATTTATATTCTAATTTATATTCTAATAACGTGTGTTCTAAAATTTTACTTATTGCGACTTATCGCTATTGTGCTGTGATGGTATTGTTATAACGGGTTTTTCAATAAGAGCGCTACAAAATTTTTTTTAAATAAAACAAAACCGGTTTTAGATACAAATGAAATTCTTTATTCCTGTGAAAGTACGTTCGATGCCATTATGTATGGAACTCGATTTCTTTTGCATGGCCACCACGGGCGCGCTTGCAGAAGTCCAGACGCTGAACCCAATTTTCGACGGTTTTCAAGCATAAATCGGCCGATACTGCTGCAATTTCGCGTTCGATATTCGTACGAAGTTCATCAATCGTCGCTGGCTTGTTGGCATAGACCATAGACTTGACATAGCGACACAGGAAATAATCTAACGGCGTCAAATCGCAAATCGCATCAAGTCAACCGAGGCGGCCAATCGAGTGGGCCATTTCGTGAGATAACACGTTCACCAAACTTGGTTTCCAATAAATTGATTGTGGCATTCGCTGTGTGGCTTGTGGCGCCGTCCTGTTGGAACCACATGTCCTCCAAATCCATATTATCCAATTGGGGGCAAAAATATTCGGTTATCATTGAACGGTAGCGATTCGCATTCACAGTAACGTGCCGGTCTTGATCACCACGGAAGAAGTACGGCCCAATGAGATGCCGCCGGCGCATAAACCGAACCGAACCGTAATTTTTTCGGGATGCAATGATGACTCATGGATTACGTGTAGATTACGTGGACCAATAACGCATATTTTGCTTATTGACGAAGCCATTCAGCCAGAAATGAGCCTCATCATAAATTGGATGCTCTTAAAGTTGAGGCCACTAACTCCAAATTTCGGTAGTAAATTTTAATAATTTCGACTCGTTGTTGGCTCGTATATCTTTCTATGATGAAATGGCAAACCTTACTGAAGAGAAATGTCAAAAGAGCGGGAAAAAATATGGCGTCGTTTGCTGTCCCTATCGATTTACTTTTGTAGCGTCTCTGTTGAAAAACCCGTTATTACTAACACAATATTGTGAATACCCCTAATGTCAATTACATTTCGCACTGGGTAGTACTAGGGACCACAACCACTCCCACGAAAACTTCAAAATTACATAGAAAAGAAAATTTCTTAACAAGATTTGTTGTTCACACCACATGCCAGGTAGTAGGAGTTACTATGAAACTCGCTCTGTTTCAGTTCTGGAATACACAAAGTAATTTGCAAAGGAAAGGTGATACATTTTACAAGTGTATTGAATGGCGTAAGGGTATACTGACCAACAGAATCTCGCATACGAAGGAAAGTGGACTGGAGTGGAATATCACACTAAACCCACTGAATATTTAAATATAATGGTCAGAAGAGGCAAAGTACAAAAGGTTACCAACAATAGACGATAGTATCGTCTTTTTGTATTACCGCCACATTTAAATACGTTGGATAATTTCGTGTTCGATGCAACACAACACGCTGACTGACCCTACATTGCGTTTAGTGCAACACATGGTGCACAGTGGGTGAAAATTGTGATATTGCAAAATTCAACTCAAAGCACAGCAACAATCCGAGTGTGCAAGAGGAAATGCAGAACATGGAGGAAAAAGGATTTCTGTTATTGTATTGGAAATATGGACCTTTACGTGTGTGGTTGGTACTTACGGATCTTCGATCGATACTAATTCGCATACGGAAATTGCATATTTGAGTTTGAATATATACGATTAATGATCTACCGATGCACAGTGGGGCCGATTGGAAACTACACGGTAATACTATCACAACTTTTAAAGTATTGTTCTCATCATTTTGAAATGTACCAGACATTTGTAGAGACTGAGTCAGGCTTTTAGAATATTGTGTTCAGAAGCACTCTGTGTCAACACAGTTGGTGCTATAGGCTGTCAAAGTTGACCACTTAGGTGCTGTTGCAATTTTCAAAGACTGGTACTTCTACACACTCAGAGAACTAATTGTTTGAAAAGAGGTTGTAGCAACCATAAATTCGGCTGTTACCACCGAATTGAGGTTGCCACAACCGAATTGAGGTTGCCACAACCGAATTGAGGTTGTTACGACCGAATTTAGTGCCCACAAACGAAATTCGGTTGAAGCAACCCCGTTTATTATTTGATTCGGTTGCGACAACTGAATCTTTAATTATATTCTTTCAGTCAAATAAATAACTAAATGGGTCTATGAAATAACTCCCACGAAATAAGTCCCACTTTTATAAACGAAATAAGTCCCACCAAAAATTGCTTAAAAAAATTAAATAACTCCCACGAAATTAGTCCCACTTTTGAAAACGAAATAAGTCCCACCAAAATGAAATGATTTAAAAATTTACTTGAAATGAAATAACTCCCACTCAAAATGAAATAACTCCCCCTTGAATAATATATTTCTAAAATGAATTAAGTCCCACTTTCATAAACGAAATAAGTCCCACTTTTTCACTGTTTAATGCGATTTCAAATAAGAAGTATTTGACTCTTCGAAAAAAACACACGTCGAATAATATGAATAATCAAAGCAGAGGAATAATAAAGAAAAATCGTATGCAAGCTCGCAGAAGGCTTCTTAATGGAAAAGCAGAGCCATGAGAGATAAGGAAAAAAAATTATGGTTGTCCCTTTTACGAAATGTCCAATATATAACTATTTGCATAAGAAAAAGATGAGAAATAAAGCCATAATATAAATTTAGGGGTATGAAATAACTCCCACTTTACAAAACGAATTTATTCCCACTCAAAACGAAATAAGTCCCACTTAAAATAAAAACGCGTAACGAAATAAGTCCCACCAATTGACGAAATAAGTCCTACTTTTAAAAACGAAGTAACTCCCACTTTCAAAATTGCAATTTTTGGTGGGACTTATTTCGTTTTTAAAAGTGGGACTTATTTCGTGGGAGTTATTTCATAGACCCAACTAAATAACAATAAAACCTTCCAGCTAATAAGTAACAAACACTGTATGCTGTTAATTCTTAACTTAATTTTCTCTGTGTAGCCAATTCCGCTGAACTGACCATTAAAGTAATAATGAAATTATTAAAATGACAAGAAATTTTCTTCAAGAAGTAGCACTACAATTAACCTACCTTTCATCCCACTGTGCTCTCACGTTGCAGATGAACTGAGTGTGTTGGACTTTTAATTTGTGGTTTCCATGAAACATTTGGTCATGCTGTTCCATAATCACTTTGAAACGACAAACACACGTTCAGTGTAACTTAACTAATCTTAATGCTCGTACATGTTTAGTTAGATTTGCGTTGCAAGTAGTTATTAGCAAATGTTTATAATGTTGCACTAATGAAAAATTATATAAACTGCTTTAGCCAACCACTTTGGAACCGAGGGGTGTGCAAACGGGTAATTAGAATAGAACTAATTTCCACTACTTTTTCCTCAGTGAAATTGAAGCGGGCAAGTACAAAAGGCTGCATGACACAGGCAGGTGGTATTGGCTGCGTTTAGATGAAAGGTTGTGGCATGTCACACTTTCACAGGAATTTACTGTGACAAGTACAAGTGGTTGGCGGGCCAAGTAGTTGAGGCATTTGCTAGTAGCCATTCATGCCACACAAATTGATATAAAAATATGTTTTTTTAATAATAAATTATAGAAAAAAGCAACAATTACATATATTTGAACAACAGCTAGTTAGCTAATTATGCAATTAACTTTGTTGTTGCAACATGTACTTTAGATTGCTTTCAAAATATTGTTGTGCGGTTAGAGATTGCATGAAATTAAATACATTTGTTTGCGAATTGTAATATAATTTATTGTCAAATTATAACTGTTTGACAAAATATATGAGAAGTCGCAGGGTAAAACGTGGCTTTTTGATTATTTCAAAATTTTGGGAAATCCAAGATTATATTTTTCATCCGTCTAGTCTATGAGAAGAGAAGAAAAATTATCCAAATAAGATTTTTTCCAACAGAAGAGAACGTTTCGTTCTACGAGTCCTCATATTGTCTGTAATTTTAATTAAGCTTAAGCCCTACGGTTAAGCTTAATTATTGTCCGTGAAGGGGGAAAGTTTCTGATATAGCTATACACTTGGGAGTGGCCAGAAATGATTCCTTCATTGGGCAGTCCAAGCAAGTCACTATTTCCACTCAGTATATCCTGGGCAATGTTTTTTCGGACACCTTCGTTAGCTAGCTAAAGTTAGAAGGCGTAACGAATGAGCAGCCTGATTGTTCATGCTATCACTGATAGGTCTTAGGTTTAGTAGGTTCATCAAGCTATCGGGGATAGTCCGTTGTCCCTAGAAGGCGAATGGGGATGAACATATGGGCCAACGGCGGATAGTAACCAAAAGAAGAAAATCCAGGTTCGATATATCTATACAGGGTGTTTCAAAACTGACCACCCTATTGGAAGGTGCTCTTATTTTTGCAAATGGACGCTAATATCAATTCTGTTTTGACATTTGTGGATTAGACAGAAGTAGAATACAAGTAAACAAGCCATGGAGCGATACACTCCCCAAGAACGCGGAATAATCGTGTCTATTTTTTTGCGTAACAATTCGTCTGTGGTGTTGGCGCAGCGCGAATACCGTAGCCGACTCCCCGGCCGTCCGACACCGACTGCGCAAACACTGCCTTGAAGAGTATGGGACCACACGAGACGTTGCCAGGAGTGGCCGGCTTGGAGCGCCCGTTCTGCCGAGAATATCGCCGCTGTTGCCGAGGATATCGAGCTGTCGCCGGAAACATCGACAAGGCGCCGTGCGTGCTATAGGGCCATGTTAACCGAATTTTTCTGCTGCAATTCGACGAATTAGGAGTGGAGGACATGTGGTTCCAACAGGACGGAGCAAAGGCACACACTGCGCGAGCCACAACCGATATTCTGAAGGCGGCGTTCCCGCGTCGCCTCATCTCTCGTTTTGGCGATTTGCACTGGCCCGCAAGGTCCCTCGATTTAACCGTTCAAGACTTTTTTTGTGGGGTTTTTTGAAGTCCCATGTTTACGTGAACAAGCCCGAGACCCTGGAAGCCCTCTAGGTCAACATTCGACACGAGTGCGAGAATGTTGCGCCTGAAGTTCTCGCCGAAGTGATGAAATTTGCATATAAGTATATTGGTCGTGTACCAACGCATAGTGATAACCAACGCATACTTGAAACCTTCTGAAGACAAAAACGTGAGAGACAACAAAGCAGATTCAAAAAAAAAACGCATAATGCATTCAATGCAAGTAAATGTAAAAATCATTTAAGTCTTTTAATTTTTTGTATTATTTATTTTCATAAGTAAATGTCGACATATATTGATAAAATTAATTATAATAAATAAAGAAAGAAAGAATAATTCGTTTCTAAATACTATTATGTTTGGGAGAAAATGCGCATATTAGGGTGTAGTGAAAACATATCTTTTTTTGAATTTGAAAAAGTTACAGTCGGAAAGAGATCTAGTTTTGGATCCATACGAAGGAAAATATAAGGAAAACAAATTTAAAAAATTTTTAGGGGTCGTGCCTTTGAAATCATCGCTATTTTATCGTTGATTTCAAAACAACCCTAGAAATTAACGAATCAACTTATTCGAAATTTCAAAGTTTGGGATTGTTCAGTACCCAAACAAAATAATTTGAGGCAAATAAGAGGATGATCGACTACTATTTGTAGCTTTGGGGTCGATTTCAATATTAAGTCAATTTGTTGTCAATTTTTAAAAATTTTCGACTGTAAAATACTTGATTTTCTCTTTGCAGTAACTGCAACGACCAGTTTGACGAAAATGAAAATGTTTGAAAGTGTGTTCCAAACATATACATGATTCCTGCTGAACATGTTTGGGAGAATATGTTACAGAGGCCGTTTATTTTCAGCGTACAATTTTCAGATGCCCTCGATAGATATAAGTCTGCGGTATATACTACAGTTGCCATGAGAAAAAACATGATTTTGGTTGCGGATTTGTAGTTGGCAAAAGACAGCGACATCTGGTCATTGACTAATCGTGAACGTATAGTCAATATCCGCATAAAATCTAAAAATGTTTATATTTCCCTAATTTGTGGGCATTTACAATAATAACAACAATAATCGCAATTCAAATATAGTCATATTTTCAATTCCAGACTATAGGCATATTATTTTGGAAAATTAATTCTTTAATATTGTTCCGATTTTCAGGTTAAAAAAATATATCTTCTGAAACAAAATAAATATTTCTGGTTTGCGCTGACAACTTACCTAACCGGTCTCGAACAACCCTGGAGGATCAGGTACCTTAGGGCCAGAGGGTCAGGTAACGAAGATAACATATTTCGCCAACCAATTCGATCCTCTACCCTATCCCCGCAGTTAATAATACGCAGTGTATGCAGGGATTCGTCAAACTAAGCCGTCTAGCGAAATGTTGGCCCGTCCGTTCTCCGTCCTCCTTCGAGTTCGGTTTCGGAAACCATTCGCGCTCGTTCATCTTCACCCATTCCAATGACATGGCCTAGCCAGTTTGATCCGTTTAACTATGTCAATGTCGGGATATAGCTCATGGTTCATGCAACCCTGATACTTGCCGTTGTGTACTATAGGACCATTCATTTTTCGGACTATTCCCTCCTCGAAGTCTCCTAGAGGTGTTCCGTCTGCTCGCGATAAGACCCAGGATTCTGAGCCATAAAGCAAGAAAGTTTATCCGAGAGTCCGGTATAGCCGGACCGTTGCCACGCGAGAGAGGGTCTTATCCCCATATTGCCCGATTAGCCGAAATTAACACCCATCCGCAGGCACACCCGCCCACCTAATCTTTCAAAATCCGACGTATATAAATTCATCCTCCACCTAGAAATTATAACGGATTTCAACGCTCACGGTTTGGTGTAATCGCGTGGAGGCCCGCTCATTGAAACAATTAATGTTTTCCTGTCCTCATTTACCTTTAGACCCACTTTTGCTGACTCCTTCTCTATTCTCGAAACCACCACAGTAACTTCTCTCATTAGACGCTCAATTATATCTATATCATCTCTAATCATATAATCTGTTTCCGAAATCGATATCATGTCACTAGAATGATTCAGAATGAAACTTCGACGTACTCGAAGGACTTAGGAAAATAGGACGACAAAGACTTCGCTGGAAAGACCAGGTGAAAGTTTGCCTTCGAGAGCTCGGTGTTACGACCTGGTGGAGAAAAGCTTATGATCGAGCCCATACTATACTCAGATTATATGGCCATAAAACATATTATCCTCAACTTGTAAGGCCCCTGACCCCTCCTAAGTAAGTAAGTAAAGCACCAACTTTCATCAGATACCCTGCACGTAAACATTGCTAACCTGTTCATACCCAGTATAGCCAATAATTATTTTAGTTTGACATTTTCCAGCTTTTCTATGCTGCAATCGGGTCCTGATTAGATTTTTGTTTTTCCTAAAATACTCCAGAAGCTTAAGGTTGGGAATCCGGTAATTAGCTCCTCAGTACGAAACGTTTGATTTACTTGAGTTAAGGCAGAATGATTCGAAATTCGAAATTGTATTATAAAGATTTAGTTTTTTTGAGAAACCTGTTGATTTCGGAAACCCATCCAAACTAGTGAAAACTGGTTTCCAGAACTTTTTAAATTTTTTCGAGGCACCATTATTGTTTAGTATTCACATAGATCACCCTCTATCGTTGCTATTTTATTTTAGAAAATTTAAGAATACACAGAAAATGTGTGCAAGTGAATGAAATTTGTATTTTTTTATCAAACCAACACTCAGGGGCCTGAAATAGGTGGTGTAGATATTCAGAAGGTCAGATGGAATGAAGTATTTCTTGCACCGCTTTAAAAAGCCTAGACACTTGAATGCATCTTTCGGCACTGCAAGTCAAGCTTTGCCCATCGGACATAACATTGGATTTTCGTGCCCAGAACATCAAGAGTATCTGATTCATCAATATCCAAACTGTCCATAGACAATGACGACACACCTGGGTCAGAAATCCTCTTATGCGGCAAAAAGAACACTTGGTCTTACCTGAATTAAAATCATCTCTACAATGGACACCAGATCCCGGTATCTTGAAGACTTGGCCTACGGTGGAAAGAATAAGAATGACAGAGATTACTGTCATCCGCAAAAGAGTAGATTGGATTCACAACCGGACCCCGGAGATCGTCAATGAAAATAAGAAGAAGATAAGGAGAAAGTACAGAGAGTGGAACACCTGTAGTCAATTTATGCTACAAAACTCGATATAAATCAGTGATGTTTTCACCGACACTAAAAGCAGCCAGCAGTGACAAGAATGCATTGTGCCATACTCTGTTAAAGGCCTTGGAAAAATCAGGACCCACTATCTTACTCTGGTGGATGGAGCGACTCCACTGTTCCGAAAGGAACGCCATCAGGTCTCCAGTAGATCTCATTCTACGGATGCCATACTGTCGATCATTAAGAAGGTCATTGGACTCAAGATATTCGCCCTTATTACGGTTGTCGTCGTCGTTTTTATGTCAACATCACTTCGTATCAACATCGTCGTCACATCAACGCTAGTTTGGTATTTTGTAACTGTCTTGAGACGACGTCGACTGTTTAGTCGACTGTTTTCAATCGTAGTGAATGAAAGCAGAAAGAAGAAGAAAATTTTACATTTGTACTTCTATTATTTTATTTAATTCGGTAAAAGTTTTTCAACTTCCTAAAAAGTGTTTAATTATCGTAACCATATCGACTCCGATTTGGAAGTTATTGGATGTAGACACCCAATACCACCAGGTTAGGCGAATGAAAGCGGTGAATTGAGACGAGCTCTCCATGGAGGCACATACAGCCTTCACTCGCCCCAGAATTGCGTGTATTGGAGACAAGGACGTAGTGAAGAGCAAGAAATTATTTAATCAGATTCACCATTGTACGTGTCGTTAGCGGCCGCTTGTTTGAAATATATCAGACTAAAATGAAAAAGACAGCAACTGCATGACTGAAAGGGCGCAGAGCAGGCATATATCTCACAACAAGAACACATCCACTGCCTAGACAATGCATCTACTGCTTTGCACTTGACACTGAAGACACCGAAGCCTGTAGTTCTCTGATCCCTGATCGGAACTTAATTCCAGCAGCTAATTTTGAATCAGGGCAGTGACCGTGTTAATACCCAATCTTATTTTTCATTAACTGTTTGTGCATATAAGTTCAAATTAGTAAAAACAAGGCCAATAAATTAGCATTAAAACGAACCCTTTGTTCATTGCATTTACCCTCGGACAGACAGGTGCACTTACATACTCGCCATACGTATAAAGCGGATCCTGTTCTGGAACACTCCTGCATACTTTCCTTGTAGGTTTCCGTCCGCCATTAAAAGTTGCGAACTAAATTTTTTATCCGTAATTAATCCATAATTTAAAAATAAAACTGGACATTTCTTTAATTGAGAAAAAAAAATAGGGAATTTACAAACTGTGACGTCGTGAATTCTAATTACAAAATACCAAATATGTGTCGACAGTCGTCGTCAGTGATCGATAACGACTACACAAATACCGATTTTCAACTGTCGTCACAAGACGTCGTCGTTTCATGTCGACGACGACAACCAAAATAAAGGTGATTAGATCGAGATATTTAGATCGATCAATGCCTGCCATTTACTCTCTAAATATTATTTCATGCAAATCTTTCCCACGACTACGATTCACGTGGTCGACAACGTTGTGGAATGTCGCCCGGCTTCAGCTCCTGCACCAGCTGTATGTTTAACCGCTTTAGACCGAGGTTCTTACGTAAAATATTCCAGGTGGTCGAGTAACACTAACGGCTTTAGACCGATGTCCTTACGTAAAATTTTCCAGTTCGTCGAATAACACAAAACCAATTGCTGCGATCAGCGACGGATGGACATAACGCGATCTTCATTAACACTGACCTATATACATTGTCTTCTCGTCGGTACGAACTCTACGGATATAGGCTGGTAGACTGATGTCTAATAGAGTGAAACTGGTGCGAAATGTGGTCATATTGGCTCAAATAGCCTACTGGGTAGGTGGATTATGACGACCATAAAATGGACATAAATTGCGAAACACATTTCGCACAGAGCGCGAATTTTGGCAATAAAACTCAATGATTTGCAAGCGCTGTTCATTTGTAAGACCACTATTACACGATGAATATATCCCTGCAAGAAAATTCGTGAAGTTTACGTTCGTAAGACAAGTAAGATACACTGAACGGAAAAGCATCGCAACACGGATGAAAATGTTCATCACCCCAACAACTTTTGTCATCGAAAGTGAGCCAACGTAACGTTTAATGCCCGCTATGAAAATGTGTTCATCAACTGCAAATTGTTCGTTACGGTGGTGAAAGTATGGTTAGTGCAATAAATTTGCTTCATTATTGCAACGAATTTGTTACGTTGCTGCAATGAATTTGTTTCATTGTTGCAATGCATTTGTTTCATTGTTGCAATGAATAAGAATCGTTCTTCCAAGGAATTTGCTTCATTGCTGTACTGAATTTGTTCATTGCTGTTATGAATTTGTTTCATTGGTGCAAAGAATGTGAGTCAATGTTGCAATGAATTTGTTTCATTACTACAATGATTTTGTGTCGTTGCAGCAATGAAAGTTTTGAAGTGTGTTTGAAATTATTTATTGACAATTGTACATAAATACACTGTTAGTATTAACGGGTTTTTCAATAAGAGCGCTACAAAAGTTTTTTTAAATAAAACAAAACCGGTTTTAGATACCTATGAAATTCTTTATTCGTGTGAAAGTACGTTCGATGCCATTATGTATGGAACTCGATTTCTTTTGCATGGCCACCACGGGCACGCTTGCAGAAGTCCAAACGCTGAACCCAATTTTCGACGGTTTTCAAGCATAAATCGGCCGATACTGCTGCAAGTTCACGTTCGATATTCGTACGAAGTTCACCAATCGTCGATGGCTTGTTGGCATAGACAATAGACTTGACGTAGCCCCACAGGAAATAATCTAACGGCGTCAAATCGCATGACCGAGACGGCTAATGGACTGAGCCATTTCGTGAGATAACACGTTCACCAAACTTGGTTTCCAATATATTGATTGTGGCATTCGCTGTGTGGCTTGTGGCGCCGTTCTGTTGGAACCACATGTCCGCCAAGTCCATATTATCCAATTGGGGCCAAAAATATTCGTCTATCATTGAACGGTAGCGATTCGCATTCACAGTAATGTGCCGGTCTTGATCATCACGGAAGAAGTACCGCCCAATGAGACGCCGCCGGCCCATAAACCGCACCAAACCGTAATTTTTTCGGGATGCAATGATGACTCGTGGATTACGTGTGGATTGTTGTCGACCAATAACGCATATTTTGCTTATTGCCATTCAGCCAGAAATGAACCTCATCGCTGAAGATGATTTTCCGATGAAAATCCGAATCATGTTCAAGTTGTTGCTCAGCTCAATTCACGAACACACGACGCTTATGGTGGTCAAGCGGCTTCAGTTCTTGCGTCAATTTGATCATGTAAGGATGTAGGTCAAGATCTTTTCGCAAAATTCGCCACAACGACGTCACAGAGATGCCCAACGCTTGAGAACGACGTGTGAGAGACACACTTGGGCTTTCTTGAACTGAAGCCTCAGCGGAAGCAATATTCTCGACACTACGGGCACTTCTATGTCTCACTGGCACGGGAACATTTTGTACTGTGCCTGTGGATTCAAATTTTTCCAGTAGACGCTCAATTGTTGATCTGGTAGGACGATTATGACGGCCATAAATTGGACGTAGCGCTCTTAAAGTTGAGGCCACTGACTCCAAATTTCGGTAGTAAATTTTAATAATTTCGACTCGTTGTTGGCTCGAATATCTTTCCATGCTGAAATGGCAAACCTTACTGAAGAGAAATGTCAAAAAAGCGGGAAAAAATATGGCGTCGTTTGCTGTCCCTATCGATTTACTTTTGTAGCGTCTCTGTTGAAAACCACGTTACTTTGCAGGTGTTTTGATATCAGTTTTTGAATTTTTGTTTTCGAAAATCTATTTGCTAAATAGATTATATTCATTCCATTTTGAAAGACTCGTCTGGTGAAGATTGTGGTAGTCGAGGAGGTGAGTGTTATTGTGGCCGTCATATTCAGTTCCAGCAATTAAAAACATAGACGAGAAATTAATAGTTAAGACTTCTATTTAAGATATGTGCATAAATATGTCTGCACTTACCATGAACATAAGTTCTACTCCCTTATGCTCTACTCCTTTAACATAGAACAACATTGATTTCTTATCTTAAATCACACAATTGTTGTTGTGTTGAGGGTTTTGATATTCAATTGTAGCGCCAAATCTCCCCGTCATTATGCCAGTGATCGCTCTGTAAGCATTTTCTTCAAGTGCTCTTTTATTTATTAAAAAAATTTATTAAAATTTTGATTGGATTCATTTGATTGTACGTTGAATTGTTATTTTTTATATTCATCGTACTTGAAACACTGTGTTTCTTTGACTTCTTCGTTTTCGTTGACTTCGACTGCCCGCACAAATAATGTATGTATGTCTTTAATTTTTTTCTGAATCCAAATACCAACAACGAAACAGGCGCGATCGAATTATGATTAAAACACAAAAATACGAACATTTTGTTGCGACTTGGACAGTCACGCGCATGCACACACACAAAAGTTCAGTTACATATTTCGGGGTAGTTTTTCTGCTACCGATGCGTCACTTTCTTTGCTGTTGTTCGTGTTGCTCCTTGCATTCTGTTTATTTATCTATTTGATTTATAGATTCGCAAGTTGCACAAACGATCACAGCAAACACATAAATTCACACAATTTAGTTTTAACAATAGAGTCTGTTTTAACAAATGTATTTAAATTATTCCGGCGGAGAAATATATCTACCACTCTCGATTGTTGCAATGGAACTGACTTAAGAGGTGTACGTGACCCACCGCTCACGCTCACCATTTTCTCTTACTGCCTCTTTTTTACGGTCGCTCATTTTTTCGACTGCTTCTCTCTCTTTACCATCATAAAAATTAGTTTCGTTACAATAACGAAATTGTTTCGACAACTACAAATGTTGACAAACCTCCAAAATATATAAATAATAAATTTAAACTATAAGAAGTAAGAGATAATCCAAATATCACTAGTCTAAATCTTATGCCTTTACTTTTTTTTAATTGTCAACCCATTTTGCTACAAAATTCAAATTAAATAAAATTGTTGCAGGAACGAAAAGTAAGTTGTTGCAGCAACGAAATGAGAAATTGTCATAGAAGTCAGGTATGAAATTTTTCGTTGCAGCGACTACCAAATTGTCGGATATACGAACCTTTTCACTATAATCCATGCGACGAAGTGTTTTTCTTTCAGTGTAGGAGGAAAAAATGTCACAAAATGCCCTGGCATTGTGCTTCGGGTGATTTTTTCAATTTTCGTTTTTGTCTTGATTGTGACATTTCATAGTTATTACTTTTTAATTTTTTAATTAATCGAAATTTGAAAAATTCAACGTGTAATAGCTCGAAGAATTACGTAGCAACTTTAAAAGAGAACTGAGAAATATGCCCGCAAGAAATGCCATCGTGTAATAGACTTCTAAGTCTATTCATGATAGAATTGCAAGGCAAACTTAAAATTGACTTTGACACATCGTCGTAGCGGAGTTATCTACACGTACATCCAAAAAAGTTTTTTTTTGGGAAATGGAATTTATAGTTTCAGAAAGGTATATCAAAAACATGGCACGAAAAAAGTGGGCCAATATTTTTTTTTAGATATAATGGTGGTGATTTTTCGGTGTTATATGGAATAATCTCAATGGTCGTGGAGAAAATGTTTCGAGTTATGGGAATTTTTTCCTTCAGAAAAATTTTTGTCATTTAATCGTATACGCCAGTTGTTGTGCGAAATTGTTCGAAATGTAGGATATACGTGGCAATGAACTAAAAGAAACAGGTTAAAAAAATTGTTGCCTGTAAAGTCGGTTTTACGGGCGAAGATTTTACGTGACAACGTCTTTTTCTCGGTAGAATATTTATTGATATGAATATAATTAAATTGCACAATAGGAGTGCAATGAACTCACTTGCCCAATGAGTGTTAGAACTCACGGGCGATGTTTTAACATTTATTGAAACTTATGGTTTAGGAAAATAGAAGTAATTTCAACACCATCTAGGTACCTGTGCGATTTCTATGAACACATTATCAAATGTGACATTATAAACAATAAACATATCCTTTATTATAAAATATAAACATTTCTTTTATTATAAAAAATAAACATTTCTTTTATTAAAAACAAAAGAAAATAATTTACTAACCAAAAAGTATTTCAATTCATCATATTCGCATATCGTTTTTAAAGCCGACCGCAGCTCTCTGTTTCGTTTTGGCTACCTAATTCATATGAAAATTTCTACACACATATACACTACACATATCATAAAGCCAAAAAACAAAAAACAAAAAAAAACAAAAAATAATACCTTATCCAATGCAGACTGATCTAAATCAATATTCATACACACGCACATATATACGCACATACATACTTGCTCAGTCGTCATATATATGATGTGCCAAAAAACAAAAACACTCACACCACCGACCAACAGCCACTAGAAGCCAGCAAAGCAAATCGTTTCTGGCACACAAGTAAACACATTGCGTTTACTTGTGTTCGGTGACTCATCGTAACGTTACCGGGCGTTACACTTTTTCATAAGTGACTCCCAGCCGCAACCTAATTTAAGACGTTGTCACGTCAAAAATGATTACATTTACATTTGTTTTTTTTAAACACTAATAATAAGGGCCATAATTACAACTTGCCTTTAAAGTCAATGTTAGGAAAAGGTAACTTTAGTTGAAGTGAGCAATAAAGTCACTATTAAATGTTTTTCGTAATTACAACTTCCTAGCAAAATAAAATGAATATTTTTGATAAGGTGGCAATACCAAAGAAAACACCGATTACTTTTGACCAAATGATTTATAATAAAAAAAACGTAGTGGCAACGTACTTTTATTTCTTTGTTGACAAGCCAAAAGTGGAAAAGTTAAAAAAATTTGGTTTTGTATGTTTGAGATTTTTTTTTAACAAATGATAAAATGACGACGCCAAACAACTCAACATTGCGAAAACGGGCCAAAAATTCGGCATAGCTAAATTCATTTCTTAACCAAATGAAAGAAAAACATATGAAAAAAAACGTAGTGGCAACGTACTTTTATTCATTTCTTTACAAGCAAACCATAAAAATTTGTAGATTTATGAACAAGAAGTCTGCCGCTGGTTGCAGCATTCCCCTTGCATCGGAAGGGAATTTTATATACTTATTCGACAAAGCAGCAGCTACGAGTTTTCAAAAATAACCTCTAGCTGGTTTTTATGTAACAAATAGGTTCTGCTTTTTTGGTCTTCCATTTTTTACTTTTTGTTTCCATAGCTAAACTAATTTTTTCTTCTGCATAGGTCGGAAAATGTGGCATCTTTAAAAAGATAAACCTTACGTTAAAAGTTAAAGGGAACACTGGGTACCCTTTAACTTACCAGTCACTTTTAGCCGAAAGTTTGCTTATAATAACGAAAATCTAATAATCTGTCCGATTACATCCTAACTTTAGCTATTGGCAAGTTGTAATTATGGCCCTAAGATTCGTATTTATATTGTTGCTATTTCATTTGTGTTATTATTCGAAATTAACCCTCAGTAGGTATTTAGTATTACTGTCGTTACAGTACTTTAGGTAAGATATGACCCAGTAGTAGAAATTTCTGAATTGATTATTATAGTTAAAAAGTTCAGATATAGAGTAATTCAGACATTTTTAATAATATTATTTCACGAATATGTATAAAAAAACAATTAATTAAAAGTCAATATATATCGCCTATTTGCTGAAAAATTACCAAACAATCTTTTTAAAATTGAGTTTGATAATTCAGTCCGAAATAAAATTTCATTAGAGAAAAAAAACACATTGAAAGTCTGTATAATTTATCTTCCGGAAGAAGATGTTAAATACTTTTCTAACTTAATATCTGGTTAATAAGAGAAAAAATTGCTTTTTTTATTATTTATATACAGCCTAATGTTCATAATGAAAACTTGTGTTCGAGTGATATAAATTTGTTGTTATATTTTGATTTTTATAAATATTTCAGTTTATAACAATTATTGTTCTATGGAGTATTGAAATTGAAAAATTAATTATGTTTATGATTAGAATTCAGTTTTTTTTTTTAAATTTATAATAAAGTCGTTCAAATAGTTTTTTATTTGCACATACGTGGATATAACGTAACAATTTTTGAATTCGAAAACTTCATATATTTTTCATTGTATATCCAACATATTGTTATATACGATGTTACAACGCGTTTTATTTTTAGTTTTTATGGATATACAATTGTAAAACGCCCAAATATTTCACAA
Organism: Phaonia tiefii; assembly: GCA_963931995.1. Classification (NCBI taxonomy): domain Eukaryota; kingdom Metazoa; phylum Arthropoda; class Insecta; order Diptera; family Muscidae; genus Phaonia; species Phaonia tiefii. The sequence goes on from OZ008367.1 coordinate 48,625,718, forward strand.
TATGTAAGAGGTAGTGCCCTGGGGACTAGACAGATTGATAGATCTTGAAAAATGTCCATATAAAGTGTTCTTATCTCAATAACTCCGGTATGACGACATGTCACGAATCACGAGTCAACTGGCAAAAACGAAACACTGAAAATCCAATTGACAACAAATACACCCGTTACAATGGTAAACATATCCAGGGTGGGCCAAAAGAAACCAAGGGGTGTAAAATAACTTAATAACTTTTTCATTTATTAATTTTTTTTTATTTTTTCTTTCAAATTATATAATATACAAAAGGGAAATTTTTTTAACACTAAGTATGAAAAATGATGTCTCTTAAATGACCACCGTTTTCAGCTTCGCACTGATGGGCTCTTTTTAGAGCATTTTCCATAACATCTTTCAAAACTTGTGGCTGTAGCGTTCGAATTTCTGCAACAATGTGTGCCTTGAGTTCAAGGATTGTCTCTGGCTTGTTCACATACACTCGCTCCTTCAAATAACCCCAAAGAAAATAGTCGGGTACTGTCAAATCTGGCGATCGCGCTGGCCAAATAATTTCCGATTTTCTGGAAATTATTCGCTGTCCAAAAATTTGACTTAAAAGTGCCATTGTGTCTCGGGCAGTATGGGCAGTGGCTCCGTCCTGCCGAAACCACATACCAGCTCTGTTTTCAAGAGCAGGACGTAAAAGATTTTCTATCATAAACCGATACCGCTCTCCATTTACGGTTACAGCACTTCCATCTTCAATATTTCAATACTCGTTCAATATTTTCCGCAGTGCGACTTAAATGTGATCTACCGGTTCGAGGGAAATCTGTTACGCTGCCCTATTGGTGATGACGATCAACTAAGCAACGAATCATTGCTTCAGAGGGCGAAATTCTGACGTTAAAATGTCGAGGATGTGCTCTTTGCGTTCAAATAATTGATCTCTGGTTTAAATAATAAAATTCTATTGTTCTGGTTCTCTGTTCAGTTGTGAACCTCTCCATTATAAATTCTCCAAGTGTTGTCTATATAATCTCATAGAAAAAATAAAAAAAATGAATAAACGAAAAAGTTATTAAACTTTTACACCCCTTGGTTTCTTTTGGGCCACCCTGTATATTACTGCTGCAGATGGAAGAAAAAAAATATTTGTTAAATACGAGTATTATAATTTATATTACATCAAATCAATGAATCTCTTGGTTTTTACACGGTGGCATTAAACTATATATTTATTTATTTTTCCTTCGTAAACAGGACCTTAAATGCAATTTAATTACCACATTGTAATATTCATAATGAATCCTTTGCTGGTTTCCAGTTTACTTGTTCTCAGTATCAGTGCATTATTCGCGTGAGATTTATTTTTTGTTTATCCATTCGAATTTTTATAATTCCTAATTTAAAATCTGTTCGATTCGGTTATTGTGCGCGCCTGATTTCACATTGCATGTGGTTGATTATGAAATTGTATATATTTGTAACAAAATTAGAGCGACAATACCGCGGAAAAGCGTTAAAATTAAATTGAAATAACACCCGTGATTTGCATAAATACATATGCATTCGCATGAAAAAGCCAAATGAGTTGGGCTAAATACGCATTTATGTTTAATAACGTGCCCGTGTAATTGCATACAGACAGATATATGCATAATTATATGTATCATTAGATTAACTATCAAATTTAATTTCAATATAACCCAAAGTCAAATATGTAGTTTACAATGAATTTATGAATAACAAATGCAGAGGCGTCGATGAGAGAATGTGCAATAGTACATTGATTTAGCGTACGTGATCATAATTACAGGGAAGTGAAAATCGGAGATTAAAAATATATTTTATATTTCAGGGTATAATCGCAATGAAATTGTGAAGACTATAGATTATCTGGAATAGCAAACTGCTACTGCCTTCATAACCTTTGAAACCGATATTTGTGAGGCTAATCATTCGTGTAAAATGTGATAACAGACACGAAGAAAATTGGTATTTTTGCTAACGTTAAGAGGCAAATTGAATACTTATATTTATAATGAGAATTTTAAATTTACTACTGGGTTGACAAGAAAGTAATTTCGGTTTTTTGTTCAAAGTAATTTTCAATTATAGGCTCGTTTTTTTCATCCAGTATATACTGGTCGAAAAGAACATATCGCCTTTCAGCATAATTAATTTGACAGCACTTTTGTCGACTGTCAACTCTAGCAGTTGAAATATAGAAATATTAAACATTTACGGGAATGCATTTGTTTCTTTATTTGTCACATTAGCTGTGCCAGAGCTTCTGCCCTAGAGCATACATTTTTGCCCACAGATCGATAGAACGTGAGTTCAAACCTCAGAGACGGCACAAATTAAAATATTTTTTTTTATATTATTTACTCTATTTTTTAACATAACTCAGCAATATTTAACAAATAAAATCATTACAAATATAGTTAAAAATTAAACATAAAATTAAAAGGATTCGCGCCTTAACTAGGATTCGAACCGAAATCTCGCTGTTGTTAGTTGCATGCCACCTTCGAATTTCAAACGGCGAGACAATACTTGAGTACAATAAAATTTGAGTCTGTCTAAGGGAACGCCGAAAATCTTGAAACTAAATAATGTTGAGAAGTTCACATTTTCATTTATTTTACTTTTTTTGAAACCCGTCAACTCTACTATCCATTGCTCGACTTATAAGGGAAAATTATCGACTGTAAACGTATACACTTTTCAAAGTTGTAATTTCCTTTTAAGGCTAAGAGATCATATTTTCTCCGGTTAGTGAAAAATATGTAAATGCCGTGGGTGGGATTCGAACTCACATTCGCTGGACGATCGTTTCGATGTTTGTGAAGCATCATCTTCAGCAGCGTCTAGCCCGTTAAGCCACTGCGGTGTGTATTTACACCAGTCACTAACCGAAGACATATATTGATTGTGTGCAGAGCGATTGTTGTCGCTACTTACACATTGCTTTCCTAGTTACACGAACTGATGCAGAAGTTTTGAAAGTTCTATTTATATACACTTTTCATTTTTATTGGAAAAAGTTGAAGGATTTTCTAATAAATAAGTTTCACCGTTACATCCCATAAGGGGATTGAGGAGAGCTTCTTACAACCAGTGAGCTTTGCGCTCTCTAGTTTTACACTCATTGATTGCGACCTACAGTTTTACGACGGTACCGATCGGTATCTTGAGTATCGTTTTCATGGCTAATTACTCGATATTACTGCCATCACTATGCGAGGTGACAGGGATTGAACCCACGTTCTAATGTACAACTTGCAGGCAACTGCACTTTAACAAGTTAAAATTTCTGAATATTTGAAATTCAAATAGATGACGTCGAGAGATTGCACATTGCGAAAGATGCATATTGTAACGTGATTCCAGAAAATAATGCGTGTCGTTAACTTGTAGTAGTTTAAAAAAAATCCTATTAGTAAAATATCTGAAAACTCTTTCCGAAATATCTTTAGAACTATAACAGCAAAAAGAAAGGGTATTCAAAGTTAAAGTGGATACAATTACCTATTAATAATTCTTATTATATCACTATATCAGTCTCATTTGAAATATAATTTTCTAAACAGAAGTTTTTCATTTGCGTCGCATTTTAATTTGCATTACTTTATTTAATGCAAATGCAAAAGGATTGCCATTGTTCACAATGGCAATTACAATATTTTGAATATCCATTTGGTCAGGCAATGCAAATCCAGGTTGTGAAATCGGATTCCAATTATAATGAAATACGGGAATATTTTTAATTATTTGGAATTTGTTTAACTGCTGGCAATTCTGCTTTTAACATATTTTATATGTATAGGTTTGAATGCATCATCGAAAAGTGCAACAACAGAATGGACAACATTGGCCCAATTTCGGTCAAAATTTGAAAGAAACAATCTTTATATTCTTAATGTAATAAATTAATTGTTCTTTTGTATTAAAGGGTTTTTCAACAGAGACGCTACAAAAGTAAATCGATAGGGACAGCAAACGACGTCATATTTTCCCCCGCTGTTTTGACATTTCTCTTCAGTAAGGTTTGCCATTTCAACATGGAAAGATATACGAGCCAACAACGAAGTCGAAATTATTAAAATGTACTACCGAAATTTGGAGTTAGTGGCCTCAACTTTAAGGCCGCTACGTCCAATTTATGGTCGTCATAATCGTCCTACCAGATCAACAATTGAGCGTCTACTGGAAAAATTTGAATCCACAGGCACAGTACAAAATGTTCCTTCCCCAGTGAGACAAAGAAGTGCCCGTAGTGTCGATAATATTGCTGCCGCTGAAGCTTCAGTTCAAGAAAGCCCAAATGTGTCTCTCACACGTCGTTTTCAAGCGTTGGGCATCTCTGTGACGTCGCTGTGGCGAATTTTGCGAAAAGATCTTGGCCTACATCCTTACAAGATTAAATTGACGCAAGAACGGAAGCCGCTTGACCACCATAAGCGTCATGTGTTCGTGAATCAGGCTGAGCAACAACTTGAAAATGATTCGGATTTTCATCGGAAAATCATCTTTAGCGATGGGGCTCATTTCTGGCTGAATGACTTCGTCAATAAGCAAAATATGCGTTATTGGTCAGACAGCAATCCACACGTAATCTATGAGTCATCATTGAATCCCGAAAAAATTACGATTTGGTGCGGTTTATGGGCTGGCGGCGTCTCATTGGGCCGTACTTCTTCCGTGATGATCAATACCGGCACATTACTGTGAATGCGAATCGCTACCGTTCAATGATAACCGAATATTTTTGGCCCCAATTGGATAATATAGACTTGGAGGACATGTGAACGATGGACGATTGATGAACTTCGTACGAATATCGAACCTGAAATTGCAGCAGTATCGGCCGATTTATGCTTGAAAGCCGTCGAAAATTGGGTTCAGCGTTTGGACTTCTGCAAGCGTGCCCGTGGTGGCCATGCAAAAGAAATCGAGTTCCATACATAATGGCATCGAACGTACTTTCACAGGAATAACGAATTTCATTGGTATCAAAAACCGGTTTTATTTTATATAAAAAGACTTTTGTAGCGCTCTTATTGAAAAACACGTTACATCGACCATGGAGGTATGCTATTACATTTGAATTGCCCTCTACGTGGGCGTGGTTGGAAGGAAAAAATAAAAATCAAGTTTGTGGCAGTGCGCATAGAATACAAATCTTCAAATTATAAAGTACGTTCGATGCCATTATAAGAAATAAGAAAGTACGTTCGATGCCATTATGTATGGAACTCGATTTCTTTTGCATGGCCACCACGGGCACGCTTGCAGAATTGCAGACACTGAACCCAATTTTCGACGGTTTTCAAGCATAAATCGGCCGATACTGCTGCAATTTCACGTTCGATATTCGTACGAAGTTCATCAATCGTCGCTGGCTTGTTGGCATAGACCATAGACTTGACGTAGCCCCACAGGAAATAATCTAACGGTGTCAAATCGCACGACCGAAGCGGCCAATCGACTCGGCCATTTCGTGAGATAACACGTTCACCAAACTTGGTTTCCAATAAATTGATTGTGGCATTCGCTGTGTGGCTTGTGACGCCGTCCTGTTGGAACCACATGTCCTCCAAGTCCATATTATCCAATTGGGGCCAAAAATATTCGGTTATCATTGAACGGTAGCGATTCGCATTCACAGTAATGTGCCGGTATTGATCATCACGGAAGAAGTACGGCCCAATGACGCCGAAGGCCCATAACCCGCACCACACCGTAATTTTTTCGGGATGCAATGATGACTCATGGATTACGTGTGGATTGCTGTCTGACCAATAACGCATATTTTGCTTACTGACGAAGCCATTCAGCCAGAAGTGAGCCTCATCGCTGATTGTTGAGGCCTCTTAAAGTTGGTCTCTTAAAGTTGAGGCCACTGACTCCAAATTTCGGTAGTAAATTTTAATAGTTTCGACTCGTTGTTACTGAAGAGAAATGTCAAAAGAGCTGGAAAAAATATAGCGTCGTCTGCTGTCCCTATCGAAAAGCATATAGGGAGCGTCTCTGTTGAAATACCCTTTATTAAAATAATAATAAACATGTAATTTTTTGCTGTTTCAGTATAAAAGTGCCTGTGATTATAAGGCATATTTTTGGTAAAGTTCAACCATTTGTGGCATTTCGTTTAAATGTTAGCGTGGGTACAACCAACCGACAACCGGCATGGCTATTTCTAGCTATTACAAAGTGAATAACCAAGTAAAACCAAAATCTAACAAAATCGGTCATAAAAATTCAAATTCAAATAAACGTAACTCACACTAGCCCGGTCATCAAAAACGCTATACCAAGGGAAAATACAACTCTGTTGTATAGATTAAAAACTCACCTCAAAGCACTGCAACAATGCGAGAATGCATGAGGAAAAGAAGAACATGGTAGGAAAAAGCTGTCTGTTCTTGTTGTTGGAATTATAGGACTTTCAGTTTATTAAATTGCAGAATTGAGTTTGTATATATACGATTGATGATCAACCGAAGGTATCAATTCAGGCACAGTAGTTAGGCATCTGATGATGAACTTGTCACGGAGTTCGAAACTAGTCATGCCAGTGAGTGTGTGTTGAGCTGAATTGTCTATTATTTCCAACAAAAGCTAACCATCTTTCAATTAGAAAAATGTTCCTGACTTGTAAGCTTGTGATATGAATTTCTCATACCTCATAAGTGATGTTGCTGAATGATGATATTTAAACATTCATCATGGTAGATAAGCAACGACATTTCTGCTTAAAAATATACAATTGCTCGGAAAAGTATGCTGGCTCCGACACTCACTATACCGAGTATTCCAATCTATCAATCGATTAATGCTGAATGTTTTACAATACATTTTTATGAGTAAGTTTCGTATGTGCGTAATTTTCTTATTGTACCCTCACCCACAGGGATGGGCGTACATATATATCATTTAATACGGAAGGAAGCAAATGTTACGCATAGACGAAGCAATATCAGACTCGCAGTCACTTTGAATGGAATTCGTTTTGGGACTTTTTAAAACGATTGAGCCTTGTCCGTCTGTTTGTGTGGCTGGCTGATCGACCCGATAACTCTTGGAAATTTTGTTAGTGACAATTATTTGTCCAAACTTAGTTTGGGATTGAAAAAGGGCGTTTTGCCCATACCTCTTCTGGTTCCTCCCAAACAAATCGAGACATTTAGTACAAAACCATGTTCCTTCTAAAACTCTTTTCTGGTAGATGTGATTTGCTTCAATTCAACATTGGTTAATAATTTGTAAATGTGTACTTAACTGGAGAAAACGCGCGAGTTTGCCACGCCGATTATGGTACCTCCGATACAAAAGTTTGGTGGTCGTCTGGGTTATCAATGCGATAAGTTGCGTGAAACACTTACGATCTTTTAAAGAAATTAGGTTATAGGCTTCATGTCATCAAACGCTTGTCATCGATTAAGACAAGCGTGATTTTGCCACGCCCATGTGGTTGCCCCCCATACATAAGTTGTTCGGCCGGCTGGATGTTCGGCAAGATAGCTCCTGCAACCCCCAATCAATCTTTGTGAAATTTGGTAATTAGCCAAGAATAATGAAAAAATTTAGTCAAATGCCACTCCTCTATGCAAATCGAGTGGTTTGCCACACCCATTCTGGTCCCTCCCACATAAAATCTGGGCGGTTGACCCGTTGATCGACATGATATCTTTCATAAACCACAACCGATCTTAACAAACTTTGGTACTGACCAATATTTCGTCAAAATCTACTGTCTTGTAACAAATGAACCACTTCGTTATGCCCATGTTTGTACCTTCCACCTAAATATTGGGCGGCTAATTGGCTGGTAGTCATGATAAAACCCTAAAATCACTCAGGTACTTAATTAAGTTGGGTATTGAGTAATATTTAGCACACTGCCACTCTGCTATTGAATATTGGCATATTTGCCACCCTCATTCCTTCAACGTACTGGTGAATGTAGTTACATGATTTTTTAAAAGAACTCGGTCGCAATCTATGACTTAGGGTGAGGTTATATTTAAGTCGGATCACCCAACAGACATTTCTGTACTGGTTGAAGTTGTTTATAATACCTATTAAGTTTACGAAAAACTTTATGCGATTAATGACGAATTTTTAAAACATTTTTAAAAATAATACAGTGACAATTCTTTCAGTGCATTTTAATTAAACAATTAATTGGAACAAAATAAATTTGGTGTGAAATTAATTACTATCAAACAATATGTGGTGCAGTCTGTTCCAAACATGTTTAAGTTCCAGCAAATTTAGATTGGAACAATATCAATCATAACAGATTTTTTTCTGCGTGTATTCAAATGAACTGAATTTGTAATTTGATAAAAATCAGAGCGCTGTAATAAAAAAGTAGGAAAAAATTTCTATCGCTGTCATTACTTAGTATTCAAACAAAGGGAAAGGTGGAAAGTCGAATAGGTAATTGTTTGTCATGAGTTTTACTATTACTTGGCAAGACGGACCATAAAATACCCTAACTAATGTTGACGATATTTTTCGTTTATTTTAACAATAGCCTGGGACTAATAGTATGTGCAAGAAATGTATCAGTTTAGCTTTCGCCTGATTAAAAATGACTAAAATTAAGGCTGAAAAACCCGGCCCCAGTAGCAACCGTGTACCTGTTTGCAAGCATTGTTTTCGGCAATTGAAGATCTGCTAGTTTTTTGTTTCTGCGATATCTGCCACGTTTTTGTTTTCAGCAGTTTTCAATAAACAAATCCACATTTGGGTCACAAAAACATATTTTATAACTTAGTAATGATTGTGTCTCCAACATGCAATATTGAATAGCAACCACAAAGTGTTTGGACACAATTATACTATATTTGGGACAAGCTACAAACACGTTATATTTGTATCTAAACAACAACAAAAATACAGATTTTTCAGCGTTTTGTATTAGGTTTTAGGTCAAACAGTTATGCGAGGCATATATCAGTTTTACTGGACTGATCTCGTTTAGCGGCGGTAGTTTTATCGAGAAACAATACAGCCAGTCTAAATTTCAAGCAGGATTTGAATTTGGTGTCTTGTGTGGGGTAAAGTTATTGTTGAAGCCAAATGACAACGCGACAGCGTAACAGTTCAGGGTTACAAACATATTATATTTTTTTATATTTATTATTTTAATATTATATTATTAAAACTCTAAGTTTAAGAGCAGCGCATTTGCATTGTTGCGCAATATTTTAAAAAAAATATATGCACGCTGAAAAATCTGTAGTTTGTTGTTGTTTGGATGCAAGTATAACGTGTTTGTGGCTTGTCTCAAATATGCTATACTTGTGCTCAAACACATTGTGTTTGCTATCCAATATAACATGTTTGAGAAACAAAGATTAACAGGCTATAGTTTGTCTAAGTTTTTGAGACTCAAATGTGGCCTGTTTTTGAAAACTGCTAAAACCAAATACGAGACAAATAACAAAGAACCAAAAAGTAGCAGATCTTCAATTCATGAAAACAGTGCTGGCGAACATGTACATGTTTCCTGCGACATGATGCAGGGGCCGATATTTTTCAGCGTGTGGGTTTCGAACAAAATCATCTTCAGCGATGAGGCTCATGTTCTTATTGACGCCTCCGTTAGTTGTCAGAATTGTCGCAATTGGAGTTCATGAAATTCACGACTGATTGCTGAGAAACAAACATATCGACAGCGTGTAACAGTTTCGTGAAGATTTCGGAAATGCGGCTGATCGGGCAATTCAGTTCTTGGTGCTATATGGCGAATTGGAAATCTAGATTTGTTGTTCATAATTCGAGTGATATGAATGTGGATAATATATAATTTCATTAGGATTGTGCCGAATGTCACACATCCCGTGAAACGGTTCAGTTACAATTCAAACTTTCGTGAATTTTATATAAAGGGTGGGTCATGTACAATTTGGAATTTGTGACCCACCATTATTTCGAAGTAGACTGCTATTTATGATGAGACAGATTGTTAGTTAAAGGTTTGAAATGTACGAAATGGGTCCCTTTATACTTGGAAAAATTGGGAAATATTAAAAGTTTCACCTGAAATTGTTCGAAATCGACGAAAAAATTCGACAGAAATAGAGTACTATCAACGCAGGTTGTGGATCAATTTGGGAAGTGAGTTCATCAAACTGGGACTTTTTTGGAAAAAGAACTCGTGTTTGTAATCGTCCAGTGAGAACATTTCTCGCACTTTTTTGGACAGAATTTTGCATAAGGACCTGGGAATAAAGGCTTATAAAGTCCAACTAGTCGAAAAACTGAAGCCTCGTGATCATTCAATGCGTTGCGGCTTCACTCAATGGGCTGAAGATTGGTTGAGTAAAAATGGGAATTTTTGCCGAAAAATTATCATTTCCGACGAAGCTCATTTTCACCTCGGGGGCTACGTTAACAAACAAAAATGTTGCATTTGGGGCGCGGAAAATCCCTACGTTATCGAGGAGTTACAGATGCATACACAACGAGTAGCTGTTTGGTTCGGTTTTTTTCACGGCGACATCATAGAAAAATTGTTCGTCGAAAATTACAAAGAAGGCGCCGTTACGGTCAATAGCAATTACGGTGCCATGCTCATCGATCTTTTTGTTACCAGAAGATGAATAGGATAACATGGACGAGGTATGGTTTCAACAGGATGACTCTACGTGCCACATAACCAATGGTGCAATCGATATGTTGCGCACTATGTACCGCATAACCGCAACCGCATAATCAGACAAAACTCGAAAGTCCATTGGCCGTTTGACTATTATCTCTGGGGCGCCGTGAAAGATATGTGATGATCCCGAGTCCACTGATACCTTGAAGCCTGAAATTGACGTAGTCGTTCATGACATAGAGGATCAAACCATCGAAAATGGACTACAAAATTTGATGGATCGATCGAGGTACTCTAAAGCAAGTCGTGGAAGCCGCTTCAACGATGTTGTATTTGATTCATAAATGTCAATGATGGGGCTACTATAGTTTTGAAAAAATTACTATTAGTAGTTTTTTTAAAGCGCAATTAAATTTCAAATTTTACATGGCCAAATATAATTATTTAAATTCAATCAAACAAACGAACAAATGAATAACAACGAATCGCGAAAATTTTCCAGAGGGTGAGATGATCGCATAATGGGCCGAATAATCTTGCGGGGACGAGAGTGGGAATGCGTGTGAGGTTAAAATGTAAAAAATGTGTAGGGACCACTTCTCAGCACACTCCTGTCAGATTCTTCCACTGAAGATCAGTAAGTGATGAGTGTGGAAGACAGTGTGGATTATACGCCCACAACCAAGGCGAGATTGGAACGGCAGTCTCCCGGCTTAAGAATGATAAAGCCGCTGGTGCGGATGAGCTACATCCTGAACTCTTTTGGGGCAAGTGGCAAGGGACTGCTAGCCCACATGCATCAACTAATGTGCGGTGTATGGTATGGCATCAATGCCTGACGATTGGAGTCTCAGTGTATTATGTCCTATATTCGGAAAGGGTGATCCGTGCAGGTTGAAAAATATCGCCCCAGCAACATATTGCGGGAAACATGTATATGTTTGCAAGAATTGTTTTCATGAATTTAATATCTGCTGCCTTTTGTTAATTTATTGCCTGTCTCGCTTTTGGTTTTAGCGGTTTCAAAACACAGGAACATTTGGGTCTCAAAAACACATATTATAGCCTATTAATCACTGTGTCTCAAACATGTTATATTGTATAACAAACACAATGTGTTTGAGCACAAGTACAGTATATTTGCGACAAGCTACAAACATGTTATATTTGCATCCAAACATTAAAAAAAAACCCAAGTTTTTCAGCGTGTGTGTCTGTTCCAACTATCGCGGTATCAGTGTTTTATCCATCGCATATAAGGTTTTGTCGAGCGTATTATGTGAAAGAATAAAGCCAATTGTTGAAATCCTGATTGGACCTTATCTGTATGGTTTTAGGCCAGGCAAGTCCAAATATTCACGCTACCCCAAATCCTGGAAAAGACCCATGAAAGACCCAAATCCTGGAAAAGACCCAAATCCTGGAAAAGACCCACGAAAATTGTACGAAGCTATGTCTGAACTTCAGTGGTCCAATGGTTAGTGTACGCGGCTCTTGTACATGAGGGCGTTGGTTCGATCCCGGCTCAGACCACCTCACATTTCTTCCGATGATACAGTTGGGAACCGGTGTACCACCGTTGGTCTCAATCATTGAGTGTAAATCCCGAAAACGCACATCTAACTGATTGTGAGAAGCTCTCCCCAATCCCTTCAAGGGATATTATGGAACACAATTTTTTTTATATCTAAACTTGGTATTGCGGCAAAGCTACTCCGCCTTTGTAGCATGACGATGACGCTGTAGCATGACACCGGCCAAACCATTCTGTACCCAGCGAGGACTGAGACAAGGCGATATACTTTCGTGCAATCTCTTCAACATCTTAATGGAGATAATAATGAGAAAAACTGCAGTAAATACTAACAAGACCATTAACACGAAAATCCATATGTTGCTGGCGTATGCTGACGACATAGACATAATTGGGCGAAATTTGCGAGAGGTTACTGCACTATTTTCAAGAATAGAAAGATAATCAGCGAAGGTGGATCTTGCTGTTAATGAGGGCAAGACAAAATTGACGAATAGACAAGACTCTCGATTTGGTTCGCACTTGAACGTCGACAACCGATTTAATTTTGAAGTGGTAGATGAATTTGTCAACCTTGGATCCGCTGTGAACAAGAACAAGACCGTTCTAGAACATATGAAGAATCTAGAATCATTCCTCGGAATTTCATATGTTCTAGAACGCTGTTTATTGAGATCTTAGATACATTTTTGAAGTTGATTGTTTCCTTGAATTTTGAACCGTTTGCTACCCAGGACCTAAAAAAATAAAAAAAAAATAAAAAAATGGTTTCCCATTACATCCCATGAAGGGACCGGGTGGAACTTCTCACAATCACTAAGCTGTGCGCTTTCCAGTTTTCACTCAATGATAGGGACCTACAGTTTTACACCGATTCCGAACGGTATTTTGAGAAGCTTTTATCATGGCTATATACTCGATAGTGTCGCCGTCACTAAGCGAGGTGACCGTCGTCGAAAGAAATTTTAAGGTGGTTGGAGCAGGGATCGAACCCAGGAACTCCTGTACAAGAGGCGCGCACACTACCCATTGCACCACCGACGGCCACACCGAGGACCTAAGCAGGGGTAAAAAGGTACAAAAATCGATTTTTTTAAAGATTTTTTTTTGCGATTGTGACCTTAAAGATGAAGTTTTTTTAATTTTATATGTTTACAAGTTTTGTTCTTTATGACAAGATTCCGAACGATTTGCAAGATAAGAGCCTGACAAAATTATCACTTTTTTTCAAGAATGACACACAGGCCCCAAATTTTTGGGCGCCCATAAAAAAGTCCATGACTTTGAGCAAAACTGGGAGACACTGCTCTTTTTTTGGTCTTTTATCACATAGTGGTCTACGTACATGGTTGCATTTCCATGACTTAAAAATTACACACAGTGAAATTAAAAAGTTTTCGGGAAATTTTTTACTTTTGCGGCTAGCTAAACGCTACATAAGCGCTACCTAAACGGTGTTAAGAATCATTCCTTTGAAGTTCTTATGTTCTAGAGACGTGTTTATTGAAATCTTAGGTACATTCTTGTGGTTGATTGTTTCCTTGAATTTTGAACGGTTTACTACCTATGGACCTGATTAAGGGAAAAAAGGTAAAAAAATCAAATTTTTTTAAGTTTTTTTTTGGATTTTGACCTTGAAGATGAAGTTTTTTTGATTTTATATGTTCACAATGTTTGTTCTTTACAACTTTCCCTCAGAGTGTAAATCAAAACTCCGAACGATTTGCAAGATATGTGCCTGACAAAATGATCCCTTTTTTTGCAAGATTGACACAGAGGCCCCAAATCTTTGGGGGCCCATAAAAAAAGTGCATGACTTTGGGCAAAACTGGGAGATACGAGTCTTTTTTTTTGAGTCCTTTATCACGTAGTGGTGTCCGTATATAGTTATAATTTTTCGTGTTGCACTGTGTATGTGTACGACATCTGGACCTCATGAGGTTGTAAAATTGTCTATAAAAGTAAAGTAAACAAAATTAAGGCTGACAATTTTTGTCAAAAAGTCAGTGTCCATGGAAAGTCCTATAACAAAGGAAATGTGTTATTTTTTTTGATATCTTCACAAGTTAAGCATATTTTTGCAGAACTCCAAACTACGACGAGTAGACTAACCATTTCTGCACCGAACGTCAGCTTGGTTAGGACCTATATTGATAAATTACTTTTATTTGGGTTAGTTTAAAACGTATGACTATAAATTATTATCAACATGGCACTTAGTTCTAAGCTAAATTTTGAAAGGAGTTTGGTACAAATTTGTCCCCATCCAGCCCTTTCCCACTTTGCCCCTTCAAATCGAAGTAGACACTATGTATACTTTTTCACCATTCTGAACATTCTATTCCTGACCACATGGTTTATTCCCTCACCTCTGTAGAGTGAGCGAACATCTAATGCATATTCAGAAATCTTAACAACAACAAATACATAGATACGTCTGTCTCAACAGACAAACGCTTTCGTTGAATAATAAAACGCAGCAGCTTCTACTGGGGGGTTCAAGAGATTATCGCACTTCCAAGTGAGCAATGTGATTACACGATCCGAGAAACGAAATCAAGAAATTGTTTCACTTAAAATATTTCAAAGCAGACAGCACAATATTCAACACAGTCTTCGCAAGGCATTTTGTCAATCAACAGCGAAGTTTTAACACTAAAATGTTAAAATTATTCATAATACTCTTTTTGTGTGTTGGAATTTTGGCCAGAATAGGCGAATGTGGCTTAAAATCCTGGTTCAATCGTACTAAAGACGCTCAGGAGGAAACAACAACAGCCGCACCATCCCTCTACATATCGAATAATTTGCCACCGTTGGAAAAAGACTGCGTCTATCACTTCTATTGTGCTAGAAAATGGATGTCATCCGAACCCCCCCATCCATGCCTGGAATTCTGTCTCAACTACATAATGTGTAACACGGAAAAGAAACACTTTAAAAAAAAAGAATATTGCGTAGGCCTGGATAGAGAGACTGTCATTCAGCATCAAAATATTGAAACACCCGAAGAAGAGCAGGCTGCCGGCAAAGTAGCTATGATCGATTTCCCCTGTCAGCCAGGATACTTGCCCGATAGCCGTGGACGTTGCCGTGAGGTGTGGTAGTCATATCGCGCGATCTCTCTTGACACTTATTTCACCATTCTATTGCGTATAATTTCAACTTTGATGAAGAAAAGCCCGAGACAAACTGTGCATGTTAAGTTGTATTACAGCCAAGATGTTGGAAGTTTTGAATGATAAGTATTTGAGTGTGTGAAAATATTTTCAGAGTTAACGAAAACTTTGTTTTGAATAAAAATTGATTTCATATAATAAATATTTCGTATTTAATTTGTGTTCCACAATTTACAGTCTTGAAACTGTCATCTAATTGTAAACGAACGACTTTTCGACCGCATTCCAAATTCACGTTCTGGAAACTGTCGTGTAAAAAAAAACAAAACACTGTCCAACAAAATTTCAACAAAGTATGAACAAATTGCATCGCACACCTAAGCATTATGTAAAATTGTTCGCTGAATCCGAATGTGAAGGCAGAATGGAATTGTTTTCGAGAAATTGCTAAATTAACGTTTTTTTTTCTAAAAACGATGATTTCACTTAAATGTAAATAACGTGAAAAGCATTCCATGGATTTTATCGTTGTTCTGTTCAAAGAAAGATAATAAAATTGCTAAAATAATAGTGGGTCGTTTGTAAAAATGAATTAAGAAATGACTGAGTTACAATGAAACAAATTTCAAATTTCACACAAATATTGTTGACTATTTTTGCTTATTGGAACGAAGTTCTTTTATCGCACGTTCTGGGATGGGGGCTAAATGACAAAAAATGAAACAGCTTTTGTTTTAACACTGTTATGCTACAACGCAACTATATTGTATACTTTTGCTTTGGTTTGTGTCTAGACTAACTAGATATATCATATATGTTGAGAAATTTTTTGTTTAATTGGAAGTTTCCTAGGTGGAGCCTGTAACCAATATTTAGTATATATTTTAGTTTTGAAACCAATAAAAAGTAAATTTAGAAAAGTCAAGGTGAAAGAAGTTTCAAAAAAGAAAATTTTTCTTCAATAAGTGCTCTCTTAAAAAAAGCTAATTTTTTCAAAAAAAAAAAAAATAATTCTTAAACAAAGTACCTTTTCTTAAAAAATTACTTTATCGTAAAGAAGTACCTTTGCTTAAAGAAAATACATTTTCTAACTCAAAGTAAATTTTCTTAAAAACTAATTTTTTTTAAATAAGTACCTTTTCTTAAAAAAGTAAATTTTCTTACAACAAATTACCTTTTCTTAAAAAACTACCTTTTCTTTAAAGAGTACCTTTTTTGTGAAACAAAATAACTTTTCTTGAGATAAGTACCTACTCTAAAAAATATACCTATTCTTGAAAAAAGGACCAATTCTAAAATAAAATCTCCCATTTCTTAAAAAAACCTTTTCTTCCAAAAAATAACTTCTTAAAAAAAAATACCTTTTCTTACAATAATTCCTTCTTAAAAGCACCTTTTCTTAAAAATAAAATAATACCTTTTCTTTTCTTGAGATATGTAGCCTTTCTGAAAATTAGTACGCATTCTTAAAAATATAACGTCTTTAAAAAGTACCTGTTCTTAAAAAAAGTACTTCTTTGTAAAAAGAAATTCATGCTCATATGGCTTTTTCTTACAGAAGGTACTTTTTCTTAAAAATAATACCTTTTCCTAAAAAAAACATTAGCTTTTATTAAAAGAAGTACCTCTTTTTAAAAAAGAACCGTTTCGGGAAAATATAATACATATTCTTACAAATAGGACTTAAAAATGTGCTTGTTTTAAAAGTAGATACATTCTAAAAATTTTTGCAATCATAATCGGGTTCAAGATCATTTTCTGCATTAAAAATAATTTCTAATGGAAAAAGTTTATAAAAAGATGAAGTGAAATTGATTATTTCGGAGGATGGTCGGGAACATAGCTATTTCGATGGTGATCTTGAACCGGATTATGATTGAAAAACTTAAACTTTCAATGATTGGTAAAATAGAAAATACATTCTAAAAAAAAAAAAAGAATTACATGAGGTGTCAAGGGACACCCGGTTGGAACGAAGTCCCTTTCGCTATATACAGGGTGATTCAGGAAGTTCCGGACAAATTCCTTTGCTCATTTCATGAAGAAAAGTCCACTAGGACCATGTCCGAAAATGTTAGGGTGCGAAATGGCAGCGGGTTCAAAATATTCGGATTGGTGGTCGGAGGGTAGTAGGGTAAAGTTGCCAATTTCTGAGCCAGTTCGGGTTTTTTGTTTTTGGGCTAGTTGTAAAGATCTTTAAGAGGCCTTATTCCGCAACGTGGAATAAGGAACTTCGTTCCAAAAACTTTCTTAAAAAAAGTTCATCATTTTTCAAACAGTATCTTTTCTTAAAGATCCATTTAAATTAACGTATTTTTCAACGAGCGCCTTAGGAGTGTTGGAACTAACTAGTACATAATACATAGCGAAAGGAACTTCGTTCCAACCGGGTGTCCCCTGACACTTCATCGGATTTTTTCTTATTTTTGTTAAACTAAACAATTACAACTAATAATGTTGTATAACTTTAGGCGTTAGTTTATTTGAAAACATCGATGCAAAACTACAATCCTACAGTATTTTGCATAAAGTCCTAGGTATGAATGCTTATAAAGTCCAATTAATCGAAGATGCGTTTTGGCTTCGCTGAATGGGCTGAAGATCGCCTGGCTGAAGATAAGCATTTTTACCGAAAAATCATATTTTCCGTAGAAAATCCTTTTCACTTCGGAAGCTACGTTAATAAATAAAAATGTCGCATTTGGGGCTCGGAAAATCCACACGTCGTCGGGGAAGAGCTGATGCCTCCACAACGAGTGAGTAATTGATGCGGTTGTTGGCATATCGGCATCATGCCAAATTTTCTCCGAAATTGACAAAGAAAACACCGTTACGGTGACACGCTGAGCGAACTGTTTGTTCCCAAGAATTTATTTGGATGACATGGACGACGTACGGTTTCAACATGACGATTCTATATGCCACACAGCCAACGTTACCTTGTTCGTTTAGAAATTGGCTAACGCCTTCAGTTATATAAGATTAATATTTTTAATTCTTTAAAAAAAAATAAGATTAACAGAGTAAAGTTGGGAAAAATTCCAATTGTGAAGTTTGAAATTTGTTCAACTGTAACTCAGTCATTTCTTAACTAGTATTTACAGATTGCCCACCGTTGTGTCAGTAATTTTTTTTTATTTGATGGCAAAGAAAGGACTACAAAATTCACGGAATATTTTCGAAGATATTTGCATTTAAGTGACATCACCTTTTTTAAAAAATGGTTATATTTTTTACTATTCTGACTTCCCATTCGGATTCAGCGGCATAATTATAAATTAACGACTTTTGACTGACTGACTTCTGGATCATTATCGTTGAATATCCGTGGCGAAGCTATTCCCGCTAGTAATGTTTTTCGTAAATTTAACGAAATCGCTTATTAATATTATGAAATTAATTCATTTCATCCGTGAAAAATTGGGTTCCGGAGCATTATTATTTGCCAGAAGCAAACCATGCAGCAAACTAAGTTTAATAGTGTTTGATTGATACTAATGAAGGCTAAATTATGTCTTATGTTGGTTGCATCGAAGGAAAATACTCCCTTTCATTTCTGACCGTTTCATCTCCAGCCGAAGAGTAAAATTTAACAGCAACTCGAACTCGATGTCATTGACAGAACGTAAAGAGAGGGATATAAACTCTTTCCTATTTCTCTATGGTTCTCTCAATGATGACGAGGTTCTAGGCGATTTCATCGAGTTCGAGTTGCTGTTGAATTTTACTCTTTGGTTGGAAATAAAGCGGACAGAAACAAAAGCGAATGCGTATTTTGGTTCGATGCAACTAACATAAAACAGAATTTAGCTGTCATTAGTATCAATCAAACACTATTTAAACTTAGGTTGAAGCATGGTTTGCTTCTGGTTGCTTACCGCTCCCTCGCCTATCCGCTCTGTTCTATATCATTTTCCTTGAACATAGTCGATCAGCTGTGTCATGGATGTTGTTAAAAATCCAGGGGTTGGATGTTAAAAAGGATTGCTTTAATAACTGCAGATAGAGCCAATAGAACAAAACATTCAAAACGAAAACAACAGCAGAATTTTCTGTTTTTGTAGTAAATGAGTAGTCTTAAATTCACAATAAAAAGTAACAAAGAAGCTGAAAATATATTTAATATTGACAGATCTCCGCCCAAACTGTCATGAAAAATTTAAGTTAATTATTCTTGTAACTCTACCTGGTGTCGTCGATGGAAGTCGAACATCTCTGTCTCACCACGACCTCCCCGAAAAGAGTGTGAAATGAAGCGTCAGATGAGAGAAAGTTTTAGCTGCTAATATCTGCCAACCTGCAAAATATCCTCAAAATAGTATAATAAATAACGGGGTTTTCAATAAGGGCGCTAGAAAAGTTTTTTTAAATAAAACAAAACCGGTTTTAGATACCAATGAAATTCTTTATTCCTGTGAAAGTACGTTCGATGCCATTATGTATGGAACTCGACTTCTTTTGCATGGCCACCACGGGCACGCTTGCAGAAGTCCAGACGCTGAACCCAATTTTCGTCGGTTTTCAAGCATAAATCGGCCGATACTGCTGCAATTTCACGTTCGATATTCGTACGAAGTTCATCAATCGTCGCTGGCTTGTTGGCATAGACGGCGTTTACCAAACCTGGCTTCCAATAAATTGAGTGTGGCATTCGCTGTGTGGCTTGTGGCGCCGTCCTGTTGGAACCACATGTCCTCCAAGTCCATATTATCCAAGTGGGGCCAAAAATATTCGGTTATCATTGAACGCTAGCGATTCGCATTCACAGTAATGTGCCGGTCTTGATCATCACGGAAGAAGTACGGCCCAATGACGCCGCCGGCCCATAAACCGCACCAAACCGTAATTTTTTCGGGATGCAATGATGACTCATGGATTACGTGTGGATTTCTGTCTGAGCAATAAGGCATATTTTGCTTATTGACGAAGCCATTCAGTCAGAAATGAGCCTCATCATAAATTGGACGCAGCGCTCTTAAAGTTGAGCCCACTGACTCTAAATTTCGGTAGTAAATTGTAATAATTTCGACTCGTTGTTGGCTCGTATATCTTTCCATGATGAAATGGCAAACCTTACTGAAGAGAAATGTCAAAAGAGCGGGAAAAAATATGGCGTCGTTTGCTGTCCCTATCGATTTACTTTGGTAGCGTCTCTGTTAAAAAAACCCTTTATATAGCGAAATATGAAATTTTTGAAGTATTTCCAAAAAAATTAAATAATTTTCCTAAAAACGTTAAAACAAAATATAATAATACAATTTAAATATGGAAAATAAAAGTGATGGTATGCACATTACAGCTTAGTCGACAGATTTGAGTTTACTTTTTAATTTAGTGCGAAAAAGTCTTTATTGTGACTTAACCTCAAATAAAATGTTTTTTTCATAAACATGCGGTTTGGTTGGATAAGCTTTATAAATGCTGGCCGTATTTGGCCGTGATTTGACTATCAGAAGAGACTTGTTAAGTGGACCATTTTGAGTTTTGTATTAATTTCACGTTGCGATGTTTTGCGTTTTTTGAGTTATGTCGTTTTTTCGTAGGCGACCTTCGTTTGCAATATAACAACCTTGCGAAAGTTTGGATTGATGTAAAATGCAAAGAGGAGAAGAACGATGCTGTATTCACTTTTGCTATTGGCCAAGTTGGAAATATAAATATTTTGAATGAGGAAGAATCATCTCTGAAAGAGAGAGTCCGAACTTTTTGTAAAAATTTCGCTGAGAGATGGAACAAGTCCCACAGAAAGATAGAGGTCTTCCAAAAACAAAACGCTCACTGGCTTAGAATTGATTTTATGTTGGCAACTAAGATAACCCCTTCGAAATGCTTAGTAGGGCGTCCAAAAATAAAGTTTGTGGAGAAATCCGAACACGCAAAGAATAGGGAAGCAAAGGACCTATCAAAGAAAGTAGACAATGAAACGGAATTGCTACTTCGTGCAGCTTCGATATCGGCTCGAGTTCAACGTAAAGCAGATATGGCAGTGGTTCTCAGACAGACAATTGCCAGTCCAACAAGAGCTTGCAAGATGAGAAAATTAGTGCACACTGTTGATAATCAGCCAATTCGCTTCACTGCAAATAAAGCACTCGCATTTTTGTTAGAAAACAATTTGACAAAAGAACAGTACTTGAATACAAGAAGGGAAAGTAAAATTCGAAATGCTGACATATATTCACTTTATAACGAGGTCGCCAATTGTAAGAAAAGTTGCAGACCAGTTGGTATTGACGTCAATGAGAGGCAGGCAAATGTTTCCCTTCAATCATTGTTAACGCACACTGCAAATAGAATTGTTGCAATGCAGAAGGAAGCCATAGTCTCATTAATGACATAAAATAATAATTTTGTAAAGGCTGATCTGATTGTTAGCTATGGATTTGATGGCAGCACGCGGCATTCCTCTTATAAGCAGAAATTTCAGAAAGCATTCTCATCCGATGATTCCGATTATTCCTTGTTTGCAACAACAATGACTCCTTTAAGACTTGTGGATTCGGTCGGTAGACCACTTTGGAATAACCGCACACCTCAGTCTATAAGGTTTTGTCGTCCCATAAAACTGGAGTTTTGTAAAGAAACAAAAGAACATATTTTGCTTGAGGACAATGATTTAAAACAACCTATAAATGGCTTAAATAGTTTAAAAATAGTTATCGATATTGGAAAAATCATTGAAATACACTTTAAACTATTTCTTACGTTGATTGATGGTAAAGTGTTAAAAGTTTTAACAAATACAAAATCTAGTCAATCGTGTCCTATTTGCAAAGCAACTCCAAAGGATTTTATGACCATTACAGACTTCAAAGGCCAAAAATTTCTTCCAAAAGAAGATACTCTAAAGTATGGTATAAGTCCTTTGCATTGTTTGATACCATTCTTTGAATTCGTTTTGCATGCTGGATACAAGAGCAGTATTAAAAAATGCCAAATTCGAACAGATGATGATCGCAAAATTCTTTCTGAAAAAAACAAGATTGTACAACAATTATTTTGGTCGAAAATGAGCGTTAAAGTTGACCAACCAAAAACGGGTGGATTTGGAAACACCAATGATGGCACTACAGCCCGCAGAGCCTATGCTGACCATGCCATCTTTTCGGAAATAGTTGATATTGATGTTGAGCTGATATATTCCCTTAAAATTATACTCATTACTATTTGCTGTCAATTCCCATTGAATACCCAGAAATTTCAGGGTTTTTTCCACAATACCGCCCAAATGATACAAATCAAATACCCTTGACGGCGACCGTTCACAAGGTATTGATTCATTCAAGAGAAATTGTTGAAAATACCTTACTGCCGGTAGGTTGTTTCGGCGAAGATGCTGCTGAGTCGCGGAACAAATTATACAAGTCAGATAGACTACATCATGCCCGCAAGAACAGCCGCAAAAACAATTCCTCTGATGTTTTTAACAGGGCTATGGACATGTCTGATCCAGTTATTTCGTCAATATGCTTAGATAGACGAATGCAGCAGAGAAGACGCCGGCAACTGCCACAAGAGGTTCTAGATATGCTGTGTGTTTCAGAAGTATCTGTGGAGTTGAATGACAGTATTGGCAATTGCGAAAATAGTTTGGAGAGAGGATTAGGCGATATTTTTGAAACTGAATTAAATTTGATTAATTTAGATAGCGAAATGTAAAATAAAACTGAAAACGAAATACATGTGAGGGGCTTAGAGCACAAGGGGTGCAAGTGACTTTTTTCTAAAATTGAGTTAACATATGGAATTACTAGATGAAGTTCATAGAAGTTCAGAGCACAACAGGTGAATGTGGAATTCTCATCCGGTACCGAAATATGACGACCAATTTCAGCACTTCTCATTAAAATAACTGTTTCGCTTGGAGCACAAGGAGTGTATGAGCACTTACACCCCTTGTGCTCTAAAGAAATATTAAAATGATTTTTTTAACGTTGAATTTAGAGAAGTTCTGAGCTAAAATATCGCAACTTATTGTAGCACTTTTTATCAAAACACCTGTTATAAAAAAACCTTATTGAACTTAGTAAGTTTTTCAAAAACTGCTTTGTTTCAAATGTTAATTGTCTGTTGTTTTTCGTTAATAAAATCATTAAAAATGAGTGAATCTGAAACTTTTTCTAACGCTGGTAAGTTTAAAATATTTTACCGTTTGTTATATATTTTTGAAACTGATTTCATAACATGTAAATTCTGTTGTAGATGACAGTGATGCAGATCCCACATGGGAAATTCCTGAGACAGCTCAAGTGGATGGTCAACGTGAACAAGCTGAAGACACTCTAGCAGATGCTGAAAGTAGTTTGGACGAGATGGAGTCCTTTGGGCAATCAGCAAGAAAGAAAGTGAGAAAAGAAAACTCCTGGGTAAGAAATAAACGTCAAATGAAACGGAACGCTGGTAAGGAATATGTAAATAGAAAAGGGAAACTTCACCAGAAGAAACGCGTGAAATCATACAACCATACATGCAGATTCAAGTGCAGTGACAACATACCAGAGGAAATACGCAATGACATTTTTATAGACTATTGGAGTCTTGAAGATCACAACTTACAATCTTCTTTTTTGAGCGCAGCAATCACTCTTTCTGCTCCATATAAAGTGAAAATGCAAAGCTCAAAGAATAAAACTATAAGTGCTGCTTATCATGTGATTGGATTTTGAGTTTGTAAAGAGTTTTTTTGAAAACAATAGATGTGTCAACAAAGAGAGTGGACAATATTGTTCAAAAAAAACTTATCTGGAACAGACATAGTTGAAAAAGAGAAAAGAGGCAAGAAAGTCCCTGGCAATAAAATTACCGACGCATCAATAAAATTAGTAAAAGAACACATTAAGTCATTTCCCAAGTATTCAAGTCACTATTCAAGAAATTGTGCCCCCAATAGAAAGTATTTATGTAGCAGCCTAAATGTAACGAAGATGTACATACTTTACAGGGAATTTTGCGCAGAAAAGGAAACAGAACCAGTGCGTAAGAGCTACTACAGGCATATTTTTAACACATGTTTCAACATTAGTTTCCACAAACCCCAAACAGACACATGTGTTACTTGTGACAAGTTGCAAATTACTATTGAGCATGTTGAAACAGACGCTGTTAAAAATGCTGCCGAAGAAGAAAAACAATTGCATTTGAAAAAAGCTGTAGCAGCAAAACTGGATAAAGATAGAGTTGAAGAGTTTGTAAAAAATGACAGTACTAACACCCATGTGGGTTTCGACTTGCAAAAAATGTTGCCAACTCCTGTACTGACATGCACTCAAGCTTACTATGCCCGTCAACTTTGGACATACAACTTTTGTGTTCACAATTTATCAACGGGAGACGCCAATATGTACATGTGGAATGAAAGCCAAGCTTCACGTGGATGCCAAGAAATTAGTTCTTGTCTTTTAAAATGTATAAACTCTTTGCCTGAGAGTGTGACTCACATTACATGTTATAGCGACAACTGTGGTGGCCAGAATAAGAGTCACTACATTGTTCAGTTTTGGTTATATGTCATTAAAAATACTCATATTCAAGAAGTAAATCACAAATTTTTACTCTCTGGCCACTCATTCATGGAGTGTGACCAAAATTTTGGTATTATAGAAATTAGCAAGAGAAAGAATATCTGTCAAATTTATATACCTCAAGACTGGGAGAAGCTAGTGTCAAATTCAGGTAAAAAATTTACCGTAGTATCAATGCAAAATAAGGATTTTATATCTCTAGAGCCCATCAATGAAGATGAGCCCGAAGATGTCATGGAATCTGATTATGACGAATAAAAAATTTAGCATAGAACCATAAAAATATTTCTTAATAAAATGTTTTTAAAAATTTAGTCTGTGTGGTTTTCTTATTAGGTATAACTAACAATAGTTTGAGGTACAACTTCATTTATTTAAAAATTTTAACAAAAAGTTAAAGCACAAGGGGTGTAGGTGCGTCTGTCCTTACTTCAAAGATGATTATTGGGTACTTGTAAATGTAAAATATTGCGTTTTCTTTTTTTTTTATTTGATTAAAATATATCTCAGGATCACTATTAGTTAAGAAGTAATATTCCAGATAGCATCTAACATTTTTAATTGCAATTTAACTTTAACCTCTTTTTTCTCATTATTAAATATTAGTCACTTGCACACCTTGTGCTCTAAGCCCCTCATATATATATTCAAAATCAAAAAAAAAATTGCAATATTTCAAAATCATTTTAATTTAAACTTTTCACATACATAGCTTAGCTCTACATAAACACAAAAAAAAAAATTAAAAAATGGTTCAAATTACCCATAGTGCATTGTTATGTTCGAGAACTTTGAATACATTCACTTACAAGAGTTGCCAGATTGTTAAGATATTTCTGAAACCGAAATAATTGTACACAAACTACAAAAGACTTGTTTTTTATTACATCTAATGTTTTATTTGGGATTTTCTTTTTATTTTTAAAGTTTTAGTATTATTTCACATTTTCGTTTGGTTTTATTAATCATATGGGTTGTATTATTATTAATTTTATTTTAATTTTAATTTTATTTTAATTTTATTTATATTTTAATTTTATTTATATTTTTCGTTTTGTTTGAGTTTTACTTACACATTTATAATATCTATTATATATATAATTTAATTTAATTATTATTATTATTAATACAATAATTACGATGCGTATGTATGTATATTAACATAACTATATTATAATAAATATAGTTATATTATTGTTTTTAGTATTTAATTTTTTGTTTATCATTTTCATTGTATTTTTTTTTGGTATCAATTTCCATTTGTTTGTATTATTATATATTTTTTTATTTTTAAATTATTATTAGGTTCAGCTGTGTTTTTTTTTGTTATTATTTTGTTTTGAATTTCTTTAAATATATTACTTCATACATACATATGTACTTAATGTCATTATAGTAGTTATGAATAATTTAATTAGTAAATATTTAAATAATGTTTATTAGTGGTTTTTAAATTAACCAGATGGTAGCGTTTTATTTTAATTATAATTGTTTTTTTTTTTTTGTTGGAATTTCGTGTTTTTTCTCTGTTTTCTGATTTCATGTTAATAATATTGCAGGTTTTTTGTTGCCATTTTGTATGAATTATTTTTATTACTTCCTCACATTTGGAATGTTTGTTGGAATTTTTATGATGACTATTACTTTTGTAGTTAATTACATTTTTTGCATAATCATTTTATATTTTTTCCACCTTCTGCTGTGTAGTGGCCATCGCTCATTTCGTTTTTGGCGAATATGCTGAATCGGTTAGAGGATTATGCACTACTGTTGTCAGTATGTTGCCATATTTTATCGATATACAAAAATATACGATTCGATTTGGTTTTATTCGTTTTATTGCATTTGGTTCGAATTGTTTTATTTTATTTTTTTTTTGTTGTAGTGACATTAATGACAGAATG
Source organism: Phaonia tiefii (assembly GCA_963931995.1). Taxonomy (NCBI): domain Eukaryota; kingdom Metazoa; phylum Arthropoda; class Insecta; order Diptera; family Muscidae; genus Phaonia; species Phaonia tiefii. The sequence goes on from OZ008367.1 coordinate 48,652,399, forward strand.
ATGTTATCGCTTCATTAATATAATATATTATATTTATTATAACTGCTGTGTGTGTTTTTTTTTTGTTTGGTGCAGCTGGAGGCCATAATTATAATGAAAAAGAAAATCGATTAAAACTCAATTGTTTTAGTTTTACTCAAAGGGGATGATTTCATAAGAGTGATACAATTTCCGCCACTGATAACTGTTATATTTTTAGGAAAACGCGTACTTGAAAACTTACCCCAATTTGGCTTAAACACAGTTAGCATTTTCGATATTACAATATTTGCCAGAATTTTTTAGAGTTATCAAATTTTCTTAGAAATAACAATAATCTTATGATGAAACCCCAAATTCAATCACAATGACAAATTGTATCACTCCAAAAGAAACCAAACACATTTTTCCAATTGTTGTGGTTTGCAAAAGTTTATTAAATGATAAATATGAAAAAATATTTGAGAAAAAAAAATAATGTGATTGAAACAGGTGGTTTAAAATGTTAATTTATGATAAAACCGCATTAACTTGTTTCATTAATTGCATGGTGGCCTTAATTTCCTGTCAATTTTATAGTCAGTTTTTCGGCTGGCTTTTGCCGATAAACTGTATTGTTCTATTAGGCTGTGTTCGATTTGGTGGCAGTAATTTTTGTGATTTTTTCTTTGTTGCAAAATTAACACTTCAATTTGTTTTTTAAGAGTTTTTAGCATTTTTGTTTTTTCAGTTTGCTTGCTACTACCAACATTTATGTATATTATTTGAGTTAATAGTATTTTTCCAGTTTATTCTCCTTAAAGTCGTTTTAATTAGAAATTTACTGTGGTTTTCTTAAAAAACGTTTTAATTCTATTTATGTTTATTTTTTTTTTTTGCTTTTGACTATTTACACATTTAAAATGAAATATAATTAATAAAATATAAATTATATATAAGAATTATCACCTAGACTTAAACGAAATTACATCTTCAATCTTAATATAATTTAGGTGGTATAACTTTATACTTGGTTTTTTGTTTGCAGTGAAGCCGTGTGTATATCAAGAAAGGGAAAAGTAAAGAAAAACTACGGCAAAGGAACATGATTTTAAATTAACATATAAAATTTCTATTTCCACGAAATTGCAGAAATTGTTCGAAGCAAGCACTCAGTTTTGATCTGTCTGTTTTTAGATCCACATATTAAAATATAAAGTTCAGCAACATCTGAGGTCTGTCCATCTGAGGTCAGGCTGGTACTAACTTCGTTCAAATTGAACATAAATACATCATAATGCTGACGTCTATATTTATCACTGGTTTTAAGTATTTCTTTTACACAAAAATCCTCTGCATTTGAGAAATTGAATGAAATTGAATTTATTCGTGGATACAATTTGAATGGTCGTTAAATTGTTCTTAGAAACATTCAAATGTTGCTCGATACATGTTGCTGAAATTTCGTGTGCATAACTTATACGGCATTCGAAATCAAGGAAATTTGCATGATATCCCACACATTCTGACAACCGATAAATTGGGTATTTGTTCTTAGTTGTCTGAGACTCAGGAACAAATTTATTGATTTGCTTTAGGCAACACTGCTTATGTCACACTATGCATGAAAAGTACGTTAATTTACAACCATTTCAATTATGGCACATTGATGTGGTGCTACCACTAGAATAGCCCTCTCATTCATTTTACTCATATCCTAGGTATGCCTATTATCTCGAACTCAAACATATTTTTTGCAACATTTTTCTTTACTTTAATACCAGGAATTGTGACGAATTAGATTGTGGAAAAATACCAGACAAAACCAAATATATATTGTTGTACGCTTGGTGTGTTTGTTGTCACAGTAACACCACCTCGTTAAGCCGCCATGACTTTAAATCAAATCCAGAAAAAAAACCAATGCTAATACATTCGGTTTTGTTAGGACTTCTGATACGAAATGCAGAATATATTTTCCATCGTGAATGAGCTGTTAGTACAACCGTGGAGCACTGAAATGACATCACGTTCCATTGTTTGCACAATATTTATTATTGAATTCAGGTAACCCCGAATAAAGGCTGGTACTAAGTTCGTTCGCCGGAAAAATAAGTCGGAAATCAATATTTTTGATTCAATTAATCAGGGTTGGCAGCTATATTTTTATACCTACCTCAAGAAGTTGTAACAAAAAAAAATCAAATCTTTTTTTAAACTGGTAGTAACTTTGTTCTCACGAAAAATATTGAGCAACATTAATTTAATCCGCTGCCAGATTCCCCAGTAACATATCAAGGTCGACGACTATATTTTTCTTCATATTTATATATTTTTTACACTTAGATAACGTCTCTAGTTTTGAGAAATAGACCGAAAGTTAACAGGATTGATCATTTGTTCCTACATACAATTTGATTGGTCGTTTAATATTTCTTAGAAACATTGAAATGTTGCTGGATACATGTTGCTTTTATTTCGTACGGACAATTTAGCACTACACTGAATAATATAAATGACACCGCGTATCACTGCTTTTGCACAATATTTGTTGTAGAATTCTTGTAACCCCTAATAAAGGCTGGTACTAAGTTTGTTCGCCAGTTAAACTAAATGCTAAGTCTATTTCGAATCAATATTTCCGAATCAATTAATCAGACCTGACAGCTATATTTGTCTACCTACCACAGGGATTTCCAATTCTTAGAATCTGGTAAGTCCTGGCTCCATTTTTGTGAAATATCAGCGAAGAAGAAGAGAGAAAGCAAACTATCTACCTATGCGGCCTCTGGTAGTGATAATACTGATTACTCATACTCAAAATTGGGGTGCATAACTCTACTACTTGAGGGTACGGGTGATTTTTTAAGAGCTTTCGGATTTGATTAAAAAAAAAACACATACAATTTAGGGAAATGTATGAAATCTTTATTTGAGTCGATAGAACGGTCTATATAATTCAATATTTAAAGATGATTTCATGTGAATGTTGACCGCGGCTGCGCTTGAAATTTTTAATACCCTGGGTCCAATTTTGGCATACCCTATTGACCGTCATCTCACGACTAAAATCCTTCACTATTGGCTTCCAGTGTGTCAAACGTTGTGGGCTTGACATGAGCCTTAACATAGTCCCACAAATAATAATTTAAAGGCGCCCGCCATTCACAGTAGCGTTCCTGCCATCGTCGTCTCTGAAAAGTACGGTCCAATGATGCCACCGACTCATAATCCACACCAAACGGTGCTTTTTTCTGGATGCATTGACAATTCTTGCAATGCATCTGGCTGTTCTTCACACCAATACGGCAAAATTGTTCACGAATCCATTCAACCAAAAATGAACTTCATTGCTGAACACAATTTTGCGATTAAAATGATGATCTTCATCCAGCGATGCACTTTCTTAACCGAGCATGAATTTTGATAATAAATTTCAATAATCTGCAATAATCATGATTAAAGTATAGACCAAACTGAACATATTTGACAATAACATGTTACACGAAAACAGCTGAGCTGCCAAAAACAGTGTTGACAAAAAGAAATTTGCTAAAAAATCACCCTTACAACCAATTGAAATTAATTTTTGAGACATGAACATTATGAATACGTAGATTTCAAATATACAATTTTTAGGATTTTATAAACCCGGTAACCTTTTGTAAAATTTATTGCGTTTTCATTTCTAAAAACTTATGTTGCCCATGCAGGATTCAACATTTAAAATATGTTGCCATCACCCCTTTAAAGTTTCAGCTTTTTTTGGGGTGAGAAAAGAACATAGAATTGCTGCATTTTCTCACAGCTGAATTCTTACTTTTGGTTTTTGAGCATGGTATATTTACCTCGCTAGACTAAAAATTTCGATCAGTTTTTATGAAGACTTAACGATTTTAAGCGACTATTCATACAAACTGGTCGACCATGTACCAATGGCAGTTTTGTTATTCCCGCTAAACAAATATTTCGACCTCTTCGTTTGAGAAGGTAAGGAATTTTAACTGAAGCCACTTTTGATCGTTTAGCGCTCCAGGAAAAAAAATAAGCTTAGCATTCTCCCCCGAGACTGGCTGTGATGACTGAAAGTGCAAAATTTTTGCACTTTTTGAGTGCAACATTTGTAATGTGACGTGTGTGTTTGTTATTGTGTACGAATAACAAACACTCACCGCCATTCCCACCCGTACACGGCCCTGGTCTACCCGTCACCTAAGCATACACAACATCCATCAGTCGCACCAACCACCGCGAACAATCACACTCACTGACAAGACACAAGCTCTGTCGACGTTGTGTACATATTAGCAGCGAACTAGTTTTAATGGCCACACGAGAATGAGTGATTGGATGCAATTCTCATTTGAGTCACTACAGCAATGGTACTTAATGTTAAGGTTGACTAGACTCAAGTCGTCGCCTCCGAGCGAACAACCAGACAAGATTATAGCATTTTGCCTGTGGCTCTAGTTCTGCAAAGGACAGGAGCACATTTTGGGATCCGTTCTTTAGTAAAGACGGTGTAAATACATTTGCTACACAGGAGGTTCGGCTCACTGTTCCTACACAGGAGCTTCGGCTCACTGTTCCTACACAGGGGCTTCGGCTCACTGTTCCTACACAGGGGCTTCGGCTCGCTGTTCCTATGTAAACCAGCCGATGATAACCGATACCGAACCGTTCTAACCGAAGATGTAATGCATATACCGATCCAGCATATCCGATACTGATCACCTTAGAATCTACCAGTCAGCAACCTGCCCCAGACGATTTCTCAAGCCAATGCTAGTATTCCCGGAAGGGTGTTGTCAAGCCGAGACAAGTACCCCCAGAAGAGTGTTGTCAACCAAAACTAGTGTTCTCAAGCTAAGAGGAGTGTTCTCGCCGAGTGAAGCAGTTGATGTTATTCCTGTAAATCAAATTACTTTGAAAATTAAATATCAATTAAGAATTTGAATTCAAACCCCCAGAAAGGGTAAACTAGTCTATTCTTATTTCGAAAGGTTTGGTGGATCCTAACGAAAGACTCTGGACATGGATGAGCTTACCTCAGCCCTAGAGAAAACCACGTTACACATTCTCAGAAATGAACTCTAAACTTTGATGTAGGGTTGCACTTTTGTTACAATCGAACACAAAAAGTCACGTTTAGGGCAAAGGGAAAGTAAAATTAGAAACGAAGTCGACATTCAAATTTGTAAGATAACATTAATATTCTTCGAAATATAAATGTATTGCCAACAGTCAGCATAAAAATATTCCTGTACAAAAACAATTCGTTTGAACAACTTAGTGGAATATTTTTGTTGCTATTTCAATGGATTTTATTTAACCTAGTCTAACGTCGTTTGCAAGAAAAACACTCAGTGACATACATTTGTTTCGTGGCAAATTGCCCAGCAACATATTATTGCTGACGATACTATTTATCACAGTTTTCAAGTTTTGTTTTTGTGCTGGCACTAACTTCGTTCTTACATTTCTTGGTAAAATTTGAAAGGTTATCACATTTTTCCTAGAAACATTTAAATGTTGCTAGATACATTTTTGTAATATGGACATTTCCACAGATAGGTTCACCTTTTGTCACATCACGTCGCACTCGTTAATGGCTTATATTTTAAGATCAGTTAGTTAGATAGTTTTTTCATCTGTTATTAAATATAGAGCTTCGTAAATTCTGTGTTTAGTAAAAGAATAGAAAACAATCGAACTTCATGGTCCTAAAATGTACACAATTTACGATGGTGACGTGATGCGACATAGGGTGGCACTTTCTGTGGAAATGCCCATATATGAACAGCTAAATTTCAAATATTCAATCATTAGCATTTTACAAACCCGGAGGGAACCTGTGGAAAATCTCAACATTAACATTAACATTATAACATAACATAACAATATTAAATGGTCTTTAATGAAAATATCTTGCCAACAGTCAATGTGTAACTATACCTGTAGTAAAATTGTGGACCTTATAAACACTTCAAGATTTACAAAAGAATGCTACTTGTACACACGCATGTCAACAATAAGCTTGCAATTAGCAATCATAAATTGTGACTGAATTGCAATAATTGGCGTGTTTTTTTATAACCTGCTAAACTAATTTTGCAACCAATTTGTATGGAGAGCTAAGCAATTTTTAGCGACTTGCCAAATAAATTGGTCAGAGAACATGTGTAACTGCGGATACAAAAAACAGTCCTAATGTTTGAGAAATCATAACCCAAGATTTATGTAACTTGACGTTACATTTCCCTTGTTATACACACGTATTATACATTTTTCAATTTCTTTGCTTATCAATATCAATCGTTTCTTGAGAACTAAATGAGAATGGTGCGCTTAAAAATGTGATTTTACTTATGTTTATAGTTATGTTTTTCTTATAAATTTTTACAGATAGTAATGACAGTTTGGGTTTTTTTTTTTTTTTATAAATGGTTGGCAATTTTCTATATATGCATGTGTGCTGTTGTAATACAAAATTACCATTTACCATTAATACATCATAACTTATATACATAGTTTCTTCAGTTAATTTGTGTTTTATTTTTATTTTTTAAATTTTAATCTTAGGTATAATTATTCCATAAATAGGGGGGTGAAATCATTTTTTTCAGTGGATTTTTTATGGTTGACGTTTATATTGTTATCATTCTACTATGAACATTTGCATTTTAAAATTTTTTTATTTACAATTCTTAGTAAATAAATTGTTTTCATGTAATCTTTGGTTTGTTAGAATGTTTATTATTTTTTTGGTTTGTTACAATAATACAATGTAAAATTCAAACAAAACGAAAAAAATAATGAAGTAAAATTTATTAATACAAATTATGGTTAAAAAAAAAACATTTCTTATATTGGAGTTAAACTCACTCAATGTGAAAATAAAAAAAAATAATTAGGAGAAACTTGGTTAGTAAATTATAACAAAAACTGAGAAATAATATATAACGGGTTTTTCAACAGAGACGCTACAAAAGTAAATCGATAGGGACAGCAAACGACGCAATATTTTTTCCCGCTCTTTTGACATTTCTCTTCAGTAAGGTTTGCCATTTCATCATGGAAAGATATACGAGCCAACAACGAGTCGAAATTATTAAAATTTACTACCGAAATTTGGAGTCAGTAGCCTCAACTTTAAGAGGCCTCAACAATCAGCGATCAGGCTCATTTGCGGCTGAATGGGTTCGTCAATAATCAAAATATGCGTTATTGGTCAGACAGCAATCCACACGTAATTCATGAGTCATCATTGCATCCCGAAGAAATTACGGTTTGATGCGGTTTATCGGCCGGCGGCGTCATTGGGCCGTACTTCTTGCGTGATGATCAAGACCGGCACATTACTGTGAATGCGAATCGCTACCGTTCAATGAAAACCGAATATTTTTGGCCCCAATTGGATAATATGGACTTGGAGGACATGTGGTTCTAACAGGACGGCGCCACAAGCCACACAGCGAATGCCACGATCAATCTATTGGAAACCAAGTTTGGTGAAATGGCCCAGTCGATTGGCCGCCTCGGTCGTGCGATTTGACGCCGTTAGATTATTTCCCGTGGGGCTAAGTCAAGTCTATGGTCTATGCTAACAAGCCAGCGACGATTGATTAAATTCGCACGAATATCGAACGTGAAATTGCAGCAGTATCGGCCGATTTATGCTTGAAAACCGTCGAAAATTGGGTTCATCGTCTGGACTTCTGCAAGCGTGCCCGTGGTGGCCATGCAAAAGGAATCGAGTTCCATACATAATGGCATCGAACGTACTTTCACACGAATAAAGAATTTCATTGGTATCTAAAACCGGTTTTGTTTTATTTAAAAAAACTTTTGTAGCGCTATTATTAAAAAACCCGTTAATATAATATAAAAGAAGTTGGCTTAAGAAGTTCCCATATGGGTTTACTGGTTTGGCTAAAGAGTCTTAGAATTCCATAAAGAAGCTGTGTCATATTTGTTGTACCGTGAGCAGGCTGGTATTAACTTCGTTCGCATGAAAACCGCTGAGCAACATGGATTGGTAACATATCAGTATTGACGACAATAGTTTTCGGTTTTTAATTTTTTTGAGAAAAAAAATATATATTACATTTATGAAATTTCGCGCGAAATAGCGAACTTAATACAGCTAAGAGAGAACTTAAGTTACTAAAGGTAACGAAATGTTTCTTCTTCAGAAGAACTGTGACTACGACGGATATCAGCATTTACCCAACATTTATTATCGACTTCTCGTTATGGCGAATAAAGGCTAACTGTGTACTAACTTTGATTGCTGGGGAAATATTGAGCAGCAAACTGGGTCAGGAAAATATCAGCATAGACTAGTATATTTATGTGTTTTAATTTTTTTGTGTAGGAAAAAAATCTACTTACTAAATTTCGCGCGAAACAGTGAACTTAATACAGGTCTTAAAAAGGCAAACTTAAATCAAAAAAGTTAATAACATTTTTACACTTAAGAGGAACTGAGAATACTTATAATTTGCATAACAATTATGATTGAATTCTTGTACTGCCTAATAAAGGCTGGTACTAATTTCATTCATTCAGGTAGGAAAACTGGTTTCCTGCGAAATTTACCATCAACATATCAATATTGATGACTATATTTTTCTCTTTTTAATTTTGTTAATGGATAACAAATCAATTTTTTTAGAAAAAAAAAATTATTTGTTTGAGAAATTGAAACACATTTATTCAATATTGATCAGTTCTTCCTACAAGTTGATTGGCTACTAAATTTTTCTTAGAAACATTCAAATGTTGCTGTTCACATGTTCTAGATACATGTTGATTAGGGCGGGTTATTTTTTTTTTGATGAAGCGTATAGCAAAAACGTAATCTAGGTGATTTTGAGAATGAATTTTGCTCAAGAGGCCATAACTTTAAGTCGGATTTGGAGCCCCCCAAAATTTCGAAATAGATGTTTTTCCATATTTACATAGAATAATTTAATTAAATTCGTCATAAAATCGGATAGAATTATAGCAGATTTCTCAATGTGGGCTTGTTTGAAAGGTATTTTTATCACCTTTCAGAATCTGTATTGATACCAATATTTTTTTTTAGTTTTAGTAGAGATATTAGGAATTTTTTGTCCAAAAATAGCCTAAAATGAACTTTAAACTAATAAATTCTGAATTTTCTTCGATTTTTTTCAAGATTATTTTTTGCAGATTATGAAAGTTCAGATAATTTCCATCAACTTTATATTACGATCAATTTTTTTGTTTTCGAACTACTTTTTGTAGGAAAATCGATCTGAAAAAATCAACATTTTCGAGGTTTCAACAAAAAAACACTATTAACACTAATATCTATTTTGAAAATTTGGGGGCTCCAAATCCGACTTAGAGCCATGGTCTCTTGAGCAAAATTTCTCAGAATCACCTATAGATTACGTTTTTGCTATACGCTTCATCAAAAAAAATCGTTCCATACAATTTGACCCGCTCTAATATTGATGTTTACATGTTGCCGTTTACATGTTGCTGTTTACATGTTGCGGAAATTTCATTCGAAAAGTTGAGAACTGTTGCTAGAAAATATTTCCTCGGTATATCGCTGGTATCTAGTCCCGTGGCGTTTTACAAAATTTAAATGAGCAGAAAATATTTAATTTGTAATATTTTGTAGAAACAAACACAAAACGGGGGACAAAAATTGTTGCAAATGTTTCTCAAACACGAAATCGCCATGAATGACTTCACATTTTATATACAAAACTGCTGACCTGGCAAACGTTGTTTTGCCTTCAAATTTTATTTTCACTGAAAGTCTGGTTCCGCATGATTTTCGTTTCAATTAAAATCAGCATAAACTATCACGGCAATATATGAAATTCATTGAATTGACGGTGACGCCATCTGTCGAAAATTGGTCGAACGTACTCGGAAACCTTCATGGGCTCATGCACAACAACTTTGCTAAAGATCATCACATGATCATATGCATAGTTTACGATTCTATAAAGGACATACAGACAAACATTAATTTTTATGTATATAAAATTTTAGCTAGAACATGGGCTCTGTGCTATTTTTGCTCTCAAACAAATTGGGGGCGTTGTTGATTTCTGCATTTATTTGACCGAAATTATTATTGTTTTAATAGTTAGCGAATGACCTGAGTCATACTCCTGAGCTCAACTGTCTATGGTCAAGATTCCGTATCAAATCGCATACATTTTGCATATCGGGTTGTCCAACTAGGGAACAGATGTTTCCTTAAATTCGTTCGACGTGCTTTCCGATTCAATTTTTAAAAGCTTTGCAGGATCGTTTCCAAATTGTCATCGCAGGTGATTTTAATATCCGCAATCACTACTGGCTTTCCCATTCGAGCCACACAACTCTGGAGTGTCAATACGCCGAGCTTTTGGCAGCCACACCCATCTTGTGCAATTTTGATCTATTTTTAACTTCATACCCGGAGAAGTATGAAATTGAAATCCTTGCACCTCTTGGAAATTCGGACAACTATATCTGAATTCTCGTGGTCCTATTCTTACCTTCCTATTGCGCCGCGAATAGTCGCAATGAAATCCATTTTTTATACAAAAAGGCCCGTTGCGCAGAGCTCAACACATTCTTTGAACAGTTTATTTGGGAACTATGTTTTCTCGATGACAAAATTGATGCTGCGGCAGAAATGATTGAAAATATTTTTTTAACCGGAAATAAAACTACACTCTTTCCAAAATTATTCCCAATAAATCTGCTGATAAATCCCGGTTAAAACGGATATGCAAAGAGGCTGTCACGTCGAAAGAGGAAGGGCTTTCATAAATTGGAACTTTAATGCAAACCGAATTACGGATGCGCTGCGCAAGAGGGCAAGATCGGAAGGAGCCAGTGTTTGAGACGCACCAATAACAGCGTCTTCGTGCTAACGTTCTTCTTCTCCTAGAGGGAGCAAGATCTTTTGGTCGTTTATTAAAAGAGTAAAGGATGATTCTTCTTGCTTTATACCAAGTCGTATTAAGAATGATCGAATATTTGGATAAGGCGGACCTCTTGGCCGAACTTTTTGCACGTAACTCTTCTATGCCGGAAACCAATGAACAACTCGCGGTGATCGAAAACGTATCTAGTTGAATGCCGGAGATATTTTTTCGTACACGTGGAGGTAAACGGGTTCTTGCGGAGTTCAACGTAAATAAATCCCTGTGGCCAGATGGAATTATAGCAATTATTTTGCAAATGTGCTCTTCAACGTTTGCCGCAAACTTTTCAGCCGGTCTCCTCAGTTGTGGCCTTCGGTGGTGCTATGGTAGTGTGCGCGGCACTTGTACATGAGTACATCGGTTCGATCCCTGCTCAGACTACTCAAAATATCTTAGTGACGGCAATACTATCAAGTATTTAGGCATGAAAAAGCTTCTCAAAAATACCGTTCGGAACCGGTGTAAACCTGCACGTCACGATCAGTGATTGTAAAACTAGAATGCACATAGCTCACTGTTTGTGAGAAGCTCCCTTCGTGGGACGTAATGGGAAACAATTGTTGATGTGATAACATCTATAGGCACGTGTAGGGCAATCTATCAAAGTGAACACATGCAAACAACACACTGCGTTAGCTTCACATACGTGGTTGTTATACAACAATACTCTCTGCCTGAAAATAAATATGCTGGTATTGATGTAGCGGCAGCGAACACACAAGCAGGTCGTCGTCGCCAAAGAGTATTGAATAGTATAGAGAACTCACGGAACGAATTGTATGACTCAGAACCACTGGCGCCATCTGCCGAATGAATCAAAACGTATTAATCTCATTTTGTCAAAACTTGATCCTTTCATAATTTTGATGTGAATCATTGATGCTTTTTGAAACATTTATGCTTTTTGCATTGTTTTATGTAATAACATTATCGATATGTTGCATTTATATAGAAAGATTCTCTAAAGAGAACAAGACTTTACTCAGACTCTCTGTATGAGAGCGAAAAAAGAGTGCAATAAGTTGTCTATACTATTCAATAATTTTTGTCGTCGCTCTGTTTAAGACAAAAAAAAAAACAAATATTTCAGTGAGCTAAATATTCCTTTTTTATTTTAACAATATTACATCTAATGCAAAAGCAGATGTATGAAAACAGAAGGTGCAATAGAAAAAGAGCCTTCAGCACAAAAACAATTTTTTTTTTCAATGTAACATTTACTAATGTGTTCATAGAAATCGAACAGTTAGCGTGTAACAAAAAGGTGTTAACACATCGCCCGTGAGTTCGAACACTCTTTGATTTTTTTTAGGTCTCCGCAGTTATGGACAGTATGGTTTCTAAAGGTCTACAGGTGTTCGGATGGCATTTCTCTCGGCACAGTCGACTCGGTCCGTGCATAGCCTGGACTGGGTAAGACTAAGGTAGTGGCTCTTGATATTTCCAAAGCAGTTGACTGCGTCTGGCACGACGAACTCATATCGGAAATAAAAGCTTTTGCTTTAGCTGATATCTTGTCCCGATTAAGTACGAGATTTCTCGGGGATCGTTCTACTCATGTTGTTATAGACGGGGTATCATCCAGTGAGTATAATACTAATCCAGGGTCTCTGCCCGCTCACCTTCTGTCTTTCTAATTTTCATTTACGACCTACTTGGTCGAACTGATAACCCTATCTTTGTCTACTCTTTTGCAGATGATAGCAAGTTATGTTATTCGCATTCTTTCAAAATCAAAGGAACAGATGATGAGCGATTCACTCAACCACGATATGCAGTAGGTCTCTAAGTGGGGTCGCGCGGATCGGGTCAAGTTTAATGCACCTAGGACGCAAGCCAGCATACTTCCGCCCAAGCGCACAATTGACCCATCTCTGTCGTTGATTACTATGGGTGGGGTAGATATTGATGAAAGGGAAGCTGTTGGTGTTCCGGACATGAAAATACAGTATAATATCCGCTGGAATAACAATGACTCTTTAAAGTATTCTCGTGTTTTTTTAAAAAATGTATTGCCACCTACTAGGCGTTACCCACAAATCAAAACTACTGCATACTGTTAGGGGCAAAATAAAACATTTTAAGGAAACCCAAAATATACGAAACCAAAACCAAACTTTTAACTAAATTAATCTTAATACTAAATGCAATAACTATTTACATGTATAGTTATGCATAACTTAAGCTAAACCCTCATCATTCATAGTATTGTTTTTTTTTGTTGTCAACTTTTAGGATGTTTGGTTGGTTTTTACAATAGTAAAAAAACATGGAACTTAAATTATTCAAACTTTTAAAAGATTTAACTTTTAACTCGCTTTTTACACAACTAAAAAAATATACATACATATATAGCCATTTAGGGAATTACTATAATGTACGAAAGTGTGTGTGTGTATATATATACTACGTATAGTGTTGGAAAGTGAAACTTAATGAAAATCTATGTGACTCTGTTGGCTGGTTGGTTGGTGACAATAATGAACATTTATCTTTCGAAATGTAGTATAAAAAAAAATAAAAAACGACTCGACATTCGATTCGAAAGTGTTGCCGCTGTAAACTTAAGCGATAAATCTTTTTTAAAATATTAACATAAATTAATATCAATTAATAAAACAAAGCTTTAGTTTCGTGTCTCCAAAGTGGTATAAATGAGATAAGGATAGTGGATGTTGTATGGCAAAGAATGTGTGGGTCGAGTTTTAATGTAGTTCAAAGTTTTGTTCAGTGTGGGAAGGGGTGAAATCTGAGTAATATTTCTTCTACGTATATATATTTTGTTAACTTATCCCAAACTAAATTGACGTCGGCGTTCATATAAACAACTCACCACAATGAATGCTGAGACTAGCATTTGTATATGTTGCAAGGATGTAGCTGCATGCCGGCTGGATGCTGCAGCGCCATTACTGCGTGACTTGGAACTGGCGACCACCTCAGATTCTTCGGGTGGTATATCCATGCTATTGCTGGCTACGATAAATTGAAATATATCGCTGACCTAAACGTAGACGTTGTCGCACGGAAGAAAATAAAGAAAAAGAAACACATGACATGAAGTATTTGTTGCAGATGACGTCATTTGTTACATGAAAAGTGTATAAAGAAATGCGTATGAGTGCATAGAATTTAGTTTAAATTATTGCAGTTACGGATTTGTTATGTTTAATCGTTATGTTTTTATGTGCAACAGTATGCAATGCAGTAGAAGGGGATATAGCTGCATATATTTTTTACTCTCGTACAGGGTGCGTTTTTCGAGTGTCTCCAGCAAAATCGTAAAATTAGACTTATATTTCCTTTTGCAAAAATAGATGATTATTTGCATTAGATTGGTTGAATCTTGAAACCACAAGCTATTGGTTGCGCTACAATCTGAATTTCCCGATTTGTGATTTAAAATGTTTATCCATTTTTATATTTCAATACTGAGTATAAATGGGATTTGCAATGATCAAATTTGATAAGTGCTAATACTGGAAAATGTGACACAATAAAATGCGCCCTTTACAAGTTTATTTTGTTGCTCAGATGTCATTTGCATTCAACCATAAAATAATGTTTTTTTTATATACAGTTCCTAATGTACAGTGGTTTGGTAAAACTTTCGATACTGGTATGAGTGACTTAAACAAGATACGTAAACCCTTTCAACTTCTAATGGTGATTTCTATACCCACAGAAAAATAACCAAATTTTACGTAACAGAATTTAGAGACTTTCACAGCCACATTACCACCACCATCTGAAGAAGAAGCCACATCTGACGAAGAAGCTCTCCCTAATCCACTCATGGAATGTAATGGGAAACAGTGATTTTTACATCTGAACTAGAGTGTGTCACAATTGTATTATAGGTTGCCACACCTATTAGAGATTGCCACCACCTATTAGAGATTGTCATTACCACATTAGAGGTTGTCACAATAGCATAAGATGTTGTTATAACCTACTAGAGGTTGCCACAACCTGTTAGAGATCTTCATAACCTACCAGAGGCTGTCACAACTTATTAGAGATTGCCACAACCTGTTGCCAGTTGTTTCGTCCGAATTTAAGATCTGCGGAAAAAATGCAATCGTGACAGCATCCATCTGAACTAGAGTTTGCCACAACTACATTAGAGGTTGCCACAAGCTATTAGAAATTGTCACAATCGCATTATAGGTTGTCACAACCGCATTATATGTTTCGCAACCTGTTAGAGAATGCCTCGACTTATTAGAGGTTATCACTACCGCATTTGAGGTTATCGCAACCGCATTCGACGTTGTTACAACCGAAATATATATTGTCGCAATCTATTAGAGGTTGTCACAACCAATTAGAGTTTTTCACAACGAATTATAGGTTATCACAACATATTATAAGATCTTAAAACCTCTTCGAGCTTATCACAACCGCATTAGATGGTGTCGCAACCTATTACAGTTTGTCTCGACCTATTAGAGGTTGTCACAATCGCATTAGATGATGTCATAATGAAACTATTAGAGGTTCCTACAACCTATTATAAGGTGATTCATTTGAATTGTTTATACATTTGTGTATATGTTGTGTAAAGTGCAACATTCCGAGATATGATCAAAAATCGTATACATAGTAATGCACAATGGCCGTCGGTGGTGCAATGATAGTGTGCATGGCTCCTGGTCTGACCACCTTAAATTTATTTCGACGGCGGTCACCTCGCATAGTGACCGCGACACTATCGAGTATTTAGCCATGAAAAAGCTTCCGTAAATACCGTTCGGAATCGGTGTAAAACTGTCGGTCCTAATCAGTGAGTGTAAAACTAGATCGCGCATAGATCACTGATTTGTGAGAAGCTCTCCCTAATCCCTTCATGGGATGTAACAGGAAACCATTTATTTATTTAATGCACATTTCACAAGCGACGACAAGAAATCACTTGGGCCAAATGTCAGACAGGTACGATAGTACTGAAATTCATCAAAGAGCATACATTAGTTTAATGTTTTTATAACTGCATATTAATAATAATCACATCGCAGAGTTTAATGGACACTGAGATGAAATTTGATGATATTCAGGTATAACAACATTATAATAATGCCAATCTTTGGTCTGCACCTGTAATAATTCCAACCTATACTCAGTATAAACAAAAGTTAGCCGTCATAGTAAAACAAAGAAATCACACTTTCTACTATAGGGAAATTGAGTACAATATCTCCACAACTGGGACTGTCCGTGGAGGTGGAAAGTTTCTGATAGCCATTCACTAAGGGGTGGCCAGAAATGATTCCTTCATTGGGTAGTCCAAGCAGCTCACTACTTCCACGCAGAATGTCCTGTTCAATGGCTTTATCGGAAACCTCCGTTAGCTAGCTTGAGTGAGAAGGCTAAAATAAATGAGCAGCCTGATTTGGTTACGCGATCACTGATGTGTCTCAGGCTTAGTAGGTGACTGATGTCACTGAAGCTCATCAAGCTATCGGGCATATCTTTGTCCTTTAGAAGGCGGATGAGCCGGCGGATAAAAAACCAAATGAAGAAAATCCAGGTTCGACATATTGCATACTGGTCAGCGTCTGATTCATAATGGGCGGCTGCAACCAATTATCCTGGCCGTAGGTAAAATGCAAAAACCCGGTGGACTGGGTTTGCCTCCCGCCACTATTCATAATGGCAGTGGAAATACATAAACGAACAAGAACACATAAACGATCCCTATTTGTTGACGACCCCCGTAAACGTTATAAGGACCACGATTTACGGATATGCACCTGGAATGTGAGAACTCTATATAGATGCTTGGATCCAATTGACAGATGTCCTCGTAAGTTATAAGGCTGACATTACCGCTATCCAGGAAATGTGATGGACAGGACACGGCTGCACACGAAAAAGAAACTGCGACATATACTACAGTTGCCATGAGAAAAAACATGAATTTGGTTGCGGATTTGTAGTTGGCAAAATACTACGACATCTAGTCTCTAGGTTCAATCCTGTGAGTGAACGTATAACCACAATCCGCATAAAACGAAACATTTTTATGTTTCCCTAATCTGTGTGCATGCCCCGACAGAAGAGAAAGATGATGATGCCAAAGACATATTCTATGAGCTCCTAGAGGAAACGTATGGCCGCTGGCCTGGCCATGACATTAAGACTGTACTAGGAGATTTTAATGCTAAAGTAGGCAGGGAGAATGTGTTTCATCCAATTATTGGCAATTTCAGTCTACATGCTGACAGTTCCGAAAACGGTATGAGACTGATTGACTTTGCCGCGGCAAAAAATTTGGTCGTTAGTGGTACAAGATTCCAGTATAAAGACATCCACAAGGCTACTTAGGTATCCCCTGATCAAAGAACGAAGAACCAAATTGATCACGTGGTAATTGATGGAAAGCACTCATCCATTGTAATGGACGTACGAGTGATCAGAGGAGCTAACATTGATTCTGATCATTACCTGGTAGCAGCAATGTTTCGCACAAGATTAAGTAGAGCGAAAATCGTACGAAACCAGACGTAGAGGAAGCTGGACATCGCAATGCTGCAATTACCAGAGGTAGCCACAGCCTACTCAAGGAAGCTCTCGCAACTTTTGGCACAGAACCCACCCCCTCCCGATAACGATTCTGAAGCGCAGTGGAAACTCATTTCCGACTCTATAAAAACTGCCGCAACAACCGTAATTGGTTTTGAAAAACCGCTTCGCAAAAACCATGGTACCATGAAGAGTGTCGCATTGCAAATTATGAAAAGAACGCTGCACGCATGTTAATGCTTCAGTCAATTGCAACGCGAGCTGCAACTAACCGGTATAGGGATAAAAGAAAGGAGGTAAACCGCCTCTTTAGGCGTAAGAAACGGCAGTGGAGAAAGCGCGAGAGTGAGAAAATTGAGTCATACAGAAGAAAGAACGAAGCCCGAAAATTCTCCCAAAAAGTCAAAAACGGAACTAATGGGCATGGTTCAGGGACCCCCTTCTGTAAAGACAAGGACGGAAATTTCGTCGCAGATGTGCAGAGTATGTAGGGAATATGGAGAGATAATTTCTCCGCGCTACTGGTACCTGAGATATCCAATGCGAGACAATCGATCTAAATTTGAACGACGACACCGATTGCCCCCTCCTAACCAAGACGAGGTCAGAACAGCTATTGCCCGTCTTAAGAATAATAAAGCCGCAGGAGCCGATGGATTACCGACGGAGCTGTTTAAGGCTGGCGGCCATGAGCTGATAAGGCGCATGCATCAGCTCATTAGCAAAATTTGGTTAGATGAATGCATGCCCGGCGATTGGAGTCTCAGTGTACTATGTCCCATATTTAAAAAAGGTGACCCGAGTCTCTGTGCCAACTACCGTGAAATAAGCCTTTTATCCATAGCATATAAGTCTCTATCCAGTATAATGTGCGAAAGACTAAAACCAATTATCGCTGACCTGATTGGACCATACTAGTGTGGCTTTAGGCCTGGAAATGGACAAATCGACACCTATCATCTATTTGTCGATTATAAGGCGGCCTTCGATAGCCCGTTACGGGGGAAACTCTACAGCGCAATGTCTGAGCTTGGTCTTCTTGCAAAACTCATACTCCTTTGCAGGATGACCTCGACGAAAACCAAATCCGCATTGAAAGTTTTGAACCTTTCGAAACCAAGCGAGGCCTCAGGCAGGGCGACACCCTATCGTGCGATCTCATTAACATCTTAATGGAGATCACTATGAGAAAAGCTGCAGTCAACATGAATAAAACCATCAGCAGCAAAAGTCACATGCTGTTCGCGTACGCTGATGATATCGATATTATTGGGAACACAATTCGAGAAGTTACTGCGGTGTTTGTGAGAATTAAGAAGGAGTCAGCAAAAGTGGGTCTTACGGTAAATACGGACAAGACAAAGTTAATGGTTTCAATGAACAGGGCCTCCACGCGATTAGACCAAAGCGTGAACGTTGATAACCGTTATAATTTCGAGGTGACAGACTAATTTATAAACCTCGAATCTGACGTAAACAAAAACAACAACGTCATCTTTGAGATCAAGCAGAGAATTGTGCTTGCGTATAGATGTCATTGTGGGCTAAGCAAGCACTTTAGAGATAAAACCCTCTCTCGAGTAACAAAAGTCCAGCTGTACCAGACTCTCATTCAACCTGTCTTGCTTTATTGCGCAGAATCCTGCGTCCTATAGAAAGCAGAGAATACATCTGTAGGAGTCTTCGAGAGAAAAATACTCCGAAAAATTTATGGCCCTATAGTGCACAACGGCGAGTATCGGCGACGCATGAACCATGAGCTGTATGAGCTATATCCTGACATTGATATAGTTAAGCGGATCAAGACTACGCGATTCCGCTGTCTAGGCCATGACAGTATAATTGATGAAGACGAACCAGCACGAAGGGTTTTCGAAACCAAACTCGAAGGAATACGAAAAACAGGAAGACCAAGACCCCGCTGGAGGGATCAGGTTGACGAGTCCTTGCGTACACTTGGTATTGCCAACTGGAGAGATAAGGCAAAAGATCGAAGTGGATGGCGAAATATGTTATCTTCGTTTTATATGGGTTGTCCGAGACCTGATAAGTAACTAAGTAAGTTAAGATTAAAATTATGTGGGTGGTTCAGTCACGACTGGATAATTTCATTTTCTGGCTGAGCAAATTGAATTAATGTGCACATTCTTGTCTTTTTTTAAAATTATAGTTTTTAAACCTCTGTATCTCGGTGATTTCACTTTTTTAACTTTTTTATTGATTCTGAAAGGTCTCCGAAAGACCTTTCCAACAAGCCCAAAAAAAACTCTCACCACTCGTTCAGAAGTTAGCAATTTTACCCTACTACCCTCCGACCACCAATCCGAAAATTTCCGAACCGCTGCCATTTCGCCCCCTTGCATTTTCGGGGATGGTCGTAGATGGATATATTTTCATGAAATAAGCCAAGAAATACGCTGGTCCAGTCATGACTGAACCACCCTGTATTATCCACTAACTTGTTTATCGGGTTGAGACTTGCAAATGGATCTGTGTCAAGACCACAGGCTGAAAAATCTGAACTTTTTTCTTGTTTGGATGCAAACATAACGTGTGTTTAGAACTTGTTGCAAATATAGTGTACCTGTGTAGAAACACATTGTGGTTGCTATTGAATATTACATATTTGAGACACAATAATTAATATAAATATAATAATATATGTGTTTGTTATCCAAATATAACTTTACTTGTGATACAAATACAGCTGTGTTTGGTCACTGTTCACTTAATTCTTCTCTATGTGCTCCGCCGAAAGCAAATAAATAAAATAGGATCAAAGCGAGATATTTCTCAGCCTTCTCAGTGTAAGTTAAATGAATTGTGTGTTGCGTTTGTTGACTGATCTGTTCCGCTGTCGTTTCATGCATTCAGTCGTCAATCGTTCCTTCGACGTAAATGTATTAATGTTTGTAATGAAACACACATATGGTTCCCGTTAAAAGTATGACAAGTTGCTAGTAACCATCCTAATGTGTTCGCTTAAATAAGGGGTCCGCCATCTAAGGTTTTATTTTTCAACTAGTGCTTATTTCGTGAATGGCAGCACTTAGCTCATGTCTGATTTGACAGATAATTAGTTTTATCCTTCCGCTGAACGAATATGGTTGTGTATACGCTTGAACAACGCTGGGAAATATTGTGACATTACTTTGAAAATCATGGTAAAAATAAAATCATCATTTCAGATGTAGGTCATTTTGATCTTGGCGGGTATGTAAGCAAGCAAAATTGTCGTACAGAAAACCCATACATACATTGAAAAGCCGATGCACCCAAAACGAGTCACTGTTTGGTGCGGATTTTCGTCCAGATGCATAATTGGGCCATTTTTTTTCGAAAATGAGCAAGGAGTGGCCGTTACAGTCAATGGCGATCGTTATCGGGCCATGTTGAACGAATTTTTGTTCACAAAAATTGAAGAGGAGGATATTGGCAACAGTTGGTTTCAACAGGACGGCGCAACGTGCCACACAGTCGAAGCTACACTCGACGTTTTGCGCCCTGTTTTTGAAGATCGCATTATCAGCCGCAGAGCTAATGTCGTTTGGCCACCTCAGAGCTGCGATTTGATACCGTTGGACTATTATTTGTGGGGTGCCCTCAAAGATAAGTGTTACGCCGACAAGCCAGGGACAATTGACGCTTTAAAGGACAATATTCGTGAAGCCATTGGTGAAATACAGCTGCACACAATCGATAATGTGCTTAAAAATTGAACCGATCGTGTAGGCTACTGCATGGCCAGCCGAGGCAGCCATTTGAATGAAATTATTTTCCATTATTAAACGGAAGGATTGTACTTTCAAATAAAAAAAGAAATTTGAGAAAATATTCAGTCGTTTTTTTTATAGCATTTTCAAAAAAAAAAAAGTTATTTGGCGGACCCTTTACAAGTGTGGTTTGGTTTTACAAATACATGAATATTTGCAGTGTGCTACAAACAGATACATGGTTCCTGCAAAATGTATTTGACAGAATATATTACAGAGTCCTTTTTTTCAGCGTGTATGTGTAAGTTCAGTAAGAATTTTATGTTCAAACTGTCAAAGGTTGCACTAGTTTCAGATACAGTTGATCAATCAACAAAGTAGTTTTTAATGCGTTACACTTGTTTACTAATTAAATTGTTGCCCTAAATATTAGATTTGAAGAGAGGCCTCATTATAAATTAAAATCTGATACCTACTTTTGCTCCTACTTTATCATTCAAGTTAAAATCGAGTGTTTAAAATCTTAAGAATTTTCCAGAACATAACAATATTCCGCTGCTTGTTGTCAAGGACTATAAAGCCATATTACTGAACGCCTGAAGATGCAGTTCACAGACTAATTTTTAAGCCAATTATTTGGTAATTTTTGGATGCCCTCATTCATGAAAATCTCAATCGTAAGAGGCTTTATTGTTTAAGTATCATCCCAATCCACTGTGCCTTATTATGCCCAACCATATATTTATTAAAAACGATGCTGTTTATTCCTCCTCCACCTTTGGCATTCTTTTTGAACTTACCTCATTCCAGCCGTAGCGATTTTTAGCCTGTACAATCGCTTCATAATATGCTCCGGGTACAAGATTTTTTATTGTATACGACATTATGTGTGTGAGGGGCTCCGATACAGGACGATGCTCGGGTGTAAGGATAAAGTCATGCCATCTACCTGGTTGCTGGAATGTATCATTCATCTGGAAAAATATTGAAAAGAGAAAAAAAATGTATAATCATGATAAGCGCAACAAAAAATTGTTTTATTACTTTTTTATTTATTTTATGAAAAGTAAATAAGGAAAAAACCCCATATACTTCTGCTCCTGCATACACATAAGAATCAATGTAATCGCAATGATAATCTGCTTCATCGTTAATGGGAGGACGAATTGAAAAAATAAAAAAACAAATGAGGACTGCAGGCGGCTTGTATTACTACTTCTCCATGCCTGCCCTTATGTTTTGGACAATGTCAGCGGAAAATGGAATATGGTTGGAGGTGGATGTAAATATTTATGGAAAAAATCTGTTTGAATGAATTCTACTAGTGAATGCTGGAGATTTTAACTATAAATTGGATGTAGTATGTGAGTGTCTGTATATGGAATAGTTCAAATCTGTGTGCGACTGGTTGAGTGTATTTGTATGGCAGTGTTACCGATGTCCTTATAATCTATTCAATTCATACATGTTGCATGCACAAGGTGGTGCATGAAGCGTACGGTATGTGGTTGTTATTTATGCTTGTATAGTTATTTACAATTTACGCCTCAAATAAAGTTTAAATAAAATACAAAGCGGTTATGTGGAAAATCGCATTTAAACCTATGCATAAAGCTGTAAATCCTGTATTCACATATATAGGTAAAGCCACACAAACCTACACTCAAAGAAATGTGTTCCAAATTTAAGGTAAAATGGATTTAAATTGGAAGGAATTTAAACAAAACATACAGTACCAAATACTTTATTCATATATAGACAAATAGTGTCACACCTGCACTTAAAGGAAAGAGATACAAATTTTACACAAAGTTGATGTATAGAATCCTTTGATTTTCGTCCTTAAAAGTATCAGTATCGTGTTTGTAATTTATGGTATTTTAAATTTCATTTGCCCGTCCGTAGTGTTCATCATTTAACGTTTTCAATATTTGAATAAGTGATGACTAATCCCACCTTTCGGTATATATTCAAAAATTAATTTCTTCGATATTATCGAATACGACCAAACGCTCGCACAATTTAAATTTTGTTTTCAAGAGTTTATTATCTCAAAATTATATGTGTTCATTATTTCCAACTACATTACTGTTTAATATGAAGTCATAATATAAATATATGTATACCCTTCGCTTCCAGGAGATTTAGCATTTGGTCTGTGTAATTAAAACTTTGTTTGATTTAACTAAAGGTCATATAACAGCCCTGTGATTTCCAAGAAATTTAGCAAACAGTTTTCCAATGATATCTAGGCTGTCGGTACACGAGAAGTAAAGAAGCGTTCGGAGTTCGTTTGCCACAAAAATATTTCGTTTGGTACTTATCTAATTGTGTTTTGAATGTATATAGAAAATAAACCCCAACACAATTTATAACGTTAAATGCTCTAACCCTTTTCAATTTAAAGGCATCCAGGCGTTAAAGCGATTGATACGGAGTTGGAACTCCATCATCAATCCCAAGTATAATAAGCCGTGACGCGCTTATTCATATTCATATACACCGCAAAAGTTTGTACTATTGTCTCAAAGAAAATACTTTTGTCGTAAAAGTTGATTCTTCTCATGTAAACGAACTTGCATTTGCGTTGAAATTCCCATAATTTATTTATGCGGAATGTAGATAATATTGTGTATTATTGGGAACGAAAAGGTGTAACAGCACACCCATATACTGGTACCCTGCATGAATGCACTCTCTTTTAGAATACATTCATTATCTCACTGTACCAATACCAACGGTCCGAATAGTGTAAATATCGAAATGAAACGATACGTTCCTGAGTGCTCTTGGGATGCATGTTGTATGAATCTCTGCTCTGTTAACTACTCTGTTCGTCTCAATTCTCTAACGACAACACAATATTTTACTCAATAAATGTTCGTGTATGTAAAAACAATTCGAATACATAAGAACTATTCGAATGAAAAAAACGGTAATTTATAAGT
Source organism: Phaonia tiefii (assembly GCA_963931995.1). Classification (NCBI taxonomy): domain Eukaryota; kingdom Metazoa; phylum Arthropoda; class Insecta; order Diptera; family Muscidae; genus Phaonia; species Phaonia tiefii. The sequence continues at coordinate 48,676,510 of OZ008367.1, forward strand.
GGTTATGGGTCTCATTTGCTTTCTCGTCAATGAAAAGATCAGCAACGTTGTGTGAAGACCAAAGAAATAAATATTCGTTTTTTATGAGTTTAACTGCAAATATATATATTAGAAAATGATATTAAATATATTGAAAAATAATTTATTAAACATTAAAAATATGTAGTCCTCAACTCAATCGGCCACTGTGGGTGAAGAAAATAGTATTGTTTCGCGAATTTCAAGGGGTGAACTCGTTTTGAAGGCCAATAATGGCCGCAGCAAAGTTTGGGAAGTTTTTTTCCTTAATTGTGGATGGAGGCGGCAAAGCAATGAAATATGTCAGTCGCAATAACTGCAAACAAATTTTGAAACATTCAGCTTCGACATCAAACCTAGTGAGGCATAGTGAGTGCTACATTTCTTAACCCATTAGTGCATAAAGAAATCTAGCGCACTATTTCTATAATTTTTGTTATTTATGAAGTAATAGTGACTAAATTAAGTGATTTTTACCATGTTTATTCAAAAATTGTTTTTAAGATAGGTTTAAGAGAGTGTCCCTTTTAAGGGACACTATGCATTAGGAAGACTAGACGTAGATACATTTTAAAACAATCTTTGGGATGAAGTCCTTTATCACATTTAGTACAAACAAAGTTCGACTTTTTTCCACAATAGGCGCATCGTCGGTCCGTTTTTGAGTACTCTACTATACGGTTTATATTATCAAAACGTAGATCGTCGTTGATGTGTAACCTGCTTACACGCCTGGCCGACGGGACTCCATATCTCTCTAAATATGTTTGTGCTAAGTACCGACGGAAAATCAGTAAACTGGCACAAGCTTTATTATGTGCATCGACCTTTTTCATAAGGAGCCATGCATTTACAACCGATACATCCAGTAAACAGTCGAATATTGGCCACCACCACTTACGTTGACGTATACGCGTCTGATATACGGCCACCAGCTGATCCATTTTGTCAACTCCGCCCATCCCCTGATTATAATGCTGAAATACCTTCAGTTGAGGTATTTGCACAGCTCCCTGTCCTCTTACATAACGTCTGCATGTACCATTTTCAATGCCATCATAATTTGTGGCTATTGTTACCACGTTATTATCTTTCCATCTTACAAGCAAAATATTCCCGTTGTTGGAGAAGCGATAGTCGTGGGATCCTCGCTGTTCTCTTTTCATCTCCGAAATTGGTCGAAGTGGGCACTTCTCTGTTCGTCCATCCCTTATAGTTCCGGATGTGCAGATACCCAGGCTCGACAAATGACGAAGTAATTTTATCGAAGTAAAGTAATTATCAATGAAAATCTATATAACAAATTTACCAAATTAGTACGTTTAGAATCAGAAGTTGAATATATTATACATGTAATCGGTGAATCGCTTTCCCTTGAATCCCTTGTTTTGTGGTATATTTGCTCTCGTAACAAGATCAATAACTTTGTCGCCTCCAACACCAAATCCTTAGGTAACGGCCTCAGGGTTTTTTGTCAAATTGAATCATAAAGCCTTCACTTGAGTTGAGTGCCCAGTTTTTAAATCCAAATCTAATAGGCTTACCGCGAATGCACTGTTTCGCATAGTGTTTTCCATAGTAAGGAATCATACTTTCATCAATTGAAAGATTTTCATCTATTCCACCATGCTTCGGGAACTCTTGATTAAGATGTGTAACTAAAGGTCTGATTTTGTAAAGACGATCATTTCCCTGAAATTGAGTGTTATCATTGAGATGAAAGTTCTTTAAAATCTTTTCAAATCTATTCAACCGCATGCTGTTGCTTAAAAGCTTGGGAGTATCTGATTTGTCAGACCAGTAAAGGCGTTTATTCGGATATTTTGCATATCCCGACATCAGCATACTGCCGATGAATACTTTCATCTCTTCAATAGGAACATTTACATCATCATTTCTTTGAAGAGTGTATAAATTAGTTTGCTCAACACAGTGAAGTATTATCTTTTCAGTAAAAAAAAGTTCGAAAAAATCAGTTGGAGTTTTGCCGGATTGCACTTCGGCAGTTGGTGGAATTATTTCGCATTGCGTATCAATGTCATAAAAAGGCTCCATTTTGCGCCAATTAATACCACTACGAACAAACGAGGCCATACTTGAACTTCCAGTCGGTTTATATTTGGAAAGTGGTTCATCGTCACTTTCATCCCATTCATGGACATCATTCACCTCTATTTCTCCTTCAGTAGCTAACATTTTTGGACCGAGATGATTGACATTTGCTTCATGCTCATCATCACTAGCATCCGAGTCTTCATCCGTATTATCACCATCGAGAGGGGGGATCGCATAAATATCGGTTTGTTGCAAAACCCCATCAAAAGCTTCCAATTCCTCTAATATTTCGGCTACAGTGAGCCTATAATAGAATAGAATATAAACTGTTCTATCCGCATAGCGTCCCTTATAAGGGACGCTTCATAAAACATTCACTATCGCACACGTTACACTTTCAAATCATCACGTATCTACTCAAACACATTCTTTTACTTAAGTTTAAACTGAATCTACCGAAAAAAGTTAGAACAGCACGTTTTTTTTAAGTTTTATTTAACTTTCACTTACCCGCCACGTGTTTTGAGATTTTTTTGAACTTTACTTTCCATACTTTCGCCAAGAATGACAAGAAAAAGCACAAGAATTAAAACATCAAGAGATAACTGTTTTCTGCGCATTTCAGCTACGCTCTAAAACACCTGTCATAGGCATATTTACCTAAATGCGGGCGTGACGTGGAGAAACCAAAGTCACGATGTCGAACGTCAACATTCGCTTTCTTTCTATGCGACAAACAGCTGATTTGGGAGTCACTAACAAGCGAACGAAAACATATACAATTCAGTATAAAATCGCACCCCACATACACTCTCTCCTACAAAATCCAAGCAAACGAAGTCAGTCACTCACTTTCGTTTCAGAAAGCAAGTCACTGTCTTTCGACTTGTTGTTCGCATGGTTTTACGTGTGTTTGTGTGGTTGTTGTTCAAAGCAATAACATAAACTTGACGTTCGCCCTTTAATTTTGGAGCGGGAGAGAAGAGTACGAAGAACCAGTATCTGCAGGTGCCGGAAAGTTGGCATTTTTGTGCTCAAATGGAAATATATTTTAATAACAAATTTATTATAATGACATTATTTTCTGTCTATTGTGTTTCTTCCATTGAATTCTATATAAATTGTTTTTGTTTCAAGCTTTTATTTGATTTCCAGCTATGCGACAACCAAAAGACAAGTGACTGGTTTTGACATTTTCGTTCGCACAATAACATTTAAAGCCTGGGATAAGAAAGAAAGTGGCTTTCGTTCGCTTAGGTTTTCTTTCGAGATCGTGACTTCGGTCGTTAATTTTAATCATATTCTTTATTCCAAAGAAATTAGAACTTCAAATCATACCAAAACAGCATTTGTTTTAGTTACGCTTTTTTTAATATGTCTCATGAATACATCTCATTATTCGAATAGGTCTGCTTGTCTCTAAAGACTTTTTACTCAATCAAGTTAATACTTCTTCATACAACAACTCTCTATGCTCGGTTTCATTGTGTTTGGTACCCGATGCAACACCCTGAGAAGAATGGATGTAAAGGGTTTTTCAACAGAGACGCTACAAAAGTAAATCGATAGGGACAGCAAACAACGCCATATTTTTTCCCGCTCTTTTGAAATTTCTCTTCAGTTAGGTTTGCCATTTCATCATGGAAAGATATACGAGCCAACAACGAGTCGAAATTATTAAAATTTACTACCGAACTTTGGAGTCAGTGGCCTCAACTTTAAGAGCGCTACGTCCAATTTATGGTCGTCATAATCGTCCTACCAGATCAACTATTGAGCGTGTAGTGGAAAAATTTGAATCCACAGGCACAGTACAAAATGTTCCCGTGCCAGTGAGATAAAAAAGTGTCCGTAGTGTCGCGAATATTGCTGCCGCTGAGGCTTCAGTTCAAGAAAACCCAAATGTGTCTCTCATACGTCGTTCTCAAGCGTTGGGCATCGCTGAGACGTCGTTGTGGCGAATTTTGCGCAAAGATCTTGGCCTACATCCTTACACGATTAAATTGACGCAAGAACTGAAGCCGCTTGACCACCATAAGTGTCGTATGTTTGTGAATCGGGCTGAGCAGCAACTTGAAAATGATTCGGATTTTCATCGAAAATCATCTTCAGCGATAAGGCTCATTTCTGGCTGAATGGCTTCGTCAATAAGCAAAATATGCGTTATTGGTCAGTCAGCAATCCACACGTAATCCATGAGTCATAATTGCATCCCGAAAAAATTGCTGTTTGGTGCGGTTTATGGGCCGGCGGCGTCATTGGGCCGTACTTCTTCCGTGATGATCAAGACCGGCACATTACTGTGAATGCGAATCGCTACCGTTCAATGATAACCGAATATTTTTGGCCCAAATTAGATAATATGGACTTGAAAGACACGTGGTTCCAACAGGACGGCGCCACAAGCCACACAGCGAATGCCACAATCAATTTATTGGAAACTAAGTTTGGTGAACGTGTTATCTCACGAAATGGCCCAGTCGATTGGCCGTCTCGGTCGTGCCATTTGACGCCGTTAGATTATTTCCTGTGGGGCTACGTTAAGTCTATGGTCTATGCCAACAAGCCAGCGACGATTGATGAACTTCGTACGAATATCGAACGTGAAATTGCAGCAGTATGGGCCGATTTATGCTTGAAAACCGTCGAAAATTGGGTTCAGCGTCTGGACTTCTGCAAGCGTGCCCGTGGTGGCCATGCAAAAGAAATCGAGTTCCATACATAATGGCATCGAACGTACTTTCACAGGAATAAAGAATATTATTGGTGTCTAAAACCGGTTTTGTTTGATTGAAAAAAACTTTTGTAGCGCTCTTATTGAAAAACCCGATAATAGTTATACGAAAATTAAGGAAATTCCTACTATATTTAATGATATATTGGAACGTAGTCCCTTATCGCACGTTGCGGCATGGGAGCTTAATGAGAAAAATTAAACAAAATTTTTTAACAACCCTGTATTATCAACTTTATAGGGTACTCTTGCTTTGGTTTGTGTCTAGCCTAACATATGTTGGGAAATTTCTTGTTTAATGGGAACTTTTCTAGGTGAAGCCTGTAACTAATATTTAGTAAATATTATAGATTTGAACCTAATAAAAACACAATTTGGAAGAGCCAAAGTGAATGAAGTTTAAAAAAAGAAAATTTTCTTAAATAAGCGCGATTTCTTAAAAAAAAGTAAATTTTCTCAAAAAAATACCTTATATTTTTTAGCAAAGTAATATTTCTTTCAAAAACATACCTTATCTTAAAGACGTACCTTTGCTTAAAAAAAGTTAATTTTCTTACAAAAAGTAAATTTTCTTAAAAAAAGTATTTCTTTACCTTTTCTTAAAAAGGTAACTTTTCTTAATACAAATTGCCTTTTCTTAGAAACTAAATTTTTTTAACGAGTAAAGTTTTTGTGGAGCGAAATAACTTTTCTTGCGATAAGTACCTACTCTTAAAAATGTTCATATTTTTGAAATAGGGCTAATTCTAAAAAATTCCCATTTCTGAAAGAAACATTTTTTTCAAAAACACAAAAAAAATACCTTCTCTTAAAAAAAATAATACATTTTCTTTCAAAAGTTCCTTTTCTTAAAAATATAATAATACCTTTATTTCTCTTGAGATAAGGAGCCTTTCTGAAAATACATATTCTTAAAAAAATAAGTAAATAAAATAAATTAAGTTGTCTTTTAGGCAACAACAAAAAACATGTCTAATGTGGACCGAAGGTTCTCTGGAGATGGAAAGAAATTTCTGCAAATGTGTTCTTGTGTGCTTAACTTGCGACATTTTTAGAACACTTGCATGATAGTGAATTCTCTATTCAAATGTGAATTCGTTTGCACTTACTTTGATGAATTGAATGAATGAATGCTATTGAATCATTCCAAACAACCGCTGATTAAGTTCTGTGGCTAGATCTGAAATAGCTATACGGTTTGCTAGGAATCATGGGCAGACATTTGCAAAACTCATTTTTTAAAAAACTATATCTCTATTAATATAGATATAGAATGGCCTCGAGCTTGAACAATAAAATTATAAAATTAAAAAAATAACCTTTTTCTAAAAAGAGTGCAATTTCCTTAAAAAGTACTTGGCCTTATACAAAGTAATTTTTTTGGAAAAAATAAAAATTCATACTCTTATGGCTTTTTCCTACAGAAAGTACTTCTTCTTAAAAAAAGTATATTTTCTTAAAAAAAGTATCTTTTCTTTAAAAAAAGTTATTAGCTTTTATTAAAAGAAGTAGCTCTCTTTAAAAAAGGACCTTTCGTGAAAATATAATATATATTCTTACAAAAATTACCGAAAAATATACTTAAAACAAAAACAATACATTCTACAAAAAAAAATTTGTCTTAAAAAAAAGTTTATAATTTGACAAAAAATATCTTTGCTTAAAGATCCATTTAAATGATCGTATTTTTCAACCGACGCCTTAGGCGTGTTGGAATTACCTAGTGCATAATATATAGCGAAAGGATCTTCATTCCAACCGTGTGTCCCCTGACACCTCATGTGATTTTTTTTTTGAATTTTTACTAAAATGATAGGCCGTTCACATTATAATTAACATTACAACAAATCTTAATTACAACAAATCTTAAGTCTGATAGATCGCACGTTTTTCTATATTTTTAGAATCGCCCTGGCGAGCCTCGTACGAATAGTTTACCACCTCTCATGTTGCTGATATTCTAAAGTTAAGCCTTATTATCCTTACACTTGCTTATGAAGTTTAATCCCATTTAATTAATTCCTTAAAAACGATTTGAACCATAGAGCAATGATGTATAGAGACGCCATATCTCTCAGTATTTTGATGACATTTAGTGTCTTGCATATGGGCGGTTGCATGTTGGAAAGTAGTGCTTTAATAATAGCAGATAGAGGCAATGGCTCAAACTATCCAACAAGAAATCAGCAACGGCATTTCGATTTGTGCGTTAAAATACACCACAAACATATACAAACAATAAAATATATCAAAAAAAAGTCCAAAATACATTTAAATTTCACACTTTTTCATCAAAACGACATAAAAAATTTGTCAACAATTTTTGTAATTCCACCTGGTTTAAGTCAATCTACGTTAAATAACTATCGATCGCACAGACCGCACCACGAAAAGTGTGAAAGGAAATGACAGATGAGAACAACGGTGTCTCTATACATCATTACTCTATGATTTGAACGCTTTGATTTTTCACGTATTCTTCAACTTGTATGAAAGCACAGTAATTACTTTGTACTATTCAAACATTAAATTAATTGGAAAAGCTCTTTGGATTACAGGTATTATGTTTTTGCAATTAATTACAATAAAGCACCAATAGTATTTTACCACAGAATGTAAAACAAATTGATGAACTCTCGAAGTCAATAAGAAGAACAGTGGGCTCTCGTTAATTCCGCTGCATTAATAGTTAAATCAAATGATAACGAGGTTCTTTAGATTCTCTCTCTCTATGTTCGGGTCACCGAAGCTAACAAGAACAATTTTAAAAAGTGGAATCCAGATTTGATCTACGCTTGATTTTTGATGAACGCTTTGATTTTTCACGTATTCTTCAACTTATATGAAAACACAGTAATTACTTTGTACTATTCAAACATTAAATTAATTGGAAAAGCTCTTTCGATTACAGGTATTATGTTTTTGCAATTAATTACAATAAAGCACCAATAGTATTTTACCACAGAATGTAAAACAAATTGATGAACTCTCGAAGTAAATAAGAAGAACAGTGGGCTCTCGTTAATTCCGCTGCATTAATAGTTAAATCAAATGATAACGACGTTCTTTAGATTCTCTCTCTCTATGTTCGGGTCACCGAAGCTAACAAGAACAATTTTAAAAAGTGGAATCCAGATTTGATCTACTAACCTGGCGAACAGCATTCAAACACATGTATATAGTATTTAAATACCAGGATCATATCCTGCGGGTAGTTGCTGTATTCCACGCTTACTAACCATTAGTTCATCGCTATCACCACATCCAATGCGAAACCCATTTAATGATGGATGAAGGAGGATAAATTGGAAAAAAAAAGTTCCGCTGAATTTAACAAGCACAGAGGGGATAGATCATATCATATCGTGTTTACCATGGAAAACCATCGAATCATTACGCTAATGAGTGCAAGTGAAAATATCACAAATCAAATTGTAAATCTAATTGAATACAGATAACACAAATGTAATTAATAGGAATTGTTTAAAGAGGACGAAATACTACAGACAGTAGATGGATGTGGATAAACGACATACAGACAGACAGACAATCGAACAGATGCAAATTGATGAATTGCAAATGATGGCGAAACGTAAGTAAGGAAAACAACAAATACAAACAGAGTGCGTTTATTTTTAATGAGTTATAGCTAAATTAATTAATATTTCTAAAAAATATATAAAAAGGATGAATGAACAGGATATCCATTGATAAACATTGGCATAATGATTTAATCCAAGTGTTGGAGGGGTTTGTGTTTTCCCCATTTTAATGAAACCGGAGATGCATTTGTAATTATCTGTATCATTATGTTGTTATTTATTACACAGTTTTAATTGGATAGAAAATATTTTTATGTTTTATTAAAAAAATAAATAAATTGTAGTTGTGCTTAGTCATGAAAAAGTTATTGTGTTGTATTAAAAAATTATAGAAAATAATTGCTGCCTCGTTATTTCTTTGTTATAAGATTACAGGTAAGTGTTTATTAATAACTGAGATATCTTTCGACAAATCAGTGCAAAGGAGCTGATCCTTAGTATTTTGTGCCAAAAATAAAACCACTTCTTAGTGATTCATGTGAATTTGAGGATTTTAATTTTGCTGTAATTTGTACGACGAATAGAAGGCGCCTAATTCAAATTCTCAACCTTGTTAGTAATAGCTAAGTTGTAAGAAAATTTGGTAAATGTAGAGTTTACTCTCGCTGAAACATTCGGCTGAGGCAACAGAATTGGCCGTAACCAAATTTAGTGCATGTCACAACCTAAAGAATTCGATAGGAATGAACGTCGAACCTCTTGCTTCAACCGTATTACAAATGGAGTGAAGTTGTCGCAACGTTGTTTTTTAAATATATATATTCGTCCCCACTAAATTCTTCTGTTTCTTAAATGTTGACTTATGACTTTATCTTAGAAGAATATTGTTAATTTCCGTTGAGCTAAACAGATCAGATTTTTTTTGCAGTTAAAGAAAATTTAAATGTTCGGAGCCAGGAGTTGGACGATCGTTTAGACATTTGGGACTCTCCTCTTCAGCGCCTTAGAGTTATAGGTCTTTAATTTTTCTTTATATTTATTATTTTCTTATATGATTGTGAGAAGCTCTCCCCGATCCCTTCATGGAATGTAATGGGAAATTATTTATTTATTTATGTTAATAATATTTTGTTTTTAAAACTGTCTATTCATAATTCTTTAAATCGTAACAAATCGAAATGAAACTAACCCATGCAATTGAAAGAAAATGAAAGAACATGTAGTCACGCAATTCGAATGGTGCATTTACTGAATAAAGCCTATGATCTCAGATTGGCCCAGTTTCATGTACATATGTTCCACAGTTCTATTTATTATGGTGTTGGGCAAGAATATTTTGATGTTATGCCAGGTTTCACTACCGTACAACCGAGATGATTTAACACATGAGTTGAATATTCTGAGCTTCGTTTATCTGGATATGTGTGAGCTTCTCCATACAAACTGTAGTCTCCCGAATGTCTCCGTCGACTTGTTGAGCCTGTTGATTACGTCTGTATCTGCGCTGCCATTTGAAGACATCATACTTCCTACACGCTGAAAAATTTGTCGTCTTTTGTCATGTGGATGCAAATATAACGTGTTTGTCGCTTGTCGTAAATATAGTATTCTTGTCTCCAAACACATTGTGTTTGCTATTGAATATAAAATGTTTGGAACACAATGATTAATGGGTTATAATATATGTCTTTGTGGCCCAAATGTGGTTCTGATTGTTGAACTGACTACTGAAAACACTTCTGTCTATCACAATAAAGAAACAAAAAGCAGCAGATCTTCAATTCACGAAAACAATGTTTGTATACATGTGCATTGATCCTGCAATATGTTGCTGGGAACGTTATTTATCAGCGTGTAGATAGCAGAAGCTACTTACATACTCGAATGGTTGACCTTATAGCATGATGTTTTCTGTGCTAGTATTGTTGAATCTCATGGCTTTGATTTTGTTGATATTTATAAAAAAAAAAATAATAAATGGTTTCCCATTACATCCCATGAAGGGACCGGGGAGAACTTCTCACAATCACTGAGCTGTGTGCTTTCCAGTTTTCACTCACTGATTGGGACCTACAGTTTTACACCGATTCCGAACGGTAATTTGAGAAGCTTTTTCATGGGTAGATACTCGATAGTGTCGCCGTCACTATGCGAGGTGACCGCCGCCGAAAGAAAATTTGAAGGTGGTCAGTGCCGGGTTCGAACCGAGGATCTCATGTACAAGAGCCGCGCACACTAACCATTGCACCACCGACGGCCACGTTGATATTTATATCAAGCCCAAAATTGCGAGCCAACCTTTCCAAATCTTCCAGTTTTGATTGTATATTGGAGATCTTATGCGAGAGTAGACAAATGCCATCCACATAATCCAGAACTTCGAATTATTATACATTATTCCCCTTCTCTTTGAACAGAGTTCGCTCATTATGTCATCCAGCACGATGGTGAATTGCTGAGGTGATATAGGGCATCCTTGTTTTCCTCCAGTATTTGTGTTGACTAAAGTTCCCGTTTTGAAGAACTGAGAATTCTGCATCCTCAAACATAGCTCTATAAATAAATGGTTTCCCATTACATCCCATGAAGGGATAGGTGACCTCTAATTATTAGAATTATTTTCTTCCCAATAAACGGCATTTCGGCTCAATGCCTTCAATATGGTAGCCCGACTTAAAGTCGACGAATAGCAGATACAGAGGAGCACGCCATTCTAGAGATTGCTCTATAATGAAGCGAAGATTGTTGTCCTAATCTCCGCAGCTTCTATTTGCGTGCTTTCGGAAGCCTGCTTATTCGTCTCGCAATACGATCTCTATTTTGCTTTGAAGCCTTCCCTGCAATATGACTGCGAGTATCTTGCATATGGTGTTAAGCAGAGTAATTTTTGTTGCAGTTGTTGCAATCTTTCAACTCGCCACTTTTTAGGTACTTTACACTGATGCCTTTCTTCCAAGTTAGAGGCAGTCTTTCTTCCTCTATACTGATGTGATGTGAGGGTCTAGAAGTTCAGCCGTGGTTTCGATATCAACCTGTAGAGTTTCCGCTGGTAATCCATTTTCACCTGCTTCTCTATTAATTTTCAATTTTCCAATCGCCTCTTTTATCTCATTCAGGTTGAGAAGGTTGCTCGATATTCCTAAGTTATTTTCTGCGGGGCTGCTCTAAATTATTATTGTATTTTATATGCAAATGTAACGTGTTTGTAGCTTGTCGCAAATATTCTATACTTGAGCCCAAACACATTGTGTTTGCAATTCAATATAACACGTTTGGGAAACAATGATTAATAGGCGCTAATATATGTTTCTGAGACTAAAAAGTGGTTTTGTCTGTTGAAAACCGCTAAAATCAAAAAACCAGACAGGCAATAGTGAAACCAAAAGGCAGCAAATCTTCAATTCATGAAAACAATGCTTCCAAACATGTACATGTTTCCTGCAATATGTTGCTGGTGCCATAGCGTCTATGACGTTGCTAATTTCATTGAAATTTTCTCACCATTTCTGCGCATGTGAATCTTTGTTCATTAGTACAAATGCCATACGCGCGCTTGACAATCGATTTATTTCAAAATCAATTTGGTGACAACTTTTTGGTATAAAACGAGTCATAATAAACTCAAAAAATTAGATAGCATTTTTCGATAAGTTTCTTAGTTATCGAGCTATCGGATGTTTAAATTTCTCCAACAAAAGTTAACGCCATAACCGACTGATATATTCGAAATTTCGGGGCCCATAACTCCGAAACTATTTATTTGCCCCGATATTGTTATTTTGTTTTTGTTGCCTAAAATAACGTATTATACCCCCCTTGTGGTTGTTTTTTTGGAGTGTAAGCCGTAAAATAGACCTGTCCCCAAAAAATTTAAAAATGGAATATCGAAAATCCCGAAATCCCGGGATTTTGTAAAATCAATCTCGTTTAGCATCCCTAGTAAGGGAAATCCCGGGGTTTTTTTGAAATCAATCTCGTTTAGCATCCCTAGTAAGTACTTGTCTCAAGCAAATAAATTTTGTTTCACAAAAAAGGTTGGTGGGTTGAAAGGGTTGCAAGACAGCACGCTGTCTAGCACACTTAGCCTAAAGAAGCCCATTGTGATACCTGCAGTTTCCTCCATAGCAACTACTGACTAGTTGTCCAGCCAATTTGACCTTTCAAAAAATTTATCTATAAGACCTACAGGAATATCCTGTAGGGCTACGGTGCTAACTAAATGTGTTCAGAATATCCTACTTCTCAGTCCTGCCAGAGCAGGGCAATCCAAGAGAAGGTGTTTCGTCGTTTCCTCGTCCTCTTCCATGCAGCACCTACAGAGAGTGGAGTTTATATGTCCCAATCTTAGGGAGTGTTTTCCTACAAGACAATGTCCCGTAAGTGTTCCTATTATTGTGGATAACCTGCCTCTCGGCAAGTTATGTAGTTGCCTAGTCCTCGTTCTGTCCACCTGTGGCCAGAGGACCCTGGCTTGTTTGCAAGTTGAAGTCAGTCTCCACTTGTCTATGAACATATTATCGGACCACTGCTTGATCTGCAAACGGCAGGTTGAGATAGGCATACTAACAGCTTCTTTTGCCGGAAGAATCTGTGCCGTAGTGCCCTGTCTAGCTCACAAAAAGGGTAATCTTTAAAGAAAATATCGTTTTTTAAGGAAAGGCAATTTGTTGTAAGAAAATTTACTTTATTAAGAAAAGGCACTTATTTAAAAAAAAATACTTTTTTAAGAGAAGGTAATTTTTGTAAGAAAATCGTGACCTTAGAACCACAAGGTTCTAACTGACAATTTTTGATAAATTCATGTGCGTATTTCATCGTACGAAAATCGGCATGTCCTTTCAAATTATATACAAGATATCTACTACAAGAAACTTCGAACTACAAATATTTCTGCAGAAATTTGGTTAATAAAGCGGATTTAAGCTGAATCTTTTCAACAATTTCCGGGAGCACTTAGAAGCTTGTTGTTCTAAGGTCGCGATATATACATACTTTTTTTAAGCAAAGGTACTTTTTTAAGAAACGTTCTTTGAATTTTTTTTTGAGAAAATTTATTTTTTTTTAAAATTTTATTTAAGAAAATACTCTCTTTTAAACTTCTTTCACTTTGGCTTTTCAAAATTTACTTTTAATCGGGCTCAAAACTACAATATATACTAAATATTGGTTTCAGGCTCCACCTAGAAAACTTCCCATTAAAAAAGAAATATCCCACCATATGTTAGTCTAGACACAAACCAAAGCAAAAGTACCCAATATAGTTGATAATACTGGGTTGTAATAAAGTTGTTAGAAAAAAGTTGTTTAATTTTTGTTATTTAGCCCCCATTCCTCAACGTGTGAAAAGGAACATCGTTTCAAATAACATCGTATTAATCAAGAAATTGCCCACCATATGTTAGTCTAGACACAAACCAAAGCAAAAGTACCCAATATAGTTGATATACTGGGTTGTAATAAAGTTTTTTAATTTTTTTCATTTAGCCCCCATTCCGCAACATGCGATAAGGAACTTCGTTCCAAACAAAACAATTTCATTTCAACAATATTTGTGTCTTCTCAGGCAGTTAAAAACCACCCGTTTCATACCGTAGCACAGAACGATTTGGTTCTTGGTTCTCCTAAAAATATTGACGTGGTTAACTGATGCAACACCAGAAAGTTGAAAACTAATTTAAGATTCGACGTGTAGTTTTTTAATCTTAATATTTGTTACTTTTCTCCCGCGTGTCCACAACACTTTGTTATTTACTGGTCCACGCTCAACAAATAAAAAATGAATTACAGATTTATTGTACAATTTAATTGGTTTTAAATTAACAAATAAATAACAAAAAGTTTTTACAAGAGGAGCTAAACTTTTTGTATGCATTAATACTCTGATGTCGTTAAAAAATATAGCTAAACCAAAAAATTATGACCAAATAACTATAATAGATCTACTGTACGAAAATCTCCTGTTTCTCAATGTTGTATCTACAACCATAAATACTCGAAATTCAGCAATAAATGTGCACATTAAAATGGTAAATAAAAAAAGGCACATCCTTTTTGTTCGTCATCCGCTTCCACTAATAAAAATAAATATTTATGTTTTATATGTGTGTGTGTATGACTAATATTGAACTTACCAAAACGCGTCTATAGAGTAGACGAACTTCCTCCAATGGTGGATAACTATCAATTTTCCATGTAAGATTATAACTGTCCGACGAGCGGCCCCATTTGGGTGAATAGAATTCTGCGGGTCCCGGACGTCCAGAGAGTTCCATGTATTTGCGCGAACGACCCAGGGTATTATCAGCAACACAGCTGCAAATGGAATTTTTATTTTAGTTAGACAAATTTTAATTGCTATTTTTTTTATTGTGAATTTTTGTTTTTTTGCTGTGATCGAAATATTGTGATTGTAGCAGAGTTGATAGATACTCGTATTATTTCTAGTTTGGATTAAATACAGTTGATTTTGTAGATATGGTTGTGTACATGTGTGTGTGTGTCCTTCGTACACTCATTTCATTTTATGGCATTGTATTTGTATAAAGGTATTTTGTAGCACAGTGGTATACAAGAACTGGCACAACATCCTTATATCGATGTTAAAAAAAATAGTGTACCGAGACTGCAAGAATGGGGCCTAGTTGTGAAATGAAAAATGTTGACGTGACTATGCACAATTTCCTAAAAATCATGCATCATGAGTAGACTGTCCAAAAAACCGTAATTTTTTAGAAACCGGTTTACGGTTTGTTCGAAAAATCAACTTTTCACAAATCCGGTTTTCGGTTTGTTCGAAAAATCAAGTTTTCCCGAATACGGTTTTCGGTTTGTTCGAAAAATCAAATTTTCAAGAAACCGGTATTTGGTTTGTTCAAAAATTCAAGTTTTCAAGAAACCGGTTTTCGGTTTGTTCGAAAAATCAAATTTTCAAGAAACTGATTTTCGGTTTCTTCGAAAAATCAAATTTTCAAGAAACCGGTATTTGGTTTGTGAGAAAAATCAATATTTTCAAGAAAACTACTTTCGGTTACTTCGAAAAATCAAATATTCAAGAAACCAGTTTTCGGGTTGTTCGAAAAATCAAATTTTCAAGACACGGGTTTTCGATTTGTTCGAAAAATCAAGTTTTCAAGAAACTGGTTCTCGGTTTTTAATTTTGGCAAAAATCGGTTGAACCGGTTTTTTCGGTTTTTTCGCTTTAAATTAAATTGCACATGTAGAACTTACAACACATTTGTTTAGCGACCATTTCATATACTTATTCGTGTTGAAATCTCAAAATTTCACAACTGTATTTAATTAATTATGCTTTAGTTTTAATTTAAAACTAAATATTTAAAATTAAAATGTTCGAACGTTAGGTCTATTTTAAATTATATTACTCTTCAATATTTCCCTACCTATTAGGGTAGATAAACACAATTATTATTTAATTTATAATTAATTCGGATGCAGCAACCGAAATTGGTAACAAATTCTGTTGGAGTATCCGAATGTGGCATCAGTTCAGGTGAAACAACCGGTTGTCACTACCGAATTTGGTATAAAGTCGGTTGTTACTACCGACTATTTGGTATCAGTTCGGTCGCAATAACCAAATTAACCCTTAAGTCGGTTGCAACGACCGAATTCGGCGTCAATTCGGTTGCTGTAACTGAATTTCTCATGAATTCTATTAGTACAACTAAATTTCATTTTCAATTCGTTTACCACAACATAATTCTATGTATTTAAGACTTGACGTTTAAAATTTTCAAACCAAATATTATATTAAAAGAAGTTAATGAATGTAGTATAACTGTTCCCGCCACAGCGATATCAAGATTGTTTTTGTACTTATTAAGGTAAGTAATTATGGTTTTTGTATTAAATCGCCTTATTTTGCAGCGAATGTCCAAGCATATATCAAGAGTTTTCAATCTTTTCAAGGTTGGTTGGAAACGGTTCATGACCTAAATCAACTGATACTACACGCCAGAATTGGTGCGGTGACCCAGGATGGCTGGGACTTCAAAAAGGTCGGTAGTGACATGAAGAAGAAATTTGTTACTCTAAAGGTTATCCTACATAAAAAAAACTTTATTTTCTCTCTTTCTAATGTTTTTATAAGAATACTGGAAAATAAATCATTATTTTATAATAAAAAAAATTTTAAAATTCATTTGTGACACTATCAAACTTCGGTTATGTCAACCTCTAATGAGGTTGTGTCAACCTCTAATGAGGTTGTGTCAACCTCTAATGAGGTTGAGTCAACCTCTAACGAGGTTGTGTCAACCTATAATGAGGTTGTGTCAACCTATAATGAGGTTGTGTCACCTCTAAATTCGGTTACGGCTAATTCGGCTGTCTCAACCGAATTTTGTTTGCGAGTTTAGATAGATGTGATCTGCTATCAACTCACGAGACTATGGAGTTTGAAAAAATATGATCAAGATTCTGAACAATTTGACGAAAGATTGAAAATACAATTTTCCATATGATTGGACCACTTTATAAAAAACCCTTGGAAACCGTGAAAAATTTGTTATTTTTTCTATTGAGCGCTCCGTTTCTGAAATATAAACATAATGACGTTTTAGCGATTTTCTATTTGCAAATTTTTAGTTTTATCGACATTTTTTTAAAACAGTGATGAAGATATAAAATACATCCCTTGGTTAAAGTCTCCTAAGGAGGTAAAAAATTTGTTAGTTTTACATTTGGACGGGTCGTTTCTGAGTTACAGCCATTTTGTCACTTTAGCGACAAACGTGCAAAAATTAAGACACTGGTCTGGAGGAGCTATCATTGTGGATGACACAAATTAACATAAACATACATAATTATGTTATTTTTAAATTATAACTATGTTTATGTGGTTACAAACAGAGTTCGTATTTACCCCCATATGTGTAACCCATACACATCAAAGTGGGGAATGGGTAATGAACGTTTAATCAAAACCCACAGTGTATGGGGGGAAAAATGGGTATGGGTATGGGGAATGGGAAAGGGAAAGGGACCTTTATCCATTACCTAAGGCGATGGGTATTCGGTGACCCAGGTTAACCCTGCCCCATTTTTGATCGAAACTGTGAAAAATTGGAAACGGCGCATCCAGTTGAAAAAAAAATTTTGGCTGCTTCTAAGGGTTTTTATATACTTATAGTGATCGAATTCGTATGAAACAATTTTTTTTCAACCAAATGATAACTCGGAAACGGTGCATCCAATCGCAAAACTAATTTTATTTAACCTCCTCAGGTGGCTTTAACCTATGGATGTTTGGAATACTGCATCACTTTTTTTTTAAAAAAAAAAATATCTCAAAACTTAATCGAAAAATTGCTAATTTTTACGCATTTCTAAGGGTTTTTCATAAAGTGGTTTAATCGTATGGAAGAATTTGTTTTTAAAAAAATCGTTTAAATTAAAAAATCGCTGAAATAAAAAATGATTATATCTCGGAAACTGTGCGCCCAATCGGAAAAATAATAACTTTGTTACCTCCATAGGAGGTTTCAGCCAATGCACACTGCGCCAGATTTCAAATTGTCAATGTAACTTGGCCCGAAATTTTCATCGATCCGACGACGCAAAGTCCTACCGCCCATATACAGTTAAGGGTTTAAGTTCGAATAAATAGTAATACAGCTAACATTTTTTTTTGACTCAGCCATTATGTTTATTGTACCATCAAGATTTATGTATATGGGTTCAAGACTAATAAAAGATAATAAAGAGCAATTTTTTAAAGAAATTGTGGTGATATTGGCTGATATTTAGAAACCCCTTTTTTTGACGTTGAAGCCGATTTCTTAAAAACTGCTCGAACGATTTCCCGAAAATTGCCAAGAAGTATTTCTTATTTTCTCGCATGTGACGTGTAATTTTGTCGATACAGGGTATACTGTAAAAAAGTTGTAAAATATTTTAATTTTAACTCAAAATTTCAATAAAATATAATTTGTTGACCACTAAAAAATACAGTCCATGTGGCCTTATTCATAAAAAGTTTTGAGGGGGTTGAGAGACGATTTGCCATACAAAAAACGTCTCTCAAATATCTCGCAACATTTATGAATAAGATTCATGGTGTTCATCATTGTCATCTTTCTCATTTTTAAATACCTCCCTCTTCCTCTTCCTCTGCATCTACTTCAAAACAATATGTAATTTCAGTTTCTGAATCACAGTCAGTCTCACTGTCATCGATTGTGAAATTAATGTTATAATGATTTTCAAAGCTTGGGGTTTTCAGGAGGGATATAACGTCTGCAGGCAACAGTTTCGATTTTTCTTGGGCTGCTTGTTTATTTTATACTATACTCGATATGTCCGTCGGTGCTGCAAAGGTAGTGTGTGCGGCTATTGTGCATGAGAACGTGGGTTCGATCCCTGCTCTGACCACCTTAAATTTCTTCCGGCGGCGGTCACCCCGCATAGTGATGGCGACACTATCGAGTATATGCTTCTCAAAATACCGTTCGGAACCGGAGTAAAACTGTAGGTCCCAATCAGTGAGTATAAAACTAGAACGCGCACAGCTCACTGGTTTGTGAGAAGTCCTCCCTAATCCCTTCGTAATGGGAAACCATTTTTTCATACTCGACATTAGAGGCTCCGAGGAATCAATTGCTCTCTGAAAAACATCTGTCATATTGTTCAATATACTGTTTTCTGTGGGTTGCGCCCGCCTGCCGCTTTTATAATATTTGATGCGTGTTTCTGAAGCGTTTCCACCAAGATCTCCTAATGCTAATAATGATGATTCTATTATTTGGTAACCGTGTATCAGAACTTTGTGTACAGTTGCCGACATCAGATTACATGGGTTCTTAGACATATACAATGAGATAGTTTTCTAGTAATATTCCTGGAACTTATGGGGATTCATTTGTAGTTCGAATGATGTTGCAATTAAGATGTTGTGGAAACATGGCAGTACTGCTAAATGGAGCACTAAAATTTCCTCAAATAATTTTACATTGTAAAATGCTCTCCTCGCAGTGTTTCCATCGTTGCTGTTTCCGTTACCATTTTGTTTTGGCTTGTCAACATGTAAATCCATTTCCTTCCATAGCCTTTCGTGTATTTTTTCTGTCTATCCTTAATTAAAATTGTTTCATCTGAATTTATTATTTGCCATTTTCCCAAAACAATTCTATATGAAATTTTTAGCACGAATTGAAAGAAGCGTATCCACGTATGGAGCTGGTTTATGCCATATTGCAAGCTTCCAGGTATTGGTTTGAATTTCGGATAACAAATATTATCACTTTCCATGAACATTTTCAGGATGGCCACTCATATTGGACACAATTGAGCAGCTTTTCTCCCGGTCAAAATATTTACAATTTTCCCGACTATTATTGTAATATGAAGATCATAAATTACAGAGATTTTTCCCTCATCCAATAAAGTGCATATGAAAGCTCCAGCTTTTGTATTTGGTCGTCCAGATCTTTTTTTCCTGTAAGAATGTTCGCCTTGGTTTCTTTCACAAACTCCACATCTTACGGACTGTGGAGTTCGATTAAGCCATAAATCCGTTTCAAAATCACCTACTACTACTACTGCCTCAATACATTTTTTCGCAGAAATTGCTGCATCGTGCACAAGAAGAGAAGCATTGTGGCCTTGGTCGTCTGCCAAAGCAGAGGCGAACTTCCGCTTTAGTCGGATTCCTGCATGGCTGTATCCTACTTGAGGAAGCCCTATTCGATTCACAGACGACGTACTACTCTATGTCGAAATCATGTTAGACGATAGCCACTTCGAATGCTTGGCCTTTAACGTTCTTAAATTTCGGCTGCATTTCGGCAAGTTTTTTTTAATAAACAGGCTTAAGCTATTAGCTTAAGCTGCTCAAAAATCCACCTCGAAAATTAGATGCAAGTTGACAAAGACGAAGAGAATGCGGAAAAGGCCCAGCTACGAATTCAATAAAAAGTTTTGCCTCTTTTATTCTAAAGCAACAGCTGATAAAACATGTGACTTTAAAGCAACGCAAATGTTCCAGGGTTGCCATAACATCCAAATTTTTGATGATCTTCTTACACCCATAGTATATTCTTGAAAAAAATTTTTGAATTTATGCCGCATAACTTGAAATCTGACCCAGTGTGCAATGCATGTATTAAAGACAATGATTTTTAAAAAAAAAGTCGCTAACACATATTCAATCGTATGGACGAATTTTTTTAAAAAACATTGCCAAAATAAAAAAATCACTCAAGAAAAATGGTTGTATCTCGGAAATTGTGCATCCAATCGGAAAAATAATAACTTACATCCATAGGAGGCCTTAGCCAAGGCATGTATGTGCGTTTTTGCGATTTTTTTATATCAAAAAAAATCCAATGAGTGTTCGAACTCACGGGCGATGTGTTAACACCTTTTTGCTACACGGTACCTGTTCGATTTCTATGAACACATTCGTAAATGTTACATTGGAAAATAAAAAACAGCGTTCAATCATATGATGACGTTACAGTTAAATAATATTAATACTTAAAATTATTTAAAGACCCAGTGCAAGCACAAGTGTCATTATTTTCTTGCTCAATACTTTTTGTTTTATTCCCACAAAAGTCAAAGAATGCAAAGCAACAGACACGTGTACATACATACATACATAAATTGTTATATTCGTACGATATAACCGAAGATCAACATAAAACACTTTTTTAATATTACTCCAAATTAATACTCCAAATTAAAACACTTCAATCTCGGCTCGCCGATATCGGGTCGCCTTAATTTTTGGCCTAAACTCTTCGTCGAAACCCTCACTAGCTTTTTAATCCAAAAATTAATAAAATCGGCTAGCAATTTCCGGAGAAAATCGCGTGGGAAAATTATATGAAAATCGCCCAATAATCACTTTGAATACCGACTGCCAAGCAACGAACAAGCAAACGATGATTTACTCTTACAAACCTAACACTTGCGTATGTATTAGTTTGATAGTTTACTGCCCTAGAGGCGCGCGTATAGATGTTAACACATCAAAAATGTTAGTTTAATGGATTTTGATAGTAAAATAGTAAAACTAGTAGAATAAAAAAAAATACATGAGGTGCGAAACTAGAGTGGTGATGTATATCAAGTGAGCATATTCGTCTTGTCGATAACAGTAAAATATACATGGACCTTAATGACCTTGTTTTGATTTCGAATAGAAAAATAAATGTCACCCGTTGTTTTTGTCCGAAGCATATTAAATTCTGGGTCTGGACGGTGTAAAATGTGAATATGTATACTAACCATATTTATCGGCGGATGGTGTTTATATAATGTCTTGTTTTTTCACAAATTTGTTTCTCGCTTTTTGTTTAAAATAATAGTTTTTCTGAAAAGTCCTCGTGCAACATTTAAATTCACATGTAGTTTCTCCTCGACAGCAAAGCCTCTTATGAAAAATCGAGTACATAACTTTGTAACAAGTGTTTTTGTAACACAAACCAAATTATGATTACAGTGACTAATATTTGAACACGAATTCAAATATTGTACCTTTTCTGAGTTGTATTTTCCATTTCAGATGAATGAGGTTTTAGAAATACTCAAATTAGATAATACAACTAAAATTCGGTAGTTGCAACTTGTATTTGGTAAGACCTATTTTTAATCTATCAATAGCATCCATCGGTAAATAATTCTGATGTATGACAATTATGAATTCTAATCAAAATATAGACTTTAGCATGGAATTTCCAATGCCCGAATTGAATTCCAACTAATCTTTTCGCTGTGTGTAGTTGGAACGAAGTTACTTTCGCTATATATTATGTACTAATTAGTTCCAACACGCCAAAGGCGCCTATTGAAAAATACTATAATTTAAATGGATCTTTAAGAAAAGATACTTTTTGTACTTGAATGATAAACTTTTTTTAAGAAATTTTTTATTTATTGAATGTATTTGTTTTTTAAATAGTATATTTTTAGGTCCATTGTGTAAGAATATCCCAGCAAAAAACACTGCTTACCCGGCAGCAGAATTGTAAGGCGAAAACATGGTGGCAATCGCTTACAAACCTGCTGAAATAAGGCATGATTTTTGTAAGGGATGTCCCACTTGGAAGCACTACTTAAAGGCGACCAAAGGCACTTCATTCATTGCAGTCTAGAAGATATAAAAGATACGAAGATTATTGCCTTACTTTATTGCAGTGCAGTAAGCGAGCGACAAGAAAGGAATTAGCATTCCCTTACAATATCGCTATCTCGGTAGCACAATTGTATGCTATAGAATGGTATTTTTAAATATGGCTCGGTAGGTAAGTCATTCCATAGGTCATTGCAGTTTGGTATGCCGTAATTGTAATGACTTCTAAGTAAGCGCTTCAGTATGGGGAAAAAATTGCTAGTGCTTCCAAAACCCTAAATATTTTATGCTGGGATGTATTAGCTTTCCCGAAAAGGTCCTTTCTTTAATGAGAGGTACTTCTTTTATTAAAAGCTAATGCTTTTTTTAAGAAAAGGTACCATTTTTAATAAAAATTACTTTTTGCAAGAAAAAGCCTATTTTTTTTACAAAGAAGTACTTTTTTTCATAACAGGTACTTTTTAAAGAAGTGGTATTCCTTTTAGGAAAAGGTTATTTTTTAAGAAAATTTACTTATTTTCAGAAAGGCTACTTATCTCAAGAAAAGAAATGTAAAGGTATTATTTTATTTTTAAGAAAAGCTACTTTTAGGAAAAGGAATTTTTGTAAGACAAGATATTTTTTTAAGACAAGGTATATTTTGTTGAACCAAAGGTTTTTTTGTAAGAAATGGGAATTTTTTTTTAGAATTGGTCCTGTTTTCAGGAACAGGTACAATTTTAAGGGTAGGTACTTATCTCAAGAAACGTGTTTTTGTTTTTCATGAAAGGTACTCTTTAAAGAAAAGGTAGGTTTTTAAGAAAAGGCAATTTGTTGTAAAATAATGAACTTTGTTAAGAAAAGGTATTTATTTAAAAAAAATTAATTTGTTATTAAAATATACTTTTTGTAAGAAAATTCAGTTTTTTAAGCAAAGGTACCTCTTTAAGATAAGGTATTTTTTTAAGAAACGTTATTCAGTTTAAGAATATGAATAGGTATTGTTTTTGGTAAAATTTACTTTTCATAAGAAAAGGGACTTATTTAAGAAAATTTTATTTGTTGTAAACTTCTTTCACTGTGGCTTTTCTAAATTTACCTTTTATTCGATTCAAAACTACAATATGTAATAAACAGGCTGGACCTAGATAATTTCCCAGTAGACAAGAAATTTTGCCTCATAGTCACAAACCAAACCAAAAGTACGAGTGTAAAAGTAATTATGCTGCCAATGTAATTCCATTCTTAGGGTTGGATTTCATGCATTTGCCAGTCTTTCACTTTGGCTTTTTTAAATTTACTTTTTATTGGGTTCAAAACTACAATATGTAATATACAGGCTCTACCTAGAAAACCTCCGATTAAACGAATCCAAACCAAAAATACCCAATATAGTTGACAATAATGGGTTGTAATAAAGTAGTTAAAAAAAATCAATGAGTGTTCGAACTCACGGATGATGTGTTAACACCTTTTTGCTACACGGTACCTGTTCGATTTCTATGAACACATTAGTAAATGTTACATTGGAAAATAAAAAATAATAGTTTTTTTGTATACACCGGGCAATGCTGAACATCAAATGACTCGCTTTGTTTGGCCATAGCAACAACAACGAAACAACCAAACACACAACATCACACATACTTTGTCCGAAGTAGCTGACGTATACGTGTGTCACATAACCACATGTTTGCCATATCAACAGCAACGAAACAGCCAAACACACAACATCACACATACTTTGTACGAAGTAGCTGACGTAGTAGTGTGTCACCATAACGTCGACTGCGCAAGCCCATGGGCTTGCAAATGAAATTTTGCGTGGCTATGCTTCAACAACAGCAACAGACACATGTACATACATACATTATTATGTTAAGACATACGCTATAGACACAATTTCGTTTGCCTCACCCCTGCCACAACACTCTTTCATTGCTCTCTTGCTCGCTAATTTTTGTTTAACACGTCATTATTCTCTTTCGCAGTCGCAGAAAATCTGGTTTTAGCAGCAGCATAAAATCTGACTTTGATAGATTTAGTCCCTATACGCCGCTATAGATGTTAACACATCAAAAAGTTGTTTAACATTTTTTCATTTAGCCCCATCCCGCAACGTGCGATAACGAACTTCGGTCCAAAAGTTTTATATACAGAACCCCCTGGATGCCAATCCAAATATTGGGAATTAACGAATAAATGATATGAAATTTTCATTAATTTAAACCTTTTGTTTTTATCACAAACGAAATGTTGCATTTGATTCAACACGTGATCGTTAGCCCCAATTACATTCCCCAAAACGAAGTTAATTTATCTGAGATTTCATTTAGGCGTAAAGAAAATTTTACTTGTGTGTAAAGTTATTTTAAATTACAATTAATGTCCAATTAATATCTCCATAAAATCACTGTATTGTATAACATTGTATTACTTATATATTTAGTTTAGTTGCTGCTGCTTCATGTACACCAAATGTATTTGTGTTTGTTTTTGTTTGGCTGTGTAAGCGAGGAATTTTACTCGTTTTACTGTCTGTATTTGAGTTGTGTAGTTCATAGTTTACTTCATATTACATACATGTAAAATTACATGTATATAGTGCGAGTACAAAGGTCATTTTGTATTTATTTTTATAGTTTTACGACTATGAGAATTGTATGTACTACGAGGATTTGGTTTTTGTGTGTCCTTGTTTTTTTTTTGTATTTTACTGATTTACTGTAAATAACGAAATGTAGAAAATTACCAGGATTTTGTTGAGATTACACTGATGTTGAATTATAGATAAAATTTAATGTGATAAATAATTTTTTATTTGGTAATTTTGTTCAGTTTTTTGTTATGACATTGTGGAGAAAATGGGAAAGAGGAAAAGTTAAATGTTTTATAGAAATCCTACATTCCCGGAATATAACTTAAGATGACATGGAAGAAGTCAATTGTTAATAAAATTTTAAATACATTTTGCAGCAATTATGCTTCAAGCATAAGGAATTTTCTACGCTTGGCCCATAACAAAGTTTCATTCAAGAAATCTGTCCAATTCGCAAGCCGTTTTAACTGATTATCCTTAGTCAAATGTTACAATTTCAATGCAAATATGCTTATAGTGAATCTGTTTTCATGTGGTCAAGAAATGCGTGAATGTTGGACGAACCTTCCCATACTTTTCCATTACTGACTCCGATCACACAGCATTGTGTGACATCCCTTAACCTGATGTCAGACGTAGAAGCAACCTGCCTGCCTACAATGTCCACCGGCAACAAATATAACATTACA
Organism: Phaonia tiefii; assembly: GCA_963931995.1. Classification (NCBI taxonomy): domain Eukaryota; kingdom Metazoa; phylum Arthropoda; class Insecta; order Diptera; family Muscidae; genus Phaonia; species Phaonia tiefii. The sequence continues at coordinate 48,702,221 of OZ008367.1, forward strand.
TTCAGTGCATCAGGAAAAGTTGTGCGCAGAGCCAGTGCTGTGAAGTCGGAGTCTGGTATATTCGCCTGTCGTTCACATGTTACGACTCTGATTCCCATTCCGGATTTTCTATAAAAATCGAAAGTCTTGCGCAGAGCTAGTACTGTGGAGTGTGGAATATTTAACGGGTGTTGGAATATAATAATTTTTTTACAGTGGGTAAGAAGATCGAACAACGGGCCGAATAATAGGCTGCCCTCCTGCAAGGACGAGAATGGAAATCTATTGACAGATATGCAGTGTGTACTTAAACTGTGGAACTACCACTTTTGATCACTACTCCACTCAGATTCTTCTACTGAAGATTGTGGAAGACAGTGTAGATTGTACACTCCAGCAGAAGCGAGATTAGACCGGCAATCTCCCCTAATCCCTTTATGAGGTATAACGGGATACATTTTTTTTTTTTATTTGGCATCTGACCTCATGAGGTTGTAAAATAGCCAATAAGAGAAAGAATGATTATTCCAAAAACCGCTGGTAAAGATATGTTAGGCCTGATGCCTGGAATCATGAGGATGAATTTGTAAAACTTGTCTATTAAAAACAACTATATATCTATTAATATAATGGTCTTCAGCTCGAACAAATACGAGTAAAATGGTGGAAATTCTATTATCAATTTAATACTAAAAGTTTCTTACTAAATAATTTTTAATTAGTAGAATTTTTTGTTGTAATAACCTTAAATTTGGCTGTGATAACCTCTAACTCGGTTGTGACAACCTCTACTTCGGTTCTAACACGGTTGTGACAGCCTCTAATTCGGTTATGACAACCTCTAATTCGGTTGTGACAACCTCTAATTAGGATGTGCCAACCTCTAATTCGATTGTGACAACCTCTAATTCCGAAGTAACAACCTCTAATTCGATTGTGACAACAACCAACTCGATTGTGACAATCTGTAACTCAGTTGCGCTGAGTGTGTTGTTTGCAACGACCTCTAAATTCGGTTAGTTAAACTGAATTTTTCTGTTTCACATAATTTAGGCGGCTAGTTGACATGTCCCGAATGCGAAATTAGCTGCTAACCAAAATATATTATTCAATAAAGTCATTGCTTCGAGCGCTGTGTAGTATCATCTTGCTGAAAGCAAATGTCACGGGCATTACGGGCTTCAATTTCATGTAACATAAAGTCCGTTATTATTATGAGGTAGCGCTCCCCATTGACGGTTCTGTCCTATCCGGCCTAATTTTTAAAGACTTACGGATCAATGATTCCACCGGCTTAAAAAATTCACCAAAGAATGCAATTATGGAGGATTTAACGAATGTTCGAGAAACTCTTCGGGTTATTCATCATCCAAGTTTGGCAATTTTTTTGTATTTATGTATCCATTTCGCCAAAATGTGCACCATATATTGCTCGAACTGCACGAAAAACATTTCTCACAGAACGATAATTTTTGTAATAGAGCTGAATATTATGGAGACGTTATTGCGGTATGGGTCTCTCAATGAGGAATTGTCAAATAATGCTAATTAACAATAAGATGACAGTACGACACCAGTCACGCGCAATCTGTGAAAATGAATCACACGATATTTGTAAAGGGGTTTTCAACAGAGACGCTACAAAAGTAAATCGATAGGGACAGCAAACGACGGCATATTTTTTCCCGCTCTTCTGACATTTCTCTTCAGTAAGGTTTGCCATTTCATCATGGAAAGATATACGAGCCAACAACGAGTCGAAATTATTAAAATTTACTACCGAAATTTGGAGTCAGTGGCCTCAACTTTAAGAGCGCTACGTCCAATTTATGGCCGTCATAATCGTTCTACCAATAATATGCGTTATTGGTCAGACATGCAAAATCCATGAGCCATCATTGCATCCCGAAAAAATTACGGTTTGGTGCGGTTCATGGGCCGGCGGCGTCATTGGGCCGTTCTTCTTCCGTGATGATCAAGATCGGCACATTAATCGCTACCGTTCAATGATAACCGAATACATGTGGTTCCAATAGGATGGCGCCACAAGCCACACAGCGAATGCCACAATCAATTTATTGGAAACCAAGTTTTGTGAACGTGTTATCTCACAAAATGGCCCAGTCGATTGGCCGCCTCGGTCGTGCGATTTGACGCCGTTAGATTATTGCCTGTGTGGCTACGTCAAGTCTATGGTCTATGCCAACAAGTCAGCGACGATTTATGAACTTCGTACGAATATCGAACGCTAAATTGCAGCAGTATCGGCCGATTTATGCTTGAAAGCTGTCGAAAATTGGGTTCAGCGTCTGGACTTCTACAAGCGTGCCCGTGGTGGTCATGCAAAAAAAAAAATCGAGTTCCATACATAATGGCATCGAACGTACTTTCACAGGAATAAAGAATTTCATTGGTATCTAAAACCAGTTTTGTTTTATTTAAAAAAAGTTTTGTAGGGCTCTTATTGAATAACCCGATATAAGGCTAAACAAATTTAGCGTACTGGTAATGGTTTCAAAACACATACTAGTCCGAAAGACTTCCATACAATACTCAACTAAGGGTATCTGAGTAAGAATGCACGTTTTCATTCTAAAATAAAAACACAAATTTTTTGAGACGGTTGTGATGTTTTTATTGGATTGTAAAGACAACATGTTCCGATTAAGTATGACATAAAATAACCGCCTAATGGCCTCCACGGCTCTGATGACAGCCCATTACTCTTTTCATGAAATTTTCCATGACTTTATCACAGAGATGTGGTCTGTATCTCACCGATGACGCGTTGGATCTCGGATTTGGTTTATTCGGATAGGTAAAAAAGTAATTTGGAAATCTTGGATTTCTGATTTATTCGCATAAACCCGAGATTTCACAAAAACCCATAAATAGAAATCGCACGGCGTTAAATCGCATAATCATGGAGGCCAGTTGACATTTGAATTTCTTGGGATAATTTGTTCTGGAAATCGTTACTGCAATAAATAAATTGTTTTATGCGCGCTAAAGCAACTAGCACAGTCTTACTGAAACCACATCTCGTCCAGATCCATGCCGTCCGGTTGAGCCTATAAGAACTCCGTTATCATGTTCCTGTAACGAATGCCCTTCACAGTCACTGCAATTGCATGTGCAAAAAAGTAAGGCCGAATATCTCCGCCTGAACAAAATTCGCAACAGACAGCAGCTCGCTGTGGGTGCATTCGTTTCTCATGGATTGCATGAGGATATTCTCAGCCCCAAATTCGACAATTTTATATATTCACGAAGCCATTCAGAGGGAAACTAAAAATTCTTCTCTCGGCTGAAAATTGTTCGAAGTTTGCGAGTGACCGTTATTTTCCAAATTTTTGTAATAAGTTTTCACAATTATAACGCGTTGTTCCTTCGTAAAACGTTCCCTTTTTAATAATCGGAATAAACATATGTGACAGCTGGCACATTTCAGAGTTGCCACTTGAACAAAAAAAGAGTCACATGAGGTGTCAGGGGACACCCGGTTGGAATGAAGTTCCTTTCGCTATAAATTATGTACTACTTAGTTCCAACACGCCTTTGGCGACCGTTGGAAAATACGATAATTTAAATGGATCTTAAGAAAAAATACTTTTTGTAAAATGATAAACTTTTGATTCTCGATTAGTTATTCGGCCTTTTTATTGGTACTTTTTATTTTATTATTCAAGCTCAAGACATTTTCTACATCTCTATAAATAGAGATATGGTTTTTTTTTTTTTAAAGAAGAAGAAGGAATCATGAGGATGCATTTGCAAAACATCTTCCATTTAGAAAACAATATTTCTATTTATAGAGATGTAGATGGTCTTGAGCTTGAATAATAAAATAAAAAAAAAATTATAAACTTTTAATTTTCTAAATTTATTCAGCTCAAGAACTTTTCAATATGAAGTTTATTTTGGTGTCCGACTTATTTGAAAGTTATATAAAGGTAATAAATATGCTTTATATTAGAAATGTATTGAGGTTGAATAAATTTAGAAAATTGTAAGGTTAAAAACAAGTGAAGCAATAGTCAGCAGAAAGAATCTGATATGGGCCATTATATGCTTTAAGCTCTATAAATCAGCCGGACCTGACGGGATAATTCCCGCGCAACTACAGGAGGCACTACACCTATCTTGTAGTTGGTTGGAGGAAATCTGCAGGGGCTGCCTTAGGCTGGGAGTCATTCCTAGCATTTGGAAGCAAACCAAAGTGGTTTTCATCCCGAAAGCGGGCAAATGCTCTCATGTCAAACCAAAGGACTTTAGACCAATCAGTCTAAAATCCTTTGTTCTTAAGACACTTGAAAGGCTACTGGACATTCACGTTCGAAGTAGTCTTCCACAGAATCTACTATCGAGTTCTCAGCATGCCCATATCAAGGGCAGGTCAACTGAGACGGCTCTCCACTCTATAGTCAGCATAATAGAAAACTCTCTTGAGAATAAGGTCTTCGCTCTAGGGACCTTCCTGGACATCGACGGAGCCTACAATAACATTCAACCTTCGGCGTTTCTTATGTCGTTACAGAATCTATGAGTCGACGGCTTAGTGACACGCCTAATTTGGAAGCTTCTGGTGGATAGATCCGTCAAAGCTAAATGGGGTGGTGTTACAATTGCTAGGACCATTAACAGGGGGACACCGCAGGGGGAGCTCTGTCTCCACTATTATGGTTAACTTCTGTCAATGAACTGCTTGTTGAATTGAACAGGGCCGAATGCCAGGTCTTTGTCTATGCCGATGATATTGCTATCATCTGTACGGGTAGAAACCTCAATTTAGTTAGCATTCGTACAACCAGCCTACTTAGTCTAATTTCGAACTGGACTGCTAACAACGGACTATCACTTAACCCACTTAAAACCGAGCTTATCTTGTTCTCTCGGAAATATAAAATACCTGCATTTTAACTGCCGTCAGTTAATGGGGTGCAATTACAGTTGACGGAAGTATCTGGGAATACTTCTCGGCAGAAAACTGTCTTGGAAACCAAATGTGGTGGAGAGGGTGAAAAAGGCGTCTGTTGCTCTTTACTGCTGTAAAGGGCGATATGAAAGCGCTGGAGACTATCTCCTAAGACCACCATGTAGATTTATACGGCAATAGTCAGACCAATACTACTCTATGGCACCATAGTATGGTGGAGGTCCCTCCAAAAGAAGTACATTCTGAATTCCTTGATGAAAATTCAAAGATCTGCATTGATTAGCGTTAGTGGGGCAATGGGCACGACGTCAGGTACTGCACTTAGTGCTATCCTGAACATTTGTACTCCTGATATCATGGCCGAATCGGCAGCCGCTACATCCCAGGTGAGAATCAGAGAATGTGGCGTTTTTTTTATCGGGGCATTCCGGACACGCTGAATTACTACACCGGATCAACTCTATTCCCGTAAAACCGGACTACTGTATCAACTACCTTCTACCAGCGACAAATCTAAAGACTTCTATTCCGAACAAGAATACCTGGGGAAAGTCACTGGCAGGCGATACCAATAGTATCAGATTTTTCACGGATGGATCAAAGTTGGACGAGCAAGTAGGCTATGGGGTCCATTCACGGGACCTAAATGTAAATATCTCCTTCAATCTGCTGGATCACTGTAATGTATTTCAGGCGGAAAGTACCGCCATACTGGAGGTTGCTTAACTATTGAAAAGTAGTGTCACAACCCTCCGGAGAATATGTATCTACACAGACAGCCAGGCTGCCTTAAAATCCCTGGAAGCCATGCTTGCTACTTCGCTGACGGTTCAAGAATGCCACTCATCACTTAGGGTGATGGCAGAGTATTTTGACTTCAGGCTCATCTGGGTACCGGGACACAGCGACATTCCAGGCAATTGCGTAGCGGATGCGTTAGCTAGACAGGGTACTACGGCACAGGTTCTTCCGGCAAAAGGTGTTAGCATGTCAATCTCTACCTGCCGTTTGCAGATCAGGCAGTGAGCCGATATGTTCAAGGGCAAGTGGAGACTTACTTCAACTTGCAAACAAGCCAGGGTCCTCTGGCCAGAGGTGGGCAGGAAGAGGACTAGGCAACTAATTAAGTTGCCGAGAAGCAGGATATCCACAATCATAGGAACACTTACGGGACATTGTCTTGTAGGAAAACACGCCCTAAGATTGGGACATAGAAACTCTACTCTCTGTAGATGCTGCATGGAAGAGGACGAGGAAACAACGAAACACCTTCTCTTGGATTGCCCTGCTCTGGCAGGACTGAGAAGTAGGATATTCGGAACACATTTAGTTAGCACCGTAGCCATACAGGATATTCCTGTAGGTCTCATAGACAAATTTATTGAAAGGTCAAATTGGCTAGACGACTAGTCAATAGTTGCTATGGAGGAAACTGTAGGTATCACAATGGGCTTCTTTAGCCTAAGTGGGCAGACAGCGTGCTGTCTTGCAGCCTTTTCAACCAAACAACCAACCAAGTTTAAAAACAGACCGACTAAAAAACTCCCGCAAGGGAAATGATGAATGACAAACTTTTGTTAAGAAATTAATTTTTAAAGAATGTATTTAGGTTCGTTTTGTAAGAATATGTATTATATTTTCCCGACAAGGTAATTTTTTTAAAGAGACGTAATTTTTTTATTAAAAGCTAATGTTTTTTTTTAGAAAATTTACTATTTTTAGGAAGAAGTACTTTTTGTAAGAGAAAGTCATAATAGTATGAATTTTTTACAAACAAGTACTTTTTTTAAGAACAGGTACCTTTTAAAGAATTGGTACTCTTTCTAGGAATAGGTTATATCTTTAAGAAAATGTACTTATTTCCAGAAAGGCTACTTATCTCAAGAAAAGAAAAGAAAAGGTATTATTTTATTTTTAAGAAAAGGTACTTTGAAGAAAATGAATTTTTGTAAGAAAATGTATTGTTTTTTAAGAGAAGGAATTTTTTTTAATAAAAGGTATTTTTTTAAGAAATGGGATTTTTTTTAGAATTGGTCCTTTTTTTCAAGAATAGGTACATTTTTAAGAGTAGGTACTTATCTCAAGAAAAGTTATTTTATTACACAAAAAAGGTACTCTTTAACGAAAAGGTAGTTTTTTAAGAAAATGCAATTTGTGGTAAGAAAATTTACTTTTTTAAGAAAAGGTACTTATTTAAAAAAAAATAATTTTTTTTAAGAAAAGGAACTTTTTGGTACAAAATTTACTTTGTTTAAGTAAAGGTACTTCTTTAACATAAGGCATTTTTTTTAGAAAAGTTGTTTGTTTAAGAATATGAATAGGTATTTTTTTTTGTGAAAATGTACTTTTTGTTAAGAAAAGGCACTTATTTAAGAAAATTTTATTTTTTTAAACTTCTCCCACTTTGGTTTTTCTAAATTTACTTATATACTTATATACTAGATATTGGCTACAGGCTCCTCCTAGAAAACTTCCCATTAAACAAGAAATTTCCCAACATATGTTAGTCTAGAGACAAACGAAAGCAAAAGTACACAATATAGTTGATAATACTGGGTTGTAGAATAATAGTGTTTAAAAAAAAGTTGTTTAATGTTTTTTTCATTTAGACCCCATCCCGCAACGTGCAATAAGGAACTTCGTTCCAAAACTACAAAACCTATAACATTTTTCATTGACAACGACTGACCTTTTGACACTCTAACACAGCTTTCAGATGTAGGTCTGTAAACTTGGATATACTTCGATCAAATCTAATATCTCAACCCCAAAATAAATGGCAGCTATTCGTTAATCTACTAAATTCCACCACTATCTAACTGTACCCTCCTAAATCTTTCTAATGAAGGTTATCGCAGCGACATTTACCCTTTCGGCAGCGCCTATTAACTGATTAATCTATTAAATCACAATACATCATATCAAATTACCCCAAATTGATAGGTTTGTCGCACATACTAATGGCTAAACTGAATAACTAAGTAAATATATAACTTAGATTACATATGATGATAATTTGTATAGAATAAGATGACAAAAACCAATAGCTAAAGTTCAATGGCCAGACACAAATCTAGCAAATTGCCTAGAAAAAGAAAAACTTAATTTGTTTAGTATTCATTAAATTAACTGAAATCAGACATAACAGACACACCTAATTTTCTTTTAATTTGGAATAAAACTTTACTCACACCTCCGGAATACTCTGTGAGGACGAGAGAAAGGACCACAATGCCAATGCCATCAATGTTGATTAGCAATGTCCTGACGACGACACGTCACAACAAACATGTCAATGCAGATAAACAAACAATCTGCTGTGGAGAAACCCTTCAGGAATATCTGTCAGTATTGGCCAGAAAAAGATACAAAAAAGCAAGTTACAGGCAAATAACCATCAGGTAGTTATCCAAAGGGAATTGAAGGAACGTTTTTGAGAGGTTCGGGGGGAGGGAGAGGTTAACACACAAACTACTTCGTCAGCCATATTTGTAAATATTTACAGACAAAATTGTATCCAGCTAATGCCTGTTTTCGTTTATTTTGTGAACATTAAACAACAGATACAAGTATGGACAAATATATATGTATGTATGTTCACGTATTTTCATGTGCTGTCTAACAAGATGGTGGAAAACTGAAAAAGAAATAAGAAATCAGCTCAAACTTGATCCGGCTTGTAAGGCAATGGAGAAATCCTGTCCAGTAGGAAAATAAAAATTTCTGTTTGATTTGCAGCAAACTAAGAAGGGTATTGTGAAAAGGAGGTTAATTTTGAAAATGTAGCTTTATGTGTTGGTATTTCATGGCATTCTATGCAGAATATAGTTAAATACCCATCAAATGGGTAACGCATACAATTTGTAGTGGGGGAAATGCTAGGGATAGATTCCAGTGATTTCTCATGAAAAATGGGGAATTGATAGTAATATCTAAAAGAGAGTAGCATTAAGCTACTCACTTTCAAGATGTCTTACGGTTTAATCATCAAGGACAAAGCAAACGAAGTATAAGAAACAAGAAACAAATAGTATTTGATTTGATCGTAAGTGAGTCAACTTTATCCGAAGATTAAACGAATTAATTTCAAATAATCGGTCGAAGTTTGCTTTATACTTTTATTTGTATTGGCCGTGTCCTTGCATTGTCTATCAGTGAAGACACATAAACTATAAATAGAAACTACAAAATGGGTTCAACACAGCCATGGTACTAATACACGGTAGTAGAATGTGACGCTGTTGTAATTGTGGGCAACAAAACAGGCATTTTGTTTTGGTTGTGCACTTTCCTTCTGTCAAATTCACCACAATTGTACACCAACAACAAACGAAAACAATGAAGTACAAAATTAAAATACATATGAATTTGCAGTTAGTAAGTGGCACGGTAAAAAAAATCAATGAGTGTTCGAACTCACGGATGATGTGTTAATACCTTTTTGCTACACGGTACCTGTTCGATTTCTATGAACACATTAGTAAATGTTATATTGGAAAATAAAAATAATAGTTTTTTTGTATACACCGGGCAATGCGGAACATCAAATGACTCGCTTTGTTTGACCATAGCAACAACAACGAAACAACCAAACACACAACATCACACATACTTTGCCCGAAGTAGCTGACGTATACGTGTGTCACATAACCACATGTTTGCCATATCAACAGCAACGAAACAGCCAAACACACAACATCACACATACTTTGTACGAAGTAGCTGACGTATTAGTGTGTCACTATAACGTCGACTGCGCAAGCCCACGGGCTTGCAAATGAAATTTTGCGTGGCTATGCTTTCTATCTCCGTTCAACAACAGCAAACGACATACATTATTATGTTAATACATACGCTATAGATACAATTTCGTTTGCCTCACCCCTGCCACACCACTCTTTTATTGCTCTCTTGCTCGCTCATTTTTGTTTAACACGTCATTATTCTCTTTCGCAGTCGCAGAAAATCTGGTTATAGCAGCAGCATAAAATCTGGTTTTAGCAGCAGCATCTGGTTTTAGCAGCAGCATAAAATCTGACTTTGATAGATTTAGTCCCTATACGCCGCTATAGATGTTAACACATCAAAAAAAAATCAAATCAGCTGCTCTAACAACACTACCTTGCCTAAGTCGACCATGGCGCAAAAAAATCGTCGTGCGTGATCCGCGACAGTTACCGTGAGAGTGCGTGAGCATGAACCCAAACTTACGCACGTGCCCACCTCTAGTATATACTAGAGTGTTAAAACAAAAACGACTTGTCCAATAAACAGCTTTCAGTTTATTCGACAAATTTCTTTATCGGTAAACCGGGATTCGGCTTATCAGAATTGAAAAATCCCGTGAAACCTGTTAATTTTTGGCTTTATTCACGGTCTCTTTGCGGTTGTTTTGTTTTGCATGGAAATTACTATGTTTAAATTTTTGTCCAAAAACTAATACAAAATCATCACAAAATAAAGGGTTTTCCAATTTGTGTGATATGATTTCTATGTGACGTTTCGGCCATTTGTAGTACGTCGTGATCTGTAATTTATAGTTCATTGTATTAAGTAATGTTTACAATTTCATCATGGATAGATATAGGCAAGAACAACGTTAACAAATTATTAAATTGTTTTATCACAATAATCGTTTTCCAATTGCAACTTTTCGTGCGCTTTTGCTATTTTACGGTCGTAATAATCGTCCACTTGTGCTCGCTATTCCTCGAACTGTTGCAAATTACGACCCTACGTTCAAGTGCCAAAAAGACAAAGAACCGCTCGAACTAATGAAAATATTGCTGCCGTTCTGTTAAGTGTTGCTGAAGACCGCAATTTCACGGTTCTAAGACGCTGTCAACAATTGCGACTGTCTCAAACCATAACCTGGCGGATTTAGAGAGCGGATTTTAGCTTCCATCCATATAAAATTGTTATCACTCAAGAACTGAAGCCATTGGGCTACCGTGAACGTCATGAGTATGCTGATTTTGTCTTGGAACAACTTGCAAACCATAACGATTTTTTACGAAATTCATCCTCTCCTATGGGTCTCACTTTCTTCTGTGTGGTGATGGAAATAAACAGAACTGTGCGAAAAAAATTATTCATGAACAAACATTACATTAACCAAATTGTAATTACATTCAACTAAATTAGTCCGTACTTCTGTCGTTACTGTCAATGGAGAGCGGTATTGATCGATGATAGCCAACTTTTTATAACCGAAATTGGAAAATGTTGATCTTGACAATATCTGTTTCCAATAAGACGGGGCTACGTGCCACACAGCACGTGCAACAACCGAATTATTGCGAGAAAAGTTTGGAGATTCGATTATTTAAAGAAATTATGACATTGAATGGCCTCCTAGAAGTTGTTATTTAATTCCATTAGACTATTCCTTGTGGGGTTTTTTGACGTCATTGGGTTGTAGCAATAAACCAGACTCTCTTCAAGCTTTACAAGTGACTATAGAACGTGCTATTCATGACATGGTTAGTTGGATTGGTTCACGTGGTTGCTAAATATACTATTTGCAAGCAATCATATAACGGGTTTTTCAATGAGAGCGCTACAAAATTTTTTTTTAAATAAAACAAAACCGGTTTTAGATACCAATGAAATTCTTTATTCCTGTGAAAGTACGTTCGATGTCATTATGTATGGAACTCGATTTCTTTTGCATGGCCACCACGGGTACGCTTGCAGAAGTCCAGACACTGAACCCAATTTTCGACGGTTTTCAAGCATAAATCGGCCGATACTGCTGCAATTTCTCGTTCGATATTCGTACGAAGTTCATCAATCGTCGCTGGCTTGTTGGCATAGACCATAGACTTAACGTAGCCCCACAGGAAATAATCTAACGGCGTCAAATCGCACGACCGAGGCGGCCAATCGACTGGGCTATTTCGTGAGATAACCACCAAACTTAGTTTCCAATAAATTGATTGTGGCATTCGCTGTGTGGCTAGTGCGCCGTCCTGTTGGAACCACATGTCCTCCAAGTCCATATTATCCAATTGGGGCCAAAAATATTCGGTTATCATTGAACGGTAGCGATTCGCATTCACAGTAATGTGCCGGTCTTGATCATCACGGAAGAAGTACTGCCCAATGACGCCGCCTGCCCATAAACCGCACCAAACCGTAATTTTTTCGGGATGCAATGATGACTCATAGATTACGTGTGGATTGCTGTCTGACCAATAACGCATATTTTGCTTATTGACGAAGACATTCAGCCAGAAATGAGCCCCATCGCTGAAGATGATTTTCCGATGAAAATCCGAATAATTTTCAAGTTGTTGCTCAGCCCAATTCACGAATATAAGACGCTTATAGTGGTCAAACGACTTCAGTTCTTGCGTCAATTTGATCTTGTAAGGATGTAGGCCAAGATCTTTTCGCAAAATTCGCCACAACGACGTCACAGAGATACTCAACGCTTGAGAACGACGTGTGATAGACACATTTGGGCTTTCTTGAACTGAAGCCTCAGCGGCAGCAATATTCTCGACTCTACGGGCATTTCTTTGTCTCACTGGCACGGGAACATTTTGTACTGTGCCTGTGGATTCAAATTTTTCCACTAGACGTTGAGTTGGTAGGGCGATTATGACGACCATAAATTGGACGTAGCGCTCTTAAAGTTGACGCCACTGACTCCAAATTTCGGGAGTAAATTTTAATAATTTTGACTCGTTGGTGGCTCGTATATCTTTCCATGATGAAATGGCAAACCTTACTGAAGAGAAATGTCAAAAGAGCGGGAAAAAATATGGCGTCGTTTGCTGTCCCTATCGAGACTTTTGTAGCGTCTCTGTTGAAACACCCTTTATATATGGTTCCTGCAATATGTTGTCATGTAGATTTTTTGAATAACACCATGTTTAAAGCAAAGCCGATGAAAAAAGACAAACACTTTATAATATTATTAGGTTCATACAATGAGTAAAAAGTTTTAAAGCGGCATAATTCTGGAACAGTAACTGCAAATTCAAAATTTTTTTTTTACAAAATGGCTTGAAATTTATCCGTCTTTTAAAGTTTTCATAGAAATTTAACGCAAATCCGATGCAAAAATGGCAAACAGTTTATACTGTTATTAGTTAGTTTCATGCAGTGGGTAAAAGGCTTTAAAATGGTATAACTCTGAAACAGTAATCGCAAATTCATAATTTTTTCCCACATGATTGCTTGGAATTTATACATCTTTTAAAGGGCATAATTTTCATAGGAATGGTAAAAGATATAAACATTATTTACAAAATTCTTCCAAAAATTTACGAAAAAATTTAATACATGTTACCTTGTTGAGCAAAATAATTGCCAAAACTGGTGGGTTATGCATATACAATAAAAGTTTGGACGTTTTGCTTTAAAACTGTTGACTTAATAACTAAGAAAATCGTGTTCATTGACCGAGTTTTAAGTAGAATTCAAAAAAATTCCGGATTTTCGATTGTTGGGGGAAATTCGACTTGCGCAACCTTTAAACCTCTTCCTAAAAATCAGAAAAAAAATATCAAAAATACTTTACCCTATAAGCTTTCAAATAAAGCTTGAGCAAAAAAAAATTTATGGATGGGACACCCTACTGGAAATGCGGCACATTTCCGTTATATACCATCTGGCCTTAGCTCGTGCAAGGTAATGAAGGAAAATACCTCTTTTGACCGACCCTATAGGCGCTGTGACTGACACCATATGAAGTTCGGTGGAAGAGTATTCTGCCCTGGCTAGTTCGTCTGCCCTTCGTTGCCTAGTAGACCCTAGTAAGGCTCAAGTAAGAACCACGTTGGCCAGTCAACCAAGCACGACAAGTTTTCCCCTACGTTCACGAACGAGTTTAGATGCAATTTTGTTATATTTAAGTGATAGGAAAGCCTCTGGCTATCTACAAATATTGCAATGCGCTCAGTGCTACGTTGTAGTATATATAAGTTCGGCGCAGGCTTCCTTGATGGCCAGTACCTCCGCTTGGAAAACGCTGCACTTGTCTGGGAGGTTGAATGATAATTCAAGGTTTGCTTCTTCGGAGAAGACACCCGAGTCGGTCCCACAGTCAATTTTGGATCCGTCCGTAAATACGTTGGTGTCAAAACCTGTCAGTTGTTCCCCTTTATCCCACTCTATTCTTCTGGGAAACGTGACATCGAAGAGGTTGGTGCAGTAGGGGGTGCCGTAATCGGTGATTATATTGAGTTCTCTTGGAATTGTCTGTAGTATACCGCATGTCCATATGCGTTGCTCTTCCAGATTCCATGGCCATTTAGTCGGATGGCGCTCCAGGCCGAACTAGCTGTTATGTGAAGGTCAATTGGTATAATATGCAGCATTGCCTTAAGGGGCTCAGCTGGGCATGTCCTCATTGCCTCTGTTATGCCGATGCAAGCTGATCTCTGTACTCTATACAACAGTTTCATGGTGGACGCGACAGGCCACCTACCATTGCTCCGTAGGAGTGTATACGTCTGATTATACTAGTATACATCCATAACACCATTTTCAGTCGGAGACCCCATCGGTTTCCGAACATTTTCCGCGCGGATGGTGCATTTGATATACATTTTGGTTCTTTTTAAACGCCAATATATTCTGAATTACAAATAAAATTATGAAAATCAGAAGATACTTTTCCAGAATATTCAAGGACAAAGGACATTTTCTAAATTTTGATGTCCCTGGCCCACAAGGACCTGTCATGCTTATTTTTAATTCCTAAAAAAGAGGGTCGAAATCTATGAGGTGATACTTGGATCGTTACAATTTGATGTCTCATTCAAAAGTTGTTCCAACATGAACACAGCTATTTTTTCAAATAAACGCTGCAGATGAGCTGTTTTAGACAGCTATAAAACATGAATGGTGAGGAATTTTGACCTGAAATTGAAAATGATATGCATTTGAACCTTGACAAATGCGCTGTACTCACAATCAATAAAGGCCGTAATATCATCGACTCAGCCTTCAATTTTGGTGACCATATTTTCAATCGCGTTGCTGAGCACAAAGACCTGGGTGTCATCATCGATAAAAAACTGAAATTTGATAGACACATTAACGCAATTGTATCAAAATCCACTGCGGCAATGGGTTTCGTTAAAAGATTTTGTTACGATATACCTGACGTAAATACATTAAAGTCTCTTTATTTCTCATTTGTACAGTCACATCTAGAGTACTGCAGCGTCGTATGGCTACCATTTGAGAAGATTTACAAGGAAAAAATCGAGAGCATGCTGAAACCGTTTACAATGTTCGCCCGAAGAGAATACCCATCGGCAGCTAACAACTACAAAATATCATCGTACGACAAGCGACTGGCTGATCTCAATATGGTTTCATTGGACCGCAGAAGAATCAATTCGTCGATCACTTTCATTTATGATGTCATTCGCGATGGCATGAACTGTCAAACAATCCGCAATGATCTCACTATAGACAGCAATATTCGTGAGCTCCGACACAGCGAATATATTAAGATTAATGACCAGAATATGAAGCTAGCACTCAAAGCACCTCTTCCCCAAATGTGCAAAAATGCAAACAAAGTAGCTGATATATTTACTATTTCGAGTTCTAGAAATAACATCATTTCATTGCTTCATGCCACTCCAAACATTTTTGTCTAAGTTACCTTATGTCTCGCATATTCTACTCTGTAATGTACATAGTTATGAGAATTACTATTTTGACAAATTTTATGTTTAAAATGATCCAATCTGTGATTTTCTGAGATACTTAATTGTGTGTAGTACTTGTATTCACACATTTACATTTTTATTTTGACAAGAATCACGAGTTCGAAATGATTTACCTCTTCAAATTTATATTATATCATTGTACTCTATTGAAAAAATCAGGTTTTTAACGAGGCTTTCACTCTCGTGTTGGCACTCTTTTTCCCTGTACAAAATCATATACAGCCAGTTCTTGGCGGTGACAAATAAATAAATAAATAAATTTTGTTTGTTTTGTGTTTAGACGTAACTTGAAGCGTTGTTACTAAAATAACAATTCTTCAAGTCAAGGACAATGATAACTAGGAGGCGGGGTGGAGACGTGCTTTTTCAAAGTGCTGGTAGTCGCAGTGGAGTAGTGCAATTTCAAAATGCTAGAGCCGGTGTCGAAGTCGGCCAATTTTGTCGACGTTACTAACATCCAAATTTTTTCAGAAATCAATGACGAATTGATGTATCTGGAGTTGAGCTGTGCCTTTTCAAAGTCCTGGTTGTTGGAGTCGCAGTGGAGTCGAGCATTTTCAAAATGATGAAGTCGGTGTCGAAATCGTCCAATTTTGTCGTAGGTACAAAGATCAGAATTTTTCAGAAATCAAAGTCAACGAAATGCAGGCGTAGAGTGCAGTCATGCCTCTTCAAAGTTTTGGTAGTTGAATTCGCAGTGGAGTCGTGCATTTTCAAAATGCTGGACTCGGAGTCGCCCAATTTTAGCCACACTCCGTAGCCCTCATCCAGATAATCTTCAACAATATTTTGTGAACTTCACTATTATATTTAAATCCTTAACTCATCACATTACCCTCGTTCAAATACTCTCACACATTATCCTTTATCAGTATGTGTGTTCATAAAAGTTACGAGACACACAGAGGCAGGCAACATTTGGCTACTTCCGGAGATTTAATATGTTTTCGACAGATTGACATTGATGTTGCAAAATAACAGGGCTTTCAACTTGTGATGGAGAGCGGACCAAAATAACACACACATACACATACAAAAAAACAGAAAATCAAAAAAAAAAAACACAAAAAAAACTTCAACTCACAAACACTCAGGGCAACACATTCAGGGAAAATACCTGAATGAGGTAAACACACTAACTTTTAAGTTGTTTTCCCTTGATTTCCCAAAGCAAAAATAGAATTAAACGTTCAGTAACCCCAGATGTTATCGACACATGTGGCAAAAAGTCGGAAAAAACACCCAAATCGATGGAAAGAAAATCCTTCTAGGTGGTGACAAATGCCACGAAATCCCCATAAGCCACACATTGGGCCCAATTGGCGTTATTTTACAAAAAAAAATAAATAATGGAAGGACGAAAGGAAACATACTCAATAAAAACTATAGTAGAATATTAGAAATGTCATGGCAACGAGAGGTGCCTGCTTGCCTGACTCGGTATATTGCACAAAATCAAAGGAATTTCTTAACTTAATATTAAAGAAACGTCGCAAAGGATAACGCCGCAGCCAGTTTTACATACAGATCTTTTAAATGTTTAATGATGGTCGAAGTTAAAATAAAGATTCGTGTTTTTTTTTTGCGAGGATAAGTGCAAAAGGGACATTTTTGTTGAGTTTGTGTTAAGAGTTTTTACTTCAGTATTTGCTGTACAAATATGGTTTCAATGGATTTTAACGAAAACTTACCTGTAGTTGCCAAAATCTTCCTGTTGAATATGTCTTATGGTTAAGGTGTGACGATTTCCTCTTGATGACATAATGCGCCTATCAGTAGACTGTATCAAAAATGAGTTTTGATACCATGAAACCTGAAACGACATAAAGGCAAAGAGAAAATATGTAAAGGACGATTTGTTTGATGTCGATGATGATGATGACAGAAAGATAATATCTTAATACAAGAAGTGATTTGGGAAATGAGAAAAAACGAATTGGCAAAGGTTGTAAGAAAAGTAATTTGTGAAAATCAAAATTTAAATTGAATATATTGAAGGTGTAGTGTTATTAATATTATATGGAAAGTATAATATTATAAAAAAAATTGAGGACGAATGCTATCAATTTATTATTACTGAGTACGTCGAACACGCTTCGAGTAATCATACGATATATTTAAAATGATATGATTCAAATTGTGGCTGGTCGTTATTGCTTGTGGGTCTAGTTTGTAATAATGTCAAAGTTGCCATGACCTTTAACCATTAATTAAATGAGCGAATCTTACATTTTAATTGATATTAATGTCACTAATATTTAGCCGACCGTTACCCAAAATCAAATCCAACTTTGGCGTTCCATTAAAAAAAAAAACACAAAGAATTATAATCTGAATTTTAAAGTTGTTGCTTTTTAGAATTACAGTATCGCTCAGTGGTCAATTCTAGGAGATAGCTTCCAAATACACAGTGCAACACGAAAAAATATAACCATATACGGACACCACTACATGATAAAAGACCAAAAAAAAGACCCGTGTCTCCCAGTTTTGCCCAAAGTCATGCACTTTTTTTATGGGCCCCCAAAGTTTTGGGCCTCGGTGTCATTTTTGCAAAAAAGTGATAATTTTGTCAGACTCATATCTTGCAAACCGTTCGGAATTTTGAGTTACCTTCTGAGGGAAAGTTATAGCTCTTATCGTAAAGTACAAAAATTGTGAACATATAAAATCAAAAACACTTCATCTTCAAGGTCAACATTTTTTACCTTTTTTCCTCTGTTCATGTCCGTAGGTTCAGGTCCACGTCATGATAAAAGACCTAGAAAAAAGACCCGTGTCTCCCAGTTTTGCCCAAAGTAATTTTTGCAAAAATGTGATAATTTTGTCAGACTCAATCTTGCAAACCGTTCCCAATTTTGATTTACTCTCTGAGGGGAAGTTATAGCGCTTATCATAAAGAACACTAATTATGAACGTATAAAATCAAAAAAACTGCATCTTCTCAAGGTCAAAACTATAAAAATTGTTTTCCTTGTTCAGACCCGTAGGTAGCAAACCCTTCAAAATTCAAGGAAACAACCCCAAATCGTTGGGGGCCCATACACTTTGGGCAACACTGGGAGACACGGGTGTTTTCTTTTTTGGTCTTTCATCACGTAGTGGTGTCCGTATATGGTTATATTTTCTTGACTTAAAAAATTACTCATAGTGAAATTAAAAAAGTTTCGGGAAATTTTTCACTTTTGCGGCTACCTAAACGGTATTAAGAATCATTGCTAGGAAGGTCATATGTTCTAGATTCTTGTAGTTAATTCTTTCCTCGAATTTTAAACTGTTTGCTACCTATGGACTTGAACAGAGGAAAAAAGGTAAAAAAAATGTTGACCTTGTAGATGAAGTTTTTTTGGTTTAATATGTTCACAATTTTTGTTCTTTATGATAAGAGCTACAACTTTCCCTCAGAGAGTAAATCAAAATTCCGAACGGTTTGCAAGATATGAGCCTAACAAAATTATCACTTTTTTTGCAAAAATGACACCGAGGACCCAAATCTTTGGGGGCCCATTAAAAAAAGTGGATGAAACTGGGAGACACGGGTCTTTTTTGTCTTTTATCACGTATTAAAAAGTTACACACAGTGATATCATTTTATTTCAGAGTCAGAGATTTTAAAATTATACTATGTAAAAGTATGTTCTATAGAACGTCGGGAGTCAATAACTTAGGTCTCTATTTTGACATGGTGTTTTAAATCGCAACCTTTCCAGTATTTGGTTGAAATTGATTGTTTTGAGGAGTACACTGTATGATAAATGGAAGTTTTGTGTTTAGGTCCTCAACCAAATCACCTAATTAGGAAAGTACCTAGACGTGGTATCACAAACCACACCCTGACCATCAAAATTTTTTCAACAAGCGGAATAAGGTTTCGGCTGACGATGAACGCTCTATTTTAAATGTTACTTTTAGAGCGGTCTGCAATTTTCACTTCCAACCTTCGACAATATTGTAACTATTTTCCCATATTCCCGTAAAATGACGCAATGTCAAAGAACATTTTAAAGATATTATATTATTTCCAGTGTCCGGTTGACGTTTGTGAAAGTTCCTAAATCTTCTGTTGCAAAGTGTTATACAATTTTGAATGTTTACATCTTTCTTGTTGAACAATAATTTTGAACAATAGCCTGAGTTATTGTCTCTTAGAGAGTGAGTCAAGTTTGGTTACATTCGTTTTCCAGGCATCACTTCCTGTCTACCTGTTCTGCAATACCCTTGTGGAATCCATTCAGTGGCTGTATCACCAATATCTGACGTTGAATGGCTATAGAAAAGATCAATATTATTCGCAGTATATTCAATTAGAAAGGCTTCTCGGAAAACCATATTATCAGATATAAAGGATGGGCTATGTATAATTTGGAATTTAGTGTGGTATTCTATAAATGGTGAATAAGTCACTTCGAGTTACTTTTGTCGTTTTGGTAGTTTATAAAATGTTACAGCAATTCGGTGACTACCTGCGTTGAGTTACGTTAAAACGCAGCGCAACGTTTTTGATCACTTTAGCTGTCAAATTGAACACGCAACAGTTCTTCGCGTTAGTTGAAGAAATTTCAAATTTAAACAAAAATGTCGATCGAGGATAGTACAGACGGAAATGGCACGTGTTTTTGAAAATATAACAAATTTAATACAGATGGGGAAATTTTTTGGACATTGAACACCAAAACAACATTTTACCCATTTACACATTTTATATGAATATTGTTGATATTTCCAGTATTATAATTACTAGCAGTCTTAAAATCTGTTGATCCACAGAAATAGAGCTACAGTTTTTAATCTTTTTCATTCTGAGCATTCCAGCTTTCGTAAACAAACGCAAGCGCGAAGTGATATATAAAATACCATTTTTTGACGTTGGCGTTCGCGTTGGCTTTTGCTTGTACGATCACTTTCGGGACTTTTAGAATACTACCCTTAGTTTCGCTTCAAAAACAAGACTAATGGGAATTTTTTCAATATAATGATTTCGTTGGTATGGCCCATCATTGACATTTATGAATGAAAAATAACATCGTTTATCGTCACCCAACAGCTTCATGGGTTGCTTTGCAGAAGCTCATTCGATCTATCCAATTTTTCAGTACATCGTGATTCATTACTTAAAACATATCGGAGTCAAATTTATCGTAGTCAAAACGCAGCTGCGAGGCGGCCAATTGGCTTCCGAATTTCTGCATATTATGTGGTTTTCGAACACAGTGCGCAAAAGATCGATTATAAAGTTGGTTGTGTGGCACGTAGCCGCGTCCTGTTTAATCCAGACGTCGTCCATATCATCATCTTCAGCTTGTAGAATCGAAAAGCCTATGATTCCGCCATGCAAAAAACCGCACCAAAAAGTCACTCATTGTGGATGCATCGGCTTCTCCTCGGCAACGTATGGATTTCTTGAGCCTCAAATGCGACTACTTTGTTTGTTAACGTAGCTCCCTCGCGGCGTTAGTTCTTCGACGAATTGGACTTTATAAGCCTCCATACCGAGGTTTGTATGCAAAAGTTTATTCAAAATTATACGCAAACTCGTTCGCGAGTTCTTTTGTCCAAATAGGATCCGGATTCTCGAAATTGCGTCACAAAGTGATCTACAATTCTATATATATCTATCGTATTTATTTCGTAGATTTCTTACAGTTTGAGTTGAAGACTCAAAACTTTTAAAAATATTTTTCTAATCTTTCCCAATTTGCTGGAAGCGAAGACCTACTCAATTCGTAGATGTCTAGCTTATAGGTAATAATCTGTCACTTCGTAAATGTCAAATTGGCCATCTGCTTCGAAATATCGGGGGTTCGAATTCCAAATTTTACATGGCCCACCCTTTATTTATATTGTTACGAATAAGTAAACAATTTTGCAGGGCGGTTAGAGCAGCGCCTGAAAGTATGCACTGTAACAACGTACCAGCTCGCTAAACCAGTAGCATGAATTCGCCTCAGTTAAGATAATTCTCCACCATTCGAGATGATTCTACAAAGATAAGTAACAGCAACGACTAGAAGGTTCTTGAATTCACTAGATAAAACTTCATTTGAGTATGGTGAGTTGGTATAAATAGCGGAGGTCTTTGGAATGGAGAGTTCAGTTGGTGATTAAACCCCGTAAAGTAAACAACGCGATTTGATAGTAAGAGTTATTAAAGTGGTGAAAATGAAGTAAACTGTTGTACTATATAAGTAAAATAAAAGGAAGTTATACCGTTGTAATTATCGTAATTAAAAACGAACCTTGTTTTATTATTGGGAATAAAACAACGCAAAAAGGACGAATAAGGAAATTCGTAACAATATATTTATTTTATTCGACCTGTCTGTTCTCATATTTGTCTTTCCAATTAGGCAAAAACAATGTTGGGTAAATATTCCTTTGGACGTTTTGTACTTTGGTGAATACTGTTTAATGTTTTATACATTTCTGGTAACATCATACCTGTATTGCGGTTAGTTCCGGAACTTGGCAGATATGACGTCTATTGCCTTGAACAACTTATTTCAGAAAATTATCGGCGATTTAATTCGTTCTTATGTCTGATGTGGTCAGCAAACCATAGTGAACTAAGAAAGGCTTTAGGATTGTAATTCTGCGTTTTACATCAGTTGTGCAAAAACCGAAAAACTGGTTAATCGACTTGAAATAACCAGTGAAACCGGTTTTTACCGACGTATGGTTAACCGACCGGAATTCGGATAACTGGTTTCGGTTTTAAATACTCTAATTTTGTCCTTATTATAGCACGTTTAATTGTTTTAAATAAACGAAATTAATAATGTTGATGTAAGTGAAATATAAAGATTCCAATTTTGTGTCCAGGATTCTGTACTAATCGACAGTTTAGTGTTACATACATCTTTTCACACCGAGATCCTGTTTTGTAGATTTATTCAACGTGCGCACAACATCTAACCACGTATTTTCAAAGCTGTGCGCCAAATTATTTCATGGAGCTAAAATTGAGAGGAAATAGACGGTCGTTGTGTCGCACTTTTCGGGTTTGCTTTCAAAACACATGACAGACACTTAACGGAGGCAGAAACCTCTAGTAGTCCCGGTAAAACTGTGGTACCATATACTCTCAAAAATCTTTATTTTTTGTTGTTGGGATGCAAATATAATGTGTGTTTGCAACTTGTCGCAAATATAATATACTTGTGTCCAAACACATTGTGTTTGCTATTCAATATTATACGTTTGAGACACAATGAATAAGCAATATGTTATAATACATGAATATGCGACCCAAAGATGTCAGTGTTTGTGATGCAAATACACATCTGGTTGTTGAGAGTAAAAGAGGCACAACGCCAGAGTCTATCTTGTATGTGTATCTGTATTTTTGCATTAATCTCCCAGTCAGTGAATTGTAAATATTCTTGTAAATTTCGTGTAAATTGCAATGACGTCAGTGTTTCTTATTTTGGCTGATGTAATACGTTTTAGTTTCAGTGGTTCACCGAAGAGAGGAGATTAAAAGCGCTTAATTAGTGAAAAAAGAATAATAGAAGGCTCGGACGGTGAAATGGTTTGTGATGTTGGTTTGGTTTTGGTGTATGTGATTTGAGGAAAGAAACACGGGAAAGGGAAACAACATGAATCCCGTTTGCCTGTCAGAGCCTTTACTGAAAATTTCGGAATGGCGGACCATTTGTGAAATAAGTGTAATAAAAAAACCGCAAGCAATTAATTCAGACTTAGCGTGCATGAACTAGATTTATATATCAATATAATGTTGGTGTACAAACCCATTGTGATAACCAACGCATAGTTGAAACCTTCTGATAACAAAAACGTGAGGGACAACAGGGAAACAAGGAAGTAGAAGCAAAAGATTATCATTTCATGAAAAACAAAACAAATAATGCATTCAATGTTTTAATTTTGTGTATTAGTTATTTATAAATATGGATTTATATTGATAAAATTCATTATAATAAATAATAATTTTTTTAATTTTATTAGTCACGCTCGGGGCCATACAAATTAAAAAGTGCCAATAAAAAGGGAGAATAAAAAATTAACCCTGACGAATAAATAGTACATATATATTGAAATCAAAGAATAACTCGTTTCTAAATATTTTTATGTTTGGCGAGGAAATACGCATATGTTTCCACGTAAAAATATGGAGGTTTGGGGGAAACACGTGAATGCTTCCACGTAAGTATATGGATGTTTCGGATGAAAAACCCATATGTTTCCACGCAAAACCATACATGTTTGCTAGTAAACACGATACTGTTGGCATTTAGACACAAGTAAATTTGGGACTTGGAAACATATGAATGTTTGAAGTGTGTTCCAAACATATGCATGGTGCCTGCAAAATATTTTTGGAAGAATATGTTAGGGAGGCCGTTATTTTTAAGTGTGTAGCTTAATAAAGAAATTCCACAAAAAAAAACAGATATAGTAAGAAGTTTTCCCCAACTTCTACATGGGACGTATTACAGAAATCATGTTTTAAGTTGTGAAATTATACGTTTTAATATTTTAAAGTACCGTCGACATTAATATCGCCCCGTTCGACCCCAACCCGCATGTACTCTCTAAATCTCATTTGTTTAAGTACCAGCCGCAGTCTGATGATCTGGTTATTTGTTCTTTTAATTTATTAAAAGTTATGTGATTTTCTCGTTTCCCATCAACTTATCTGCAAACATATGACCGCAATAACTGGAGGCGCATCACAAATGTCCTCTGTGAAGGCCCTCATTCTGTTATTGACATAATATTTGCCTCAATATAAATTACAGTTAATGATAATGATGAGGAGTTTGTAATAAATAAATAGCTTTTTGTTATTGTATTTGATGTTGTTGTGTTTGCACAAGAACACATGTTGGCACAAACATTTGCTCATAATCGCATTCATGCCTATGAATATAATAAAGCTCAGTATAAATACATCCCAATGTAGAGAGAACAGAAATCATGCTTATCGTTAGCAATTAATTAAAATGTCATTAACGGATATATTTCAAACAAAAAGATATAAAAAACAGGACAAATATAAATGTTAATTTTTTTTTGTATATAAATAATAAAGAGGATAACAACACAGACATAAACGCAATTAATTGCAGGACTCAATAAATTAAAAACGAAAATATTTATGCGAGTATACCAAGAGAAATGGAGAAGGAGTCACAGTACGGCAGGGCAAATAAAAAAAAATAGGAATACATTTGCAACCTGTACTGACCTAAATTGCTATAAATTGTTGTGAAAATTGATAACCTGAAAGGAGCTGGCATTTGTTTTTGTATAATTAATGCAGAAACTTGTTCTTTAAATGGGAGTTTATGTTATGCGAACAAAAAAGAGATTAAACAAAAAACCGTCTACCCCCATGCTGCAATTAATATTAAGTATACGTTTCAACAATAATTAATATGACTTATACGCTGCTAAATTAGAGGGTAATTTGTAAATCATGACACACTTGCAAATAATGATAAAACTCCAGTAGAGTTGTTGATTTGGTTGAAATATTTTCCTGGGAAAATAAAATCATGCTAAAAGGTAACGATTCAGGCCTGGACGGAATACAGAAGATAGTCTTAGGTAAACTGCACATTTTCATATCGTCGAGGCTATCAAAGATTAAGCAATGATAAAATTTCTCTAAATAAAATCAGTTCGAATCGGTTTGAAATTGTTGCTCCCTATTGGCGAGTCATAAATGTAAAGGGCCCAGTTCGATGGATGAGGGAAGCTCCTCCCAATCTCTTCAGTATATTTAGTGAGAAGTTAGTTTTTTCAACTCAGATGGTTGTTATTATTACCAGTGCTGTGGATTCGGAGTCTCAGAGTTGGACTATGAGATTTTTGCGTTGATTCGAAATCCATTTCGGAAAAATCTAAAATCTAAAGACTCATTATAATGTGAACTGGGGAATATACAGGATACCCGTAGATGCACACGTCAACTTTATATCGTCGACACTATCAAAAATTAAACCGTGATAAAATTTCTAAAAGACTACCCAGCAAACAATTTTTTCCGAATTCGGTCAGAAATCTGTCAAGTTGCCTAGTCTGATGCCGATGTCGGTAAAACAACGTACAGAAAATCGTATGGGCTGTTGACAAGAATTCGGAAAGTTTTGTCGAAGGAAATTCTGAAGAGTGTGCAGAGTTATCGGACAGATTTCTGTGACAATTCTGAAGGATTTTTAGACGTAGCTGAACGAAGTCGGCATAAAGTCTAATTAAATATCCGATAATGGTCCGACTTATCCGATAATTTGCTGACCCTTTGTGCGATTTGTCGTTCCAATTTCTAAGACAAATCTGAAAAAACAACCGATAATGGTCCGACTTTTCCCGATCGTTTTTTGACATATTGTACTATTTGTCGTGGCAACTTTGGAGAGACTTTTCGGATCATTTACATACATACATATGCAATTACATGGGCACGTACAAATTAATTATTTTTTGTATTTGACTACCGAGACGATTTAAGCACTTGCTTGCTCATTTTTAACTGAGGACAACAAACAAAATGATGCAGACAAAAGAAAAACAACAACTCAATTCACCGAAACTGTACAGTACAAACACCTTCGAGGAGTTCCCTTACTGGCGCATGGTTACGGAATGAAAACAAAATCATATAGAATAAAAAATTCGCTTCAGAGAATGTACAGTAACGTCGCATGATTTTCGTATGGAATTTCAGAGAATGTGAAGAACCGTCTGACAGAGAATGTACAGAAAAATCGTTTAAATGACCGAAGGAATTTCAGATATTTCGGCTAATTGTCTGATATAATTTAAGAGAACTTAAAGACGTCCGACACGTCGGAAACAATTGTTTACTTGTTAAGTACAGGGAAAATGGGAGTCGGGTATAGCTGTACTTTTTTGTTAAACTACTTCCTCAGCCTAAAATAGCTGTAATTTTAAAATACAATTCTCCTATTTATCTCCAGTCTGATATTATTGTATTTGTCTACGGCGGATTCAAGGTAGATAAATTCATATAAAAAAAAACGGTTTCCCATTACATCCCATGAAGGAATCTGAGAGATCTTCTCACAACCATTGAGCTGTAAATTTTCTAGTTTTTACACTCACTAACTAGGACCTATTACGAACGAGTATCTTAAGAATCGTTTTCGTGGGTAAATACTCGGCAGTGTCGCCGTCACTATGCGAGGTGACCGCCGTCGAAAGAAATTTAAGGTGGGCAGAGCAGAGGATCGAACCCAGGTTCTCATGTGCAACAGCTGCGTAAACTACCGTTGCACCACCGACGGCCATATATAAATTCATATACCACTTCACAGTTGAATCAGTTGTTGTCGTCCAAGTTTTGACTCAGACGAGAGCCTTGTCTAGTCGATGCTACAATCAATTGTGTCCTGCCCTCATTAACCCACCATCGCTAAGACCCTCCTTCGCAGATTGTTCTTCTATTCTTGAAAATACTGCAGTACCCACTCGCAAATTTTGTCCAATGATGTCTATCTATCGTCAGCCTAAGGCAACATCAAATGGCTTTTCGTGTGATGGTCTGGTTCATATTTACTGTAGCTTTTCTCATTGTTATCTACATAAAGATGTTAAAGAGATTGCAAGAAAGTGTGTCGCCTTGTCTCAGTCCTCGCATGGTACAGAATGAGTCGCTAAGATCTCTCCCCACCTTCCCTGCTGATGTGATGTCGGTCAGCGTCATTCCGAGGCGGATCAGTTTTTGCCCGAATCCTAAGTTCAGACATAGCTTGGTCCAATTTTCCCGATATGGGGATAACGAAAGCAGCTTTGTAATCGACAAGAAGGCGGTATGTGCCGATTTGCCTTTCGTGGGTCTTTCCAGGATTTGGAGTAGCTTGAATATTTTGTTAGTCGTGGACTTCGCTGGTCTAAAACCACACTGTTAAGGTTCAATCAGATTTTTAAAAATTGATTTTTCCTTTTGAATGCAGGACGGATCACCCTCACACGGATCACCCTTTTTGAATTCAGGACGCGGTACTCTGAGGCTCCAAATATCGGCAATAGATTTTAGTTGCATATAAGTTAATGCATGTGGGCCTACAGTTCTTTGCCACCAGCCGGAATAATCTCAGCGTGCAGCCCGTCCGCACCATCCGTTTTATTATTCTTTACCTATGAGATTACCATTCTAATATCACTTTGGCTATGTGAGGAACAGTCAACAACATTTTCCACAATGAATGTCGTCGCCTGATCTTCACTGAAAGATTCTAAGTGGAGTAGTGCTGAGAAGTGTCCTCTCCACTTTTTTTTTACAATGCATATCTGTCGCCTGATTCCCATTTGGTTCTTGCAAAAGGGCAGCCCATTATTCGGTTTTTTGCCGGGTCTTTTTTCTCTCCATCTCCACCCATACTGCGACCTTTACCGCCTAAGCAATTAACTTTCCTCCCTCCTCAGAATTTTGTACCGCTGATCCGCAGTTCGTGTTGTAACTGACTGTGCCGAGTCTTTTTCATGATGTCATACCAAGGCTTATCTTTTTGCGGCTTTGGATATCCAAGTTTGAAGGACTATACATTTACTGCTCGTCTTTCCTATTATTCTGAAGTAATCTGAAGGTAGATAAACTCTATCTTTCGAATTTCCTTCTCCAAAATACGAAAAGCCCTCTCGTAGGGCATAAATCTGTGTCCTGGCTCTGGGAATCTTTGAATAATCTTGGCGAATTCACTCTTTTGTATCAGATATACCAGGAATTCCATCGTGGTATAATTCTTGTTTTGGGCCCAACAGTTGCCCGGGAAAATGTATAGATCTCGTACCTCGGGATCAATGGCTGTATTAATGTGTTGGTCGAAGAAGCTGATATACTCATTTGGGGGTTTTCTTGCCTACAGAGATTTGTTAGATGTTGTCATAGTTGTCGCCTGCAAAATGCATCCTCCGATGGAACCTTTTGCAAGCGGCAAATTTTGCTGGTAGTCGTAGCAAATAGCCTTTTCGTGAACTTCTTTAGAAATTTGAAATTTATCCCTCTGATCTTGGACAAAGGAGGCCGCCGAATATTGGTGCTCGTTCTTATCTTGACAAAGTTTCGCTTGTCAAAGTTTGGTTTCTGTAGACAAAATTGTTGATTTCAATTTGGTAGCGAACACATCGCAAGTTTTGCAAGTTGGGCTTACGAAATCGAATGTTGAAATTTGCAGCAAACTTCTCGACGTAAAAATCGTACAAAATAACATCATCTGGGTTTTCTGCAGTGATAAGTTCATGCATCATCTTTGCGGGTAATCTTGTTTGATTTATTTGCATTGTGGTCTTCGGTGGTGCAATAGTTAGTGTGCGCGCCACTTGTACATGAGATCCTAGGTTCCATCCTTGCTCTGACCGCCTTAAATTTCTTTCAAGTATTTATCAAGTATCAAGAATTTTACCATGAAAAGGCTTCTCAAAATACCGTTCGGAATCGGTGTTGAAAGTGTAGGTCCCAATCAGTGAGTATAAAATTAGAAAGCCCACAACTCACTGATCCCCAATTCCTTATTGTTTCCCTCACTGCTCCTCTGAAGACATGTTTAGAGCAGATTTCTTGGCAGTTAGTGCCAGTCTTCTCCCAGATTTGACGTGTATAGCGGCAAATGTCTTTGACAAACTCGATGCCAATGAAGTCCAATCTTTTCCTAGTAAGAGTTTGCAAAAGCTCTGTTCGTCCGTTACCCAGTTTATGGCCTCTGTCTCTGAACAGGGTGGCTTTTGAAACAACCAGCAATATACACATCGTGCAGTGCTTTGGCACCCATCCAGTTGAGCATTCTTTAAACCGTCGAAACATCCCGTACTCTCTCGTGGCATCAATATTTACAGTCACAACAAGATTCTCGCCCCTCTGAACTGGGTGGCTTTGGATACAACCAGCAATATACACATCCTGCAGTGCTTTGGTCCCCCTCCCGTTGCATATTCTGTGAACCGTCAAAACATCCCGTACTCTTTCGTGGCATCGATATTTACAGTAACAATAAGATTCTCGCCCCCTCCAAACATCGTCATATGGATGAAAATGTTCATCACCCCAACAACTTTTGTCATCGAAAGTGAGTTAACGTGTAATTTAATTTCCACTACGAAAATGTGTTCATCAAATGCAAATTGTTCGTCGCTACGACGAAAGTATGGTTGTTGCTGCAATGAATTTGATTCATCATGGCAACGAATTTGTTTCGATGCTGAAATGAATTTGTTTCGTTGCTGCAATGAATTTGTTTCGTTGCTGCAATGAATTTGTTTCATTGTTGCAATGAATAAGTATCGTTCTTACAATGAATTTATTTAATTGCTGCAATTAATTGGTTTCATTACAGCAATGAAGTTGCTACAGATAAACCCGATATCGGTAGTTTATATTTCATGCACTATTTTTTAATGTTTGAAATTAAGTAAAATTTTTGCAGGAATGAAAACTAAGTTGTTGCAGCAGCGAAATGAAAAATTGTCAAAGGAATCACGTGTGCAATTTTTCGTTGCAGCGAATACTAAATTATCGCATATACGAGACTTTTTATTGTAGCAACGTAAAAACATTAACGAAAATGTTTCTTCCATGCGACGAAGCGTTATTCTCTCAGTGTTCTAAAATAAAACAAAATTAAAAACGGAGCTGATGCCTTCTTACAATGGGACCCTGAATTTTCAATTTCTTACTCCAATTGTTGGCCTTAGTTTTAATAAAGTTAAACCTTTATAAATTAAACATTTTTCAGTTCTAGTTAAACAGCTGTTGTTGCCCATCTTGAAAAAGTGAAGTAATAATAATAAGAATGATTCCAATAAAATAAAAATGTTGCAATAATAATTATTATCTTTCTCGTCGCTCTAAAAAAAAATAATAATATGGAAAAAAATACAAAGGAACGCCATTGAAAACAAAGCCAAACCGACTCCAATGCAATTCAACAATTGAAGAGGGAAGACATACATACATTCTAACTAACTACAATACTTATGAGGAAACAACAAAATCTTCCGATATACCATACGAACCGTTGCAATAGGATCAGCATAAACAATGCAAACAAGTTTAGCTTCGAAACCTTCACCAGAGTGTATCCAGGACTTTTCTACTTGTATGTCAGGAGGATCTGAAACAAGACAAAAAAGAAAAGAAAATAAAAGGAGGAGGTAAGTAAGTATATCTCGCCGTATCGCTGTTGTATAATGAGATGAAATGCAATGACTACAATGTTAATATTATTATACATTCACATTAAATTAAACAAAATAACAGGATGAATGAAAAAGAAAAATACTGCATCTATAGAGAACCTTCTTTCAGCAGACTTCAGATTACAAAGAAATCAAAAAATAAACAATATTTCTCTATAAATTAGACTCAACTGAATGCGGAAATTGTACAAGTAAAAGCAATTTAAATTTGATTTGATTTCAGTCGATTGACATGCAAATACAGTGTACTATATCATTATTTTTGGATTTGAGATATAAATTGTTAAAAGCTTAAAAATAACAAGGAATCTTTATACATTTGATTTTAGTTATATATTATATTTCCATCTCTGTCTAGCGTTAAGTACAATTTATTGTCGCTATTTGTAAACTGCTTTGGTTCATATTTAATTTACATTTACATTTATCTTCTTTTGGGATATTGTAAGACTGCGAGTATTCAGAAACATATTTGTAGATGTTTTTATTTCGAAAACGCTTAAGAAAAATGATTTCTTAAGCTCCACTCTGCTGAGCATATGTGGATAATAATTTATGTTTGTATGGGCGACTCCTTGCAAAATGGATGTGGGATTTTCAAACATATTTAGTTTTTATATGTGTTTGAAGCATAACTAAATATTTTTGTAATTTTATGAAAATCAGAGTTTCCTACACGCAAACTGAAGTTTTCTCAGATAACTGAAGTTCGTTTGGGGACTGTAGTTGGGAGAAACGAACTTTTGTTAAGCCATACATGTCATTTCGTTTGGGAGATGCGAAAAATGTTTGCAGCAAACGATATATGAAAAATATAAGCAGAAAAAACGTTTACGAGAAACGAAAAATGGTTCCGCCAACTGTTCCCTCGGTTACAGCAACCGAGTTGTAGTTGATCCTAACTAAAAAAACGTTTGCGAGAACTGAAAAACTTTGCAGTAAACAAGTTATGAAAAATTAAAGCTGCAAAAATGTTTGAGAGAAACGATAAACGGTTCCACCAACTGTTCTTTCGGTTGCAGTAAACGAGTTGTAACTAAAACTTTTATTTATGGTTTCCATAAGCTCTTTTTTGTTTAAATTTCTAACTTTTATGATTTTGGTTTTACCCATAAAGTTGGAACTATTGTCTATTTCATTGTCATCTATCTCGCTTTGCATTCAAAGAACTAAAAGCGCAGCAACCTACAACGCCTCAATTGTCCATCCAAGATATATCAACAAGGTAGAAGCATTAGAGTGTGTGATCACTTTATTGTGTATGCGTGAGTGTGTATGCCAAACGAGTGGATAAGACTTAGTATACAATCGACAGAATGAGAGAATGAAAAAAAATTACGGTCTTCGTAATCGGTGCTCTCATTAGAAAAATGCATATTTTCAGTTATCGCAAACGTTTTTTAAATTTGCGGCAACTGTATTTTCGTACGCGTTTACTGCAAACGAGAACCCGTTTGCAACAACATGTTACACATTTGCGATATAAGAGTTTATTTGGGAGAACTACACGAACGGTTGCGATTAATAAATTAATACAAATCAATCAAAGTAGTGTTGTGGCAACCGAGCAATAAACGTTTTTTTCTTTGCGTGTAGCTTTCACACCAGAGTTTTCGCAATTCGGTAGATTTCAAATAAAAAAATAAATACATATTGCCTCGCAATTTCTTTAACCTATGTCTGATAACAGCATATCGACACGTTCCCGGCAAAATGTATTAAGCGACATATTTGGCGACAATGACTTTTTTCCATATTCTCCAAATTTATGCCACATTTCGATATACAGAGAATGACCCTTGCATAACCACGTCATGAGTTATTAAGCAAACGAAATGGTAATAACCGAAAAAATAATACAAATCAGCTACTTTACAGAAAGTTTTTTTCGCTTCCAGAACAATTTCCATTTTATCGCTTAATACATTTTGCCGGGAACGTGTCGATATGTTCCAACAAAGCGCGTTGAAAACCTGAACTCCCTCGAAACATATAATTTTCTAACAAAATCCCACTTTTGAAGATTTTTGATTTTGTTTTTGATATTCTGGGATTGTGTTGAGACAATTTTTTAAAAATGTTCATTGGTTTGAATCTACATTATATAAGCAAGCAAAACGCAAAACTGCGATGTTCCATCTCATCTTCGATGCTATATCTCATTTCTTTCTATATTTTTTTATTAATCAAACATTGAAGGTATTGAAATGAAAACATTGAAGGTCTTGAACCACAAAAATTACAATTCTTGTTATTTCCCTGGCGTCAAGAATGAAGTCTGTTGCCAGCTTAGCTTAATACAGAAATTATTATGTGTTGAAAAACGTTTTTCTATTTTGACTATTAACTTTACTATTGAAATTGTTAAATTGTTGACTATTAAAATTAAAATATCTTGAATATTTTTTTTTTTGGAACGAAGTTCCTTATCTCACGTTGCGGTATGGGGACTACGTGCAAAAATAATTAAACAACTTTTGTTTTAACACTATTATGCTACAACCCACAATTATCAACTATATTGTTTAACTATGCTTTGGTTTGTATCCAGACTAACGGCTTGGATCATAGAGAAAGAACTTGACTAGATCTCTCACATATGTTGGGAAATTTGTGGATTAGTTAATTGTCCGAATTTGCTGTATTTGATACATTTTAATATCCCTGTAAGGAGTTTAAGACATGTTGAATTTTGGAACGAAGTCCCTTATTGCGCGTTGCGGGATGGGGGCTAAATGAACAAATTTTAACCAACTTTTTTTTAACCGTATTATGCTATAACCCAGTATACAACCCAGTATTGTTCTGCATACTTTTAGGATTTGGTCATTATTACTAGATTCGTACAGTCAGGGACTTATATGAGGGTTGTGTTCTTTCATGTTGGCTTTGTGATAGTCATGCCATTGTGAAGTGTGCTGGCTTCAATGGAAGGCAATATGACATAGTTACAGCTAAGGAAAGCGGGCTTCGCTGAACATGTTGGAAGTGTAAGGACTTCGATGGTGACTTTTTTAGGTTAATGCCTTTTGGGTTATTAACAGTATTACCCCATTCTGTATGCTTGCAGTTCAAGTCTCCCGCTAGTACATAGTAGTTATTTGAATTTTGAAGATTCATAAACTCAAACAGTTTTTGCAAGTCTGCTCGTATTGAATTTATATTTGCGGCCGGATAGTACGCATATGTAATAACCAAAAACTTGTCGCAGTCAACGGGCATTTTTATGGTGCATGTCTCTAAAGTATCTAGCGAATATTTGCTTATGTTATCGTGACTGCAGTATTGTATGTTATTATTGCTTAATATAGCAGTTCCCCCACCCCTTGTTGCATCAATTCGATATTTGCTTATGATTTTCTAATTTCTACATATTACATTGTGTGTATGGTTTAATTTTGCCACTTTTAATTGGACAATATCTACTATCTACCTACTCTTAAAAATTTACCTCTCCTTGAAAAAATGGATTAATTCTAAAAAATACCATTTCTTAAAAAAAAACCTTTTCTACCAAAAAATTTATTGTTATAAAAAATACCTTTTATTATAAAAATTCGTTTTCTTAAAAGTACCTTTTCTTAAAAGTACCTTTTCTTAAAAGTACCTTTTCTTAAAAGTACTTTTTCTTAAAAGTACCTTTTCTTAAAGGTACCTTTTCTTAAAAGTACCTTTTCTTAAAAGTACCTTTTCTTAAAAGTACCTTTTCTTAAAAGTACCTTTTCTTAAAAGTACCTTTTCTTAAAAGTACCTTTTCTTAAAAGTACCTTTTCTTAAAAGTACCATTTCTCAAAAGTACCTTTTCTTAAAAGAACCTTTTCTTAAAAGTACCTTTTCGTAAAAGTGCCTTTTCTTAAAAGTAGCGTTTCTTAAAAGTACCTTTTCTTAAAAATAAAATATTACCTTTTTTTTTTGAGATAATAAGTAGGCTTTCTGAAAATAAGTAAATTTTTTTTAAAAAGTAACCTTTTCCTAAAAAGAGTACCACTTCTTTAAAAAGACCTGTTCTTACAAAAGAACTTCTTTGGAAAAAAAGTCATACTCTTATGGCTTTTTCTTACAGAACCATGTTTAAACTTTTAGACTCACTGAAATAGTACCGTTTCTTAAAAAACCATTATATTTTAATAAAATAAGTACCTCTCTTTAAAAAATTATCTATGTAATACATATTCCGGAAAATATAATACATATTCTTACAAAAAGGACCTAACATATAATTTGTTTTTAAAACATACATTGCAGAAAAAAAAAATTTTCTTAAAAAAAGTTTTTTATTTTACAAAAAGTACCTTTTTTTTATAAAGACACATTTAAATTATCGTACGTTTCATCGGGCGCTTTATACGTGCTGGAACTAAGTAGTACATAATATATGTGACTTGCCCCACGAAAAGGGACCTCTGCGCCAAAAATAAGTTATTGAGAAAAACGCGTTTAAAAAAAGCGCTTCGTTCATTTTTTCATTTATTTCATTAATTATGTTCATCTTTACAGGTGAACTAAAAGACATAGAAACTTGCGGTTTGCGGCATTTGAAAGAGCGTTTTTTTTCCTATAAGAATCACTCAAAAAGTAAAAAAAAAATTTTCGGCGCAGAGGTCCCTTTTCGTGCAGCAGGTCACATATAGTGAAAGAAATTTTGTTCCAACCGGGTTTACCAGGACACCTCTTGTGACTTTTTAATATATCTGGTCATGGGACTAATTATGGTATCAATGAACATATTGTTCGATCCCTTAGGGAGTTTAGCAATATTAATACAAATTTTGTAAATGATTTATCTTACAATATTAATGAATTCAAAAATGTATTAGAATTAATTTATTACTAAGCAGTAGTCAGTAAGGAATTTAATTTTCAATAGACGGGAAATAAATAAATAAATAAATTTCTTGTTTAATAGGAAGTTTTCTAGTTGGAGCCTGTAACTAATATTTAGTATATTTTGTAGTTTTGAACCCAATAAAAAGTAAATTTAGAAAAGCCAAATTGAAAAAAGTTTAAAAAAATATAATTTTATTAAATAAATGCCTTTCTTAAAAAAAGAAAATTCTTTCATAAAATATACCCATTCATATTCTTCAACAAAGTAACTTTTCTTAAACAAAAAATATTACCTTAAAGAAGTACCTTTGCTTAAAAAAATAAATTTTCTTACAACAGGTACACCTTTAAAGACTACTTTTTTGATGTGTTAACATCTATAGGAACGAGTCGGGCAGTCTATCAAAGTGATCACATGCAAACAACGCACAGCGTTAGCATCACATACAGGGTTGTTGTACAACAATTGTCTCTGCGTAAAAATAAGTATGATGGTATTGATGTAGCGGCAGCGAACAAACAAGCAGCTCATCGTCGCCAAAGAGTATTGAATAGTATAGAGAACTCATGGAAAGAATTTTGTGACTCAAAAGCACTGGCGACATCAGGCGATTGATTCAAACCGTATTAGTCTCTATTTGTTATAACTTGATGCATTCATAATTTGTATATAAAACATTGATGCCTTTTGAAACATTTATGCTTTTTGTATTGTTTTATGTAATAACATTGTCGAAATGGTGGATTGACATTGAAATATTCTATAAAGAGAATAAGACTCATGTATGCTCTTTTACTCAGACTCTCTACATGAGAGCGGAAAAAGAGTGCAATAAGTTCTCTATACAATTTAATACTTTTTGTCGCCGCTCTGTTTATGACAAAACAAAAACAATTATTTCAGTGACCTAAATATTGCTTTATTTATTTCAATAATATTACATCTAATGTTAAAGCAGATGTAAGAAAAAAAAAGTGCAATAGCAAAAGAGCCTTCAGCACAAAGAAAAGAAAAAACGATTTCAAACCACAACAAAACAATTTTAATCTAAATTTTATGTATAATGGAAGTAAGTACATTTCGTGTAATGGTTTTTCGAATTGACTGCATTCTGGGCATCATATAAACCTTGATCAATACTTATTAAATGAATTTATTAATGTTTAAAAGAGGTTGAAATTTTTTTTTTATTCGCCAATGTAACATTTCCTAATGCGTTCATAGAAATCGAACAGGAACCGTATAACAAAAAGGTATTAACGCATCGCGCGTGAGTTTTAACACTCATTTATGTTTTTTTTCTGAAACAAAATAATTTTTTTTAAGATATGTATCTACTCCTAAGAATGTACCTATTCTTGAAAAAGGACCATCTCGAAATATAAAACCGTTTTCATCAAAAAAATACCTTCTCTTAAAAAAATAAATTTTCTTACAAAAATTCCATTTCTTAAAAGTACATTTTCTTAAAACTAATATAATACCTTTTCTTTTCTTTTCTTTTCTTTTCTTTTCTTTTCTTTTCTTTTCTTTTCTTTTCTTTTCTTTTCTTTTCTTTTCTTTTCTTTTCTTTTCTTTTCTTTTCTTTTCTTTTCTTTTCTTTTCTTTTCTTTTCTTTTCTTTTCTTTTCTTTTCTTTTCTTTTCTTTTCTTTTCTTTTCTTTTCTTTTCTTTTCATTTCTTTACTTGCGATAAGTAGCGTTTCTGAAAATAAGTTAATTTTCTTTAAAAAATAACCTTTTTCTAAAAGGAGTACCACTTCTTTAGAAAGGACTTGCTCCCAAAACAAGTACTCTTTGTAAAAAAATTCATAGTCTTCTGGCTTTTTCTTACAGAAAACATTAGCTTTTAGTAAAAGGAGTACCTCTCTTTAAAAAATTACCTCTTCGGGAAAATATAATACAGATTCTTAATTTTTTTTTTAAATACATTCTATTACAAAAAAAAGTTTCTTAAAAAAGTTTATCATTTTACAAAAAGTATTTTTTGAATAAGTGATGATTTATCCGACCTTTCGTATTGTATTCAAAAATTAAATTGTTCGATCGTTTGTATCTTTCTGACGATGGTATCCAAAGGGTAGCGAAATATCGAAAAATATAATTAATTAATAAACACGACCAAACGCTCGAACAATTTAATTTTTGAAAAGTTCTTTTTCTTAAAGATCCATTTTAATTATCGTATTTTTCAACAGGCTCCTTAAGCGTTTTGGAACTAACTAGTACATAATATACTTTATAGCGAAAAAATCTTGATTCCAACCGGGTGTCCCCTGACACCTCATGTAATTTTTTATTCAGCTTAGTGAATGGACAATATCGTGGTAACTTTTTCCTGAAATTCCTCATATAAGGCATGCATACAAATGGCTTTAACTCAATGCTGTCTCAGTCTATAACTTTAAGTGCTTGTGAGTTTGCAAGGATCTGCAGAGTTGTAATGTGTATATGGATACATTTGCATGAGTATGTATTTAACAAAGTTATGTACTTTACAATATGTTAGTTGAAATGTATATGAATAGTTTTGTCATTTCTGTGTATTTTATTGTCCTTGTTATTTATAGCTGGGTTGAGTTGTATAAAAGCTTTACTATTTTGACAATGGGATTTTGATGAGTACTGTAAGTTAGTAAACCACAAAGTTTTGAAACATAAATAACATTTAATATCCTAACTAAACAAACATTAAATAGTTTTTATCATTTTTATAATTTCTAAATTGATTTACAACTTTTTTTACTGCTACAATAATCTGTATGAATAAGAATTACAAAAAGGCAAAGAAGAGCTTTAAATTTCAAAGAAATTTTCTATTTTGTTGACTCCTGTTTACGAATATAGCAGGCACCTACTTTTGCCTCACTGTGCATGTTTATAAAATATTGGTATCTTTTTTGTTCCTTGTACTTACATAGAACATCCAATCTGATATCCACACTAACTGGTTCACCAACACCATTATCTGCGGTACACTGATAAACGCCAGCCTGTTGACGTTCAACTTTTTCCAGTGTCAAAATTGGACCATCGCCAATTCGAGCCGTCGATTTGCCAGCACCACTCTGTAAATAGAGGACCATAGAAGAACATAATGAAAATAAGAAAATTGACAACATCTATGAACTGGAAATTAAATGGAAATTTATGGTGGAAAAATGGCTGAAAGTTAACTAAACAAATGATGGACAAGAGACTACAACAATGAAGTGGATCCAATTAATTAAATTTCTGAATATATAAATTACAATGGAATGCAGGTTAATAGACATTATGATTGACTCACCAAATCAATCAGGATGTTACATAGATGCAAAAGTCTTCGTTTTATATTCACAATCCCTAACCTGAAATCTGCGATAACTTCTTAAGATTTAATTCTAATAAATGTATCTTGCGTGGTTGTCGTTGGTGCTTCTTGTACATAACCCGATCCCTGCTCTGACAACCGTAAATTTATTTCTTGCGGCGGCACTTCGCATATTGACGGCGATACTAACGACTATTTAGCCATGAAAAAGCGTCTCAAAATGTCGTTCCGAAGCGGTGTAAAACTGTAGGTCCCAATAAGTGAGAATAAAAACTAGAAAGGGCACAGCTCGCTGGTTGTCAGAAGCTCTCCCAATTCCTTCATGGGATGTAATGGGAAACCACTTATTTTTTTATATTTTTAAATGCCCACTGCAATTAAAGGTTGGTACGACATGCTGCAAAAGAGGACCCACAACATATTGCAGGAACCATGTATCTGTTTGCAAGCATTGTTTTCATGAATTGAAGCTGTGCTGCTTTTGGTTGCTTTGTTGTTACTCAGATTTTTGGTGTAAGTAGTTTTCAACAAACTAAACCAAATTTGGACCACAAAAGCATATATTATAACATATTAATCATTGTGTCTCCATTATGTAATATTGTATAGCAAACAAAATGTGCTTGGACACAAGTATACTATATTTGCGACAAGCCACAATCACGCAATATTTGTATCCAAACAAACAACAATAAAACAAATTTTACAGAGTGTTGGCACGAAATATATTGAGCAACCTCAATTTGTGTTGGTGGGAAAATGCCCAGCAACATATAAATGTTGGTGACTATATTTTTGTCACATTTAAATTTCGCCAAAAATTTCTTTTTCAATTCGATTTCGAGACAATCATCACTTCATTCTACAACCTGATTTTTTGTTTACAGTTTTCTAAGAAACATTAAAATGTTGCTCGATAAATCATTTTACATGTACAGAACTATTTCGCCGGTATTTCCTAGGTATTATTTTTTTGTATGGATTTTTGTAAAATTTCGCACGAATTATTGGTCTTCGTACAGGCCCTCAAGTGAGTGTTCATTGCTCCTACCCACTACGCTTAACCCAGTTAATATCGTCATAAATTGCAGAGCTTGCGTATTTTCGCAAAAATTATTTTTTCCGAAGCAAATGCAATTCTTCTCACGGCTATATCTCGGAAACCAATTCGAATTTTCTTTTCCTGTCTTCGGCACGATTGCCGCTATAGACGACGAGAAAAAAAATGTGAAACAAACTAACCCAAAAGAAGGTGCATCTAAACTTAAAAATAAATGCTTTCCCGTTAGGTCCCATGAAGGGATTAGGGAGAGCTTCTCTTAACCAGTGAGCTGTGCTCGTTCTAGATTTACACTCACTGATTGGAACCTACAGTTTTACTCCCGTTCCGACCGGTGTTTTGAAAAGATTTTTCGTGGCCAAATACTCGATATTTTCGCCGTTACGAAGCGAGGTAACCGCCGTCGAAAGAAATATAAGGTGGTCAGAGCAGGGACCGAGCCCACATTCTCGTATACAAGAGCCGCGCACACTACCATAGCACCACCGCGGACAAGAGAGAAATTATTTAAATTCAATTTAAAATATGTTCAGTATCTAGTAGGGTACCCATTTAATTGCGGTTTTTGATTAATCGGTTAATCGTTAATCGTAATTCAAATTAAAATATGTTCAGTATCTAGTAGGGTACCCATTTAATTGGGGTTTTTTGATTAATCGGTTAATCGTTAATCGTAAATTTGAATCTGACAACTAACCGAATAAAACGCAATCAAATTATTCGATTAATCGATTATTCGATTAATTTATTATTCGAAATAAAAACAAAATATAGAAATCAGTGTTCAAACATTGTACTAGGCACATTTATTAAAACAAAACAAAACGTAACAAAAGCAACTTCATTATAAAGTATAAAATATATGTAGGTATAATTCACAAATCGTAGTTGCAGCAACATGGAAATTAGTGACTTTTGGTACCAAGCCAAAATTAAAAAAGATCTCAAAGTTTGGACCCAAAAGTGCCACGCTTTCCGGTACCTCTCGTACAAAGGGTAGGGTCGCTCTGAAACTATATCACACTATAACACCCTATTGGATTGATTAATTTTTACAAAAATTTGGCAAAACGTAATTTTCTGACTATTATCCTTATTGTATATAGTTTGAGCAGAATCGGACCAGGTATTTTG
The DNA here is from genome assembly GCA_963931995.1 of Phaonia tiefii. Taxonomy (NCBI): domain Eukaryota; kingdom Metazoa; phylum Arthropoda; class Insecta; order Diptera; family Muscidae; genus Phaonia; species Phaonia tiefii. Next base: position 48,743,343 of record OZ008367.1, read on the forward strand.
ATACCCCCCATACAAAGTGGGTCTTTCATCAGACTATTACACCCAATTTAATGAACCAATTTTGAGGCCATTTTTTTTTATTTATATCTATGAACCAAAGCACTGTGCGACGCTTCTCTCAACAAACTATCAAACCTGTTCGAAATGTGTGTAAAGTTATGAAATTTATTCGCAAGTCGTTGTTATGTGAGTTGCCACATTGTAGGAGTGTTTCAAGATGGACGTACTTATATTTTATTAATCGATTAATCGCTATGATTTGTTCGAGTTAATCGTTAATCGAAAAATTTAATTATTAAAATGTTCGGTTAATTTTATAGCACGATTAATCGATTAACCGAATAATGATTAATTCAATGGTTACCCTAGTATCTAATGTGAAGCCTGTTCCTTTGTTACTTGGTAATTAGAGAAACAACAACTTGGTGAGTCACCAAAGAAACTGGAATGACCTTACAAAAAATTAATACAAAGCTACGGTAAAGCCTACGCTATTACTTGTCCTGCACGCTGAAAATTTTGTCGGTTTTTTTTTGTTTAGATGCAAAAATAATGGGTTTGTAGCTTGTCGCAAATATAATATACTTGTTTGCTATTCAATATAACATGTTTGGGACACTATGATTAATAGGTTATACTATGTGTATTTGTGACCAAAATGTGGCTGAAAATCTGTTGAAAATCACAACGTTACACACAAGAAAGAAACAAAAAGCAGCAGACTCACAATTCACGAAAACAATGCTTGCTAAAATGTACATGGTTCCTGCAATATGTTGCTGGGGCCGATATTTTTCTGCGTGTGCAAACGACATTATGTATTTGTTTGTTCAGTGAATGTCAAATATTGCAATTGGAAATTACATTTTAGGATTTTCAATTTGAATTTCAATTTCTATTATTGTTATTTTAGATTGCAGTTGACCTGTTTAGATTTTGAAGTTTAATTGATGTCTTTAAACATCAAGGGTTTTAGAATTTTCGGTGTCATTAATCCGAAGTATTTTCTGAAATTTGTAATTCCATTTATGGTACCATATTTTGGTCAATGAACAAATTTTAAAGAGTCGCATATAAGATTCGAACTCACATTCGTTGGGTGATCGTTTCGATTTTTTTTGAGGCATCATTTTCTGCAGCGCCTAGCCCTTAAAGTCACAGGACTGTCTGTTCAAATGTTGTAGCCCTGGCATTTAAATTGTTGTTTTTCTGTAGCATTTAATCAAAGGCTGCTTTGTAATAAACAAACAAAGGAGTAGTGCGGATTTCCTTCTCGTAGGCTTTTCCAGATTTTGCTTAACTTATATTTTTCATTCAAAACCTATTCATGTCAAAGGATTCATATGTCACCAACAGGCTGGATTTGTCGCATTTACTTTCCAGTTCGTCACACAAAACTGAATTTACAGTATTTCGTTCTATTCTCAGGCTTCGTTTTGTATACCGCTTCAAAAACTTTGGCGCATGTTCGTTTTTAGGCATTGTACTGACATATCCAAGCTAATGATAATGAGAAAACTCCTCAGTTAGCGGAAATCTATTCAGTTTGCAACAAGTCAAATTCGCCACTTATTCCAGATCTATTAAGAGGAAGAATCCCAAAATAGGCATTCACCTCCACGTCCATCTGATATAAATATCGTAATACTGGTTATGAAATCAAAGTCAGCCCTGGGCAGCTGTTGAATTCAACGATATTGATTCCAGGAACTTAACTACCGTCTGACTGTCACAGTAAGCAATTTCTCTTAACACTCTATTACCCCTCAGGCAACTGTGTATGTCTCAAACCACTAAAATGTCTTCCGGGTTAATGGTACAATGATCAGTTTGTCTATTTGAAAGGGAAATTCCTAGTTCCCTAGTACAATTTGAACCATCGGTGTAGAAATGCACATATCTACACGCTGAAAAATTTGTCTTGGTTTGTTGTTTGGATGCAAATATAATGTGTTTGGATGCAAATATAACGTGTTTGTAGTTAGTACCAAATACAGTATACTTGTGCCCAAACACATTGTGTTTGCTATTCAATATAACATGTTTGGGATACAATGATTAATAGGTTATAATATGTGTACTTGTGACACAAATGTGGATTTGTTTGTTGAAAATTGCTGAAAACAAAAACGTGACCAGTATTCCATTCAATACAAGGTTTCAAAGAAATAGAGACACTACCCCTCCTTAAGGTGTGCCTGTTGACATTATTGGTAGAGGTCGAAGTGACCCATTCGGTCATGACACACCTCCTGATAAGCGCTCATGTACTAGACCCTCAAGATCTACATTCAACCCAAGGTCCCTGGAAATAATTCACCCTCAATTTCAAGATACGCCGACATCGTGTATTCCACAGCAGCCAATGATTTGTTTATGAATCCCACAACTTCATACACGGCTGTCTCCGTTGATCTGCCCTTGCAGGACGAAAGCTGCACATCCGATACCAGACTTGCATCAATTTGTTGCCGGAATTCCTAAAGCCTTTGGAAGCTGTGTGTGATTATTTCCCCGCTTTAGGAATAAATACAACTCTTCAGTCTTTAGGATTCCATATATAGCCTACACACGCGATATATAACCTTACGATTCAGGGAACACATACATCGATCACAGCCTGAACAGCACTAGTAAAACTGCATCGGACCAGGGAGATTCAAAGTATTTAAAGCTATCGGTAGCCCATTTAAATCTCGCCCTAACAACTTCTGATCTATGAAAAGTATCTCCATCCACAATGGTCACCTAGTTGAGTGAGGAACCAGTGAAATGTGTATTCGTAGGGCGATTGGGCGAGCCCCAACTGCAGGTTAGTTAACCAGTGCTCAGAAAAGTCCCTTAGATACCCTACTATCATGTCGCTTGACGCCAGTATTTTCCTTAGTCTTAATACCTCGTACGTATCTTCTGCTCATCTACTTCTTTTCGCTCTTCTGAGCGTAATGATATAAATATACAAATTGTGCAATTCCGTGGATCATGCGATCAGGACTTTTCTCTAATTCCATTGCGAAACGACACTTACAATGGAATGCAGTTGATAAAATCAAAGGTTTCCCACTTCATTCCATGGTGGAATTGGGGAGAACTTCTCACAACCAGTGGTTTGTACTAATTTTTTTTTAATTTTAGTTTTGTACTCATTGATTGCGACCTACAGTTTTTACGCTGATTCCGATCGGTATTTTGAGAAGCTTTTTCATGGCTAAATGCTCTCGCTGTTACGATCCGAGGTGCCGGTCACCGAAAGAAATTTAATGTGCTCAGAGCAGGAATCGAACCCAGGATCTCATGTACAAGAGTCGCGCACACTAACCATTGCCCCACCGACAGCCTATATGATAGTGTCTTCAAAAACGGTGCACATTACGCTTACGACAGTTAGGTCCTGCCCAAAATCTTATTCAAGAACCTTGTGTCGGCTCCGTCAGATCCAGTAGCGTTTTTACTGTTAAACCTAGAAATTGCATCTCTAGCTGAAGCTTTAATTGGTCCTGCAATTTCTTAATTAAAATGTTTCATTAAGCACAAAAGCACGATATCTCTACTTGATTTGCTCTCCAATACCTTCATTTAAACGATTCAACCAGAAACAGAAACCTTGCTGGCCATAAAGTTAAATGGCAAAAGGAGCACGCAAAAAAAAGATAAAATAATCTTGTAGATAACTTAAGGAACATAATGCAAATTTATCGAACGGAAATGTACAATGACCAGAAACACAAAAAAAAATAAAACCGACAACAGATCACACCCTCCAACATATCGCAGTCACTTCCAAGGAAGCGGAACAGGATGCAACGTACGTAGAAAAAGAAGACAACAATAAAAGATAAATACTAGGAAGTACATAGTAGTTCTCGTCCTGGTAATAACATGTATCTATAACAGAAAGGAAGACTTTTCCAAAAACTGAAAAAAATGGCAGTGAATTTTTATGTGTCTTGTCTTGGCAGAAAGGAGAGTAGGTCACCGTAACATATTCGAAGGATGGCAATTACGTTGAGAAGCAACAAACGCCAAAGGAGTGGATCATAGGTGGGGCCCCATTGACAAGCAGAAAAATTAAAGGAAATCTCTGCAAGTGAAGCAAACATTTTTCCTATATTTCGATTCTTTTGTAGTGTGTCTAGGGATGTTGGGACGTAGAATGTTGTGAAAGTTTGCCCTTGCTTCAGCCATATATTGTCTGCAGTTTTACATGACATTGCAACCAAGTCATTCGCATTAATTACAATTTGGCAGTCAAGCCGGCAAGGAGGCGGTTCACTCGGGCATGGATGGCATGGCAGCCATTGCATAAACAGGCGGGTCTTTACTCATGTCAAAGGTGAAACAAACGAATATGCTGACACACAGATACGACAACAAAATTTAAGGCCAGCCAAAATTAAGCAAATGCAAGGAGGAGATATGTGCACAGTGGTCGTGTAATTGTCCGGAAGGAAAGCTATGAGATTTCAGAGAAACTAAGGGATGTATAATTTATAGCATTTATGGAAACTGCCCGCTTTTTGGGCAACCTTTGATAAACTATTTTCCCGGATATACAGGTTCGGGTTAGCATTTCGAATTTATTCAATAAATTATAGAAGACATTTTGTTGTGATCATAAGTATATTGTTGCGTATGATTAATATATAATTTTGTTGAAACTGTTATTTCCCATGACGTATGATTAATTTCAATGATATGAACATATTTTTACCGAAAGTATATGAAAAATTACTTCTGAGAATCGTAAGCGAAATGCCTGTGTGCCATAGGTATTATATTCATTTATGCCGATTGCTAGTATTTTGTAGATCTTAATGCTATTTGTGACAATGACACTTATATTTAATATAACTGCTACTTTGGAGAAATATTATACAAATCAGTTAGTGAGAAGTATAGATACCTGGGCCTATATACTGCGAATGACAGTTAAATAACTTGTGGTTCCTCAAACCGGGAAGTTACTCCTTTCAAAGAATTCAAAACACGTTTCTCAGAATATATGCCAATTATAAAAAAACCTATTTTGAAATCTCTTTTCGATTTATTGACTGGTCCTTCTATAAAAAACTCTTTCCAACTCTCTTTCGACTGGTCCTTCTATATTCGGGTAGGCAGAAGAACTAATTTATTGCAGCTTATGGAATATTCTCAAAACGTAAGTCACTGTGCGTCTCAGCCCATGCAAAATGCTACAACATGAAAGCCAATGCATGCACGAAAGGTGCAAGGTATCTCTATCTACTAATATATATATATATATATGTATATCTGTAGCCGTTGTAGGAATAACAAGGTGGCATCACCAACTAACACACGGATGACATGACATACACGGAGCCAAAGAACACGGCAACTACTTGTGCACCCTGCAAAACAAGCAAGTGAGCTCAGTGCCAGAAAATGAAGCCGCAACTTTAGCCGGAAAGGCGTTTATAACATGTAAGATGGGATGGACGACAACTATTCTCCTTTGGGGTTTTTGAGGTATGCAACTCTGAGCAGTATGTGGCCTTTCACCTTGTTGGTCTCTGTACAACTGAATGGATGTATTGCCCGCCTAGAGTTTTCAAAATTATTGTCATCATCTACATGATGTATTTCCTGAACACTTGCATGCTGTTGGTTTATTCTTTGTACTGTATTCCCATTGTTGTAGAATTTTCCATCTGGTATTTGAGTATGGCCAAGAATGCTATTCAAGTTGTTTCTCATTCACCGCCAGAAGAAATGCTCCCAACGGTTGCATGCAAACCATAGATTCATTATGTGCCTACATTTATGTATGTGTGTGGCACTTGTGTCTTCACTTGTAGGTAGGTATGACATATTGACTCTATTGACATTTTTAAACCAGTCTATAGATGACAGTGATTTACTATCATAAATGTTTGGTATTAGTTTGCATTAAAAACTCACTCAATTCTATCTAAGGAGTGTGTGAGACTACAAGGAGTGTGTAAGACTAACAAGTGTGTTAGTCAGCTAACTAAAGGTGTAAATGTAAATGTGGGAAGATGTTAGAAATTGTGGTTTTTATTTGACAAAAAAAGGCAATGGACCAGTATGTGTTATGTGCATTTTGACAGTGAATTTTGGACTGAAATTTAATAAATCGAAAGGGAAGAATTTTAATATTTAAATCATTTTAATTATTTTGAACATATATTGTATTTAGAAACGTGTACGTAAAAATTTGTGAACTTTTCTGTGTAATAAATAAGAATAACTTTGGTTTCGATGTCTCATACCCTGTGGCGTATAATTAATGAACAACTTGAATTTTCTCACAATTTCCCTATGACGTATGATTATTTTAAATTTAAATTTGTGGATCATACCTACGACGTATGATTACTTGAAAATTAAGATTTGATAAAATATTCGTACGAAGTGTTAATCCACGTATAAAATTATATAGTTCTAAAGTTTATATGTGACAAATTATTTGTATAATATTATTGCGACACTCTCGCTACACAAATATGTTCGTTGCGCTTGATGTATGTATTTCACGGCTGCAACTTCCCCTATTAGAACCCAGAAGAGATGGGAGAGACATTCCCGTAATCAGTGATCTATGTGGTATCCATTGTGATACTCAGTAATTGAGGCCTACAATGTTATTCCGATTGCGAAATCGCGTTGAGAAGGCTTTCACTACTAATTACACTATAGTCAGATTTTAAATCAGCTTGGACAATTTACTGTTATTGACAATATTGCAACCTCCTGAGCTCAGATGTGTTAAACATATTAATTAAACAAACGAGTAAACAAGTTAAGCAAATTTTAACATATTTCACCAACTGGTTCTGTCCTTCGCCTTTTCCCGCCAACCTTTCGCGCTGGCTCATCTTCGCCCATTCTGGTAACATGGCCTGGCCCACGCAATTGGCCTAATTTGATTCGCCCAGCTATGCCCAGGTCAGAGTACTAGTAATATAACTCTTGCTTCCAACGATATGGTTCCAATATATGGTTTCTTTAACAGGACCATATATTTTATAGTAAACTTCGCTCTCGAATACCCCCAGGTGTTTTTCATCCGCTAGTGATACGACCCAAGTTTCGGAGCCGTGTGCTAGGATAGACAAACTGGTATAGCTGGACTTTTGTCTGTCGAGAGAAGAATTTGTTCTTAAACTGCTTGCTTAGCCCAAAATAGCATTTATTTGCATCCCAGTTCTCCTATTTATCTCGAGGCTGACGTTGTTGTCCTTGTTCACGGCGGATCCAAGGCAGACAAATTCATCTACCACCTCAAAATTAAATCGGTTGTCAACGTTCAAGTGCGGACCAAGTCGAGAGGTTTCTCTAGTCATTGACACCACAAATTTTGTCTTGGGCTCATTAGCAGCAAGTCCCAACTTCGCTGATTCTTTTTTGATTCTTGAAAATACTGCAGTAACCTCTCGCAAACTTCGCCCAATGATGTCTATGTCGTCAGCATACGACAGCAACATATGTCTCTTCGTGTTAATGGTCTTGTTTGTATTTACTGCAGCCTTCCTCATTAATATCTCCATTAGGATGTTGCAGAGATTGCACGAAAGTGTGTCGTCTTGTCTCAGTCCTCGGTGGGTACACAATGGTTCGGTGAGGTCTTTCCCTACCTTCACTGCTGATTTGGTGTTGGTCAGCGTCATTCTACAGAGGCGGATCAGTTTTGCTGGAATCCCAAGTTCAGATATAGCTTCGTACAATTTTCCCCGTATGGGGCTATCGAAAACAGCTTTTTAATCGACAAAAAGCTGGTATGTGTGTATGTATCGATTTGCTTTACATTGGTCTTTCCAGGATTTGGCGTAGCGTGGATATTAGGCCAGTTGTGGACTTGGCTGGCCTTAAACCATTTTGATAAGGTCCAATGAGGTTTTCAACAATTGGCTTTATACTTTCCCATGATACGCTCGACAAGACCTTATACGCCATTGATAAAAGACTGATACCGCGATAGTTGAAACAGACACACGGATGATCCTTTTTGACTACAGGACATAATATAGGGAGACTCCAGGCGTCAGGCAGAAATTCCCCCAGCCCTATACCGCACATAAGTCGATGCATATGGGCTAGCAGTCCTTCGCCACCTACCTTAAAAAGTTCAGGAAGTGGGCCATCCCCACCAGCGGCTTTATTATTCTTAAGCCTGGATATCACCGTTCTAATCTCGTCTTGGTTGGGGGAAGGGTATAATTTACACTATCTTCCACTATCCTGATCTTCAGTGGAAGAATATAAGTGCAGTAGTGCTGAAAAGTGATCTCTCCACATTTTTAGCACACACAGCTTATCAGTCACCAGAGTCCCATTCTCGTTCTTGTAGTAGGGCAGCCGTTTATTAGGACCGTTATTCGATATTCTTGCCCTCTGGAAAAAAAAATTCGGGATTCAGCATTTATTCTGCACATTTCGGTTTCCTCCCTTCTCAGCTACTTTAACCGCTTACTCTCAGCACTTGTTGTAACTGACTGTTTCGTTGGTATGCGTGCAGCATCTTTTTCATCAGTTGCAATGCGACATTCTTCGTTGTATCATGGCTTATCCTTCTGCGGTTTTTGATAGCCAAGTTCAGTCCTTGCAGCGCTTTCCAAAGAATGGGAGATGTGATCCCACTGCGCATCTGGGTCTTCGGGAAGGGGGGTTTTCTGCTCTAGCAGGAGGGAGAGTTTCTGTCGATAGGACATTGATAACTCCGGTATTTGTAGCATGTCAATACCCAGCTTTTCCTGTGTTCGGCTTCGTAAGTTTTTCGCCCTGCTGAATCTCGTGCGAACTTTCGCAGCCACCAGGTAATGAGCCGAGTCGATATTGGCACCTCGAATCACACGTACATCCATTACACTCGAAGAGTGCCATCTATTACCAAGCGGTCAATCTGGTTCTTCGTCCTCTGATCAGGAGATATCCAGGTTGCCTTATGTATGACCTTATGCTGGAATCGCCTGCTACTGAATATCATGTTCTTTGCAGCGGTGAAGTCTATCAATCTTATTCCATTATCGGAGGTGGTATCATGTAGACTGTGATTACCGATGGTTGGTCGAAAGACACTTTCCTTTTCTAATTTGGCATTAAAAGCGCCTAGAATATATACTTCATATACTTCCTCCAGGCGCTCATAAAATGTTTCTTTGACCTCATAACGAGATGTTGAAATATTTCGCCTTAATGCGAATTGTAGCTATGCGGTCACTCAGTGGGTTGAACCTTGAAACTAAGTGTCGCAGTCTCTTGCCTGCTATAAAGCCGCACCCAAATTTGTGCTTAGGCTCATGGCAGCTGTAGTAAATATCGAAGTTTGTATTTCTGGTGCAACCATATCCTGTCCATCGCATTTCCGGGATCGTTGTATACTTTACGTTTTAAAAAACTTGTATATTTAGTTTTATTTTTACGAAACTTAGAGAGCAGTAATTATTATTACTTATACGACGTAAATTCATATGACGTATGATTGATATATAATTTCATATTTGTCTTAAGGAGAGGATATTGTTTTAGTTAATTTTGTGCATTAATGTAACATGTGTCTTTATACTTTACGCATTTTAACAAAATATTGTTACTTATACGCACCGAAATAGGCATAATTTCACTGTAGAATTCTAGATACAATTTGGATTATTTTAAGTTTCCAAATGCTGGCCTATGTCATAGGAGTTAGAGTGTCGTGTATTTGAGGGTTTAAACATTCATTTATTGCTATGTCATTGATTTCCAAGGAAGTAAAAAGGATTAATAACAGGCACTAATTTATGCGCAATAATTTATCCTTGAAGATTATATTGTTGCATGCTATTTTGTGATCTTAAAGCATAATCGTTCTACTATCTTTCCATTGACTTTAAATTTGTGTTCACAACCATTGTTAAAGAAGAACTGTAAAGAACTGTCGCCATAAAGAACATCCAACAATAAATTTCTGCAGACTTTCATTCAAATGAGCAAATCCTCCTTGCAATCTGACACTTGGATTGCCAGATTCAATGGAACTAGTTTTAAAATCCATTGACTGACTGAAGATACAAAAAACATACACGCTTTCTTAAATTCTCTACTACATAAATGCCTGATTTTCTTGCTTAGTCTGATGAATGCAATGATTGTTAATATCTCTCTGTTTTCGACAAACTTTGAGTCATAATTACATTTTTGATGACTGACATCACAAAGGACTTTAGACGCATGAAAGCAAACTTACTTGGTAAATGTAAACGAATGAACATGTTCATAGGTTTGTAGACTTTGAATGCCTCTTGTAACAGCTTATTGAAGAAGACCTTACACATTTAATTTAAAACGGACTAAAAGTCTATCCTGTATGTAAGAAGTCTTAGTAATTTTGTGAAAAGGTATCCTGCACATGTATAAGCTACACATGTAGTTACATTTATTATGTGACCCACAATGTTGTAAGCTGCTAACAATTCATGTGGCTAACATGGTAATTTGTTGGCCTGAATACTATAGCTGCACACTCGTTAAGTCTTCGGATGACTAAAGTTAAGTGTTTTGCAACAATTACTTTATTGTCCTAACTTGAAATGTTGTCATTAACCAGAGTGGTGAAATCCTGTGCTTACTGTGTTACCTGAAGGTGTCAACAGCTGATAGATATCTTAGCAGGATACTGTATAAGTTGATAATATCAAATAGGTGTGATGTGTTGTGTCCGCAAACTATTGTGATGTTACATGTTAGGACGACAGGTTGCTCACATATTTTTGTGTCACAAAATGTAATTATATCAATACACTTATATAAATACATATATGTATATATATGTGCATTGTCACAGGCTTGGTTCTTTAGCGTGGGTAATTTGTATTTATGTCTGTAAATATTACAACAATTATACACTATTTAAGTTGGGGTGTTTTAATACAAGTCTATTAATTATCTTGCATTTTCACGAAGCAGTATTTATTCGATTACTACGTATTTTGGCACTTAGCCAATAAATTTGTTGAAACCACCTAACTTTTCATTGCTTATACATTTAATGAAGAAATAATGTTAAATGTTTTATTAAATTATATAAATTTTAATTATTTAATTTTCAGGACATCAATGCGTATAATTCTTAATAAATATAATGCAATGACCACTTTGCCGTATGATTAATATAATAATCATTATTCTTTGATTTTGTAAAGTCGGTGAGTCACTATCAGCTTCAGCACAATAATGAGCAAAACAGTTTAGGAATACAACATCAAATCCCTCAATCAGTGGGGAAGTAAATGAAAGAATTACAGCATGTTAGGTCTGTAACAGTTGCTCGATCTATCAAATATTTAAAATTTTTAATATTTTCTATGAAAAGTAACTGAGTTCCAAATTGCCTTTATTTAGTTTATTTAAAGATCGTCTTCAATTTAATTAGTATTTACTATTTATTACACATTTCCATCCAAATCCGAAAAAAAACTTCTATACATTTCAAGTGTCTACATAAGTATGAGTAATGTACGATTTACTTAAACTCATACGTACACCATTACATTCCAATCAGTATTAATTATACGGCACATAACCCCCCAACTAATGGGAAACAATCTATATAATAAGGTTTTTACAACTGATTTTTAGTACTTTTAAAGAAACATTTCTTTCAGCCAATATTGAAGTAACTACTTCGATTCTTTCTATCAAGCAGACTCAGACCAATTTGTATTCATCCTCCATTTTACAACCCAAGTCATAAAGACATAAGAAACGCTACATATAAAAAAAGCCAAGTTAACTTAATGAAATTAAGAAAATAAAATCAGACGCAAATGGCTAGAAACACATAAAGAGTTTTCTATTCCTTTTTGCCTTCTTATTTTTGCTTTAAAGAAATCAAACGCAAACGAGACGAAACATATAAAGAGTTTTTTCCTGCTCCTTTTTTTCGTCCTTTTTGCTTTAAACAAAATTGAAATGTAATTGATGATTACTCAATGATGCTACAAGAATAGTTTGCTAACAAAACACTAGTGCAAAGAAAATGAGAAAGATTTAAAGGGAAAATAAATTGAATGAATATTTTGATGGAACAGAAAAAGGACCACACGCAAAAAGGAGAGGAGAAAATTGTAATAGTAAATTATACCTTTTTCGTCCAGTATATTGATGGTACAGGATTGCCGGAACCTTTACATTCCAATGTGACGGGACCGCCTTTACGTGCTTGTAAATTGCCCGAGGTTGGTGTGGCACGAACACTGGGTGGCACTAAGAAATGGAAGAGGAATAGTCAGAAAATGAGATAAATATTTTGTCTTTAATAACAAAGTTGTAGTAAACATTAGATGATATTTGTGTATAACTATTTTCTTCGTTACATTTCTACTTACCCAATATTTCAACAGTATGCACTTGATCACGATTTATTTTGTCACTAATTTGACATACATAATCACCGGCATCTTGTGGCTCCAAATCGGATATCTCTAAATTATAACCATCTATCAGTCTTACACGCTCATCCCTTGTCACCATTATGTTGGAGGCAGTAAGGACGTTTATGCCACGGCGCCACAATAAAACAAAGTTGCCTGCAATGAATGTTGTCGTCAACGACAAAAGAAAAACAGAAAGGAAAATAAATCATTTGCTTTAGTGTAACAAATACGTGTGTGTGTGTCTATGTGTTAGTAAATCCTCCCACTAAACTTTCTGACGGACATGTCGTTCCATGAAAATTCTAGCGAATAATTTTAAGATGTAAGAGATATAATTTAATTTTGCTTAACATTGAAAATGCTCAGTTGTTAGTTTTGTTTTTAAAGAAATAACAAGACCAATTAAAAATTTGTAGAAATTTTACTAATTTGTTCTAAGTGTCATTGAATACAGAATCTTAGACAATTTTAGACTGTGCGTGCTTTAATGCCATGAAATAATCTTATAACGACGGATTGTGAGCAAACGCCGCAACCGTCTAGCAGAAGGAATTTCTCATACCAATTTCGTTTCGCAAAAAAGTTGTGGAGCTGAGATCTTTAAATTTGCTATAATTTTGCTACCACGAAATGCATGTTTTGATTGTACCTGCCAGGTGAACTCCATTGTAAGGCTCTGAATTTTTCCAGTCTTATAAAAAGCGGCCCATGTAATATTTGGAGTCTGTTCCCCTCGTTATTTCGCAGCGTTACTACCCAGCAATAAAAGTGTATACCAATCACCAGAATTTCCACCAGACCTACGCGTTAAGAGGTACTGCAAATTTGGGTGCTGCACCGCCGCTTTTTACACAGTGTTGTCCTTGGAGTGTAGTACTCCCAATGTGGATACTTTTAAGTAGAATAAATTCTGTTCCTTAGTGCTGCGATTCAGCACAAAAATTAGCACGATGGTAGCATTTCCGACTAGACAACGGCATCTGGTGACGGTCCTGGGTTCAAATCTCACCAAATCAAAATCTCACCAAATCAAACTATGTTTTTTTTAAAGCTCTTTGCAATGTGTCCTTTAAGTTCGTAGTTATTTAAAAAACAAAATTGTTCAATGTCGCAAGTACGAACATTTGTTGCCATTTGCGGAATCAAATGGTTTTCGCCTGAAAGTAGACCATACAAATTACAGGCTTATGTAGCGAGGGTTTAAATAATTAATTATTAATTTTTCTGTAACAATATTTCCCCGACCGGGAGCGGGATTCGAACTCAAGCGTTTTGATTGCCAGCCGCGCATCTCACCATCGAGCCATCGAAGACATTGAACTTGGACGAACAATAACAGAATTACTGGCAGATAATCTTTTTCTTTCGACAAACACCATAATATCCTGTATGCCGAAAATCCGCACATAGTACTTCGTTGGTAGTACTAAAATGGGTAGAGTCGTTGTAGTTACACCATTATAGTTTTTCTGGGTAGTTAAAGGTTGGGAATTTACACAGTGGATAGATCTACGCTTGCAGAGGATTGGGAAGTACTAAAAACTTTCTTCAAAAGTCCTGAGTCTTCAACTCAAAATGTAAGAACACTACGACATAAATTCAATAGAAAAAAAGTGCCACCAACGCAGTTTGTCCTTACTGGACAAACGGGTCCTTACTGGACAAACGAACTCAGTTAGGTGCTCGACCCATGCGAACAGTGGACAATATTGCGGCTGCGGCTGAAAGTGTTCACGATCTGGCATCAATTGCACATTTCTCGCCCTTCTTTGCTCAGAATTGTGCATAAAGACCTCGCTATGAAGGACTATAAAGTCCAATTAGTCCAAGAATTTAAGCCAGGGGACCATCTGATTTCACTTCCGGTTCACTTGCTGGACTGAAGATCGCTTACCTGAAGAGCATTTTAACCGAAAATTCATATGCCGAGGTGAAAATCGTTTTGACCGCAGGGTAGTGTATACAAAGACCGGTTTTTTATATATGTTGATTTTCGGTTTCTTCGAATATTCCGATATTGGCGATATCGGATTTCGGTTAAACTGAAGTGTAGAAACCGGTTAACAATCTTATTCGGGTTTTCTAACAAAACGGGCAACTACATGCTAAAAAATTTGTAGTTTTGTGTTGTTTGGATGCAAATATATTGTTGTGTCCATAATATACTGGTGTGTTTGCTATTCAACATTACATGCTTGAGACACAATGATTAATGTGCTATAATATAAGAGTTTGTGCCCCAAATATATCTGTGTTTGTGATACAAATACAGCTGTATTTGTTGCACTGTTTATGCTCTCTTGAGAGCCAGAGAATAAAAGAGGGACAACGAGAGTGTCTATCTTTTAAGTGTGGATTTGTATTTTCGCATTATCCTCTCAGTCAGTGATTCATAAATATTCATGAATGGCCTCAAGACACTCGGGCTTGTTTGCGTAATACTTAAATTTTACGGTGCTCCAGAGATAATAGTCTATCTGATTCAAATCGCAACTACGAGGCGGCCAATGGACTTTCGAGGTTCGGCTGATTATGCAGTTTTTGTACAGAGTGCGTAAAAGGTCAGTTGTGACGTTGGCTGTGTGTGTCGTATCGCCGTTCTGTCTTCAACATTTAGGAATAAAAATTCGCTGAGCATGGCACGAGAACGCTCGCCTGTTGACGGCTTCGGCAGCTCCTCGCTAATTTTCGAAGAAGAATAGGCTTACGATGCCCCTACGTCAAAACGCGCAAAAAAGCGCGACAAATGTTCATTTGATGGCAGATCGAGGTCACTATCGGCTTTCGGAAACTGCAAAGTAGGGAAACCACTTTTATTTACAAACATGAGCAGAAAAAGCCAACGGCTGCATGAGTAAGCTGATGATAGAGATATTGTGGACTCATTGTGGGAAAAGTTACTGCGGTTTGTCCGAGAACCGAGAAAGAATTAGGGGGAATGAGTTTGATAGCAAATGGGAGTTAATGGTTTTAATTAAACAATGGACACTCCTATGTTGCATAGCGTTAACTTTAATATCCGTCATAACTTCGATGTAGAGGGTGAATTTATTTACCTCGGTTCTGCCGTAAACATCAGACGCAGAATTGTGGTTATTGATAGGTGTAATTTCGGGCAAAGCAAGCGCTGCTGACATAAATCCGTCTCTCCAGAAACAAAGATCGAACTATATCAGACCCTGATACGAACTGGGTAGCTTTATGTTGCAGAATCCTGTGATGTATCTCCAGCAAACGAAATGGTACTGGGAGCAAAGTGATACGGAAACTGTACGAGGGCGGATCAATAAGTCCGTGACTTTTCGAACTTCCCTCATAGTTATATTAAACGCAACAATGCTCCCATCAAGAACCACCTGTTAGTAGACTACTTTGAGCAAGTTCCGTCATTTACTTTACGTTTAACAGCTGTTCAAAATATACAACTTTGTGCATTTTTTTTAAATGAAAAAAGTGAATTCCGAGTGCTCATTAAAAATTATTTTTTTTCGAAAAAAAAACGTCAATCAAACCAAGAAAGCGCTTGTTAAATACTATGGGGACTCTGCACTATCGATTTTATTGGTAAAAAAGTGGTTTACTCATTTTCGTTTTGGTTGCACAAATACAAATGACGCTAAACGTTTTGGACGGCCAATTGAGGTTAATACACCCGAAAATATCGGAAAAATCCACGAAGAGTAAAAGTGGGTGAGATTGTTGATGCCATAGGCATTTCAGATGGTAGTGTGGTTTTGATTTTAAATGATCAGTTGGATTTAGGAAAGCTGTCTGCAAGATGGTTGCTGCGTTTGCTCTCAATCGACCATAAACGTAATCGTGTGACAACTTCAAAGGATTGTTTGAAGTTGTTTAATTGGGCTACGAATTGGTACCTCATCGGCCATATTCTCCGGATTTACCCACCAGTGACTATTTCATATTCCAAACCTAAAGAAATGGCTCGGTGGAAAGAGATTTAGCTCCCAACGATGAAATTATTGGTCAAGCAAATGCCTATTTGATGGATCTCAAAAAATTCTATTGTTTGGGATGGATACAAAAATCGAAGAAATTTTTGACTAAGTGTAGTGAGGCAAAAGCAGATTGTGTTGAAAAATAATAATTTTGGAAAAAAAATCTGTGTTTCATTCAAAAAGTGACGGACTTATTGATCTGCCTTCGTATGAACATTTAATAGACCATGGCGATTATCGACGTCGTTTGATGCAAAATCTGTGTGAACTTTATCCCGATATCGAGGTAGTTCAACGCATCAACGTAAAGCAATTGCGCTGGTCAGTAGCATGGATAAAAATGACCCAGACGAAAGGCATTCGCAGACATCCTCAAATATAGCCCCAGTAAGATTCCGCTGACAGGATCAGGTGGACGAGGCCCTACAAAATCCTTGTGTTACTAACTGGAGTAAAAACACAAAAGATTGAACCGAGTGCAGAAATGTGATAACTTCGTTTTCGGCACCCTCCAACACCTCTGAGTTTTTTGATGTGTACGCAGCAAGTAAGTATGTTCATCGATTTGTTCCAACAATATTGGGATCAAGACAGATTTAAAAATTGTTAACCCCATAAAAGTTGATTGAAGCTAATTACTGTCTAACAATACAAAAGAAGTATGTCTTTAAGAAAATGTAGCTCGACTGGAACTAGTTAGTACAGTAGGCTCCTTATTTGCAAAAAATTTAACAAAGTTCTAGTAATACAGTTAAAATAAAAGAAAACTGATGTCTGCTTGTAACACAGCAAAAGCTTCAGAATTTTTGTGTTTTAAGTTACCAACTGTTATATAAAACAGTTTCCCATTTTATACCATGAAGGGATTGGGGAGAGCATTTCACAACAAACTGTAGAGCTCTGCCATTCAAACTGTAATACTAAAACATGGTAGACTTTTGCGTAATTCCTTTATAACCTTTAACAAATGTTGCAACGAATGACAGTTCCTACTCGTTTTCACTCTTCCTACATATTTATACTTCTCCGATTACATTTTTCCCTTAGGCATTAATGACTTTTATAAAATATTACATATATTTTAAACCTTATTTTATTTTAAAAATCTGTATTCAAACTTCAAAAAATATATATTTTGGGAACAATATTCCATTCAGTAATTTTTTTTCCAGCGCATTAAGTTTCTGTAGTTTCTTTCCTTTTATCCTTCTTGTTTTTGCCGATTTCTGGTACAAACAAACTTTTACCAATTTATGTAAATTTTATTGGTGTTATATTCTCGTACTCTTCAATACATATGAAAACACTTTTTGTGTTATGGAAAATTTATGGAAAACTATATTGTTCACCTTCCCTCACACTCCGTATAAAAAGACCTGAATCAGATATTAATACTTGTGCAAACCATAAATGTATATATGTATATATTTTTCAACTATAAAGTGAAATATTCAATAAAATATAACAAAAGTTTTGCACAGAAATAAATACTCATGTATATTTAGTATAATAAACAACAACAAAAAAACTCAAAAAAAACAAGAGCTTTCAATATAGAAATTGCATAAAATTCAACAACAGAAATGTATGCTTACTGTTTGCAAGTACGAGGGGTTAGAAGTAAGTTACGTCAATGCTAAAAAGCTCAATCTTTAAGCTCAAGTAAAGAGGAACATTTAAGAGGCAACAATTTGGTCAGCAATTAAAAATTACTGAAATAACAATAACTAAACTATATAATTTTAACAAAGCCTGTGAGACGTCAATAATGAATAAGTAACTCTGAATTTAATATCACTTATACGTACTGGAACTCTGTAATTTTGCTTTCAAATTAATATTGCTTATACGTATTGTATGATTCTAAAATTAATATTGCTTATACATACTGTGTGACTTTAAAATTAATATTTCTTATACGTATTATGTGACATCAAACTTTATATATTATTACTTATACGTATTGTGTGACTTTAAAATTAATATTCCTTATACGTAATGTGTGACTTTTATAACAATATTACTTATACTACATGCACCAAACTTTTCGTTTCCTATTATTTACGAACAATCCATTTTAGTTGCAAAAACTTCCGAGTATATGTCCTCGTATTCTTTCTCGTTTGACACTGTAAATATGTCGATTTTGGGTATGTACAGACAGAAAATACAGCATAAAACAAGTGGTTTCACAAAAACAAATTTTTGTTTCTCCCGAATTTCACATTGTACACAGAAAATACATTTAAGAACATAATAAACAATCGATTTCAATGTAAACTCAGCAAAATAGTAAAGTGGTGAAAAGTTTGCCGAATGCAGAACAAAATTATACATGTATATAGGAAAATTGTCTTTAGTAATTGATTCTTAAAAACTTTGGAAACATTTCAACATAATAATTTTAGTTACAAATTTAAATAAACTAAATACTTAAGAATGAAAAACTAATGTGCACATTTTGACAGAGTTTAGAGAACTTTGGAATTTGAGAATTTTAACTACGTTAGGTTTAGTAAAAATATATACAATTAATGTTATGTAGTGAAGCTTGGTATTAAATGTATTTTGTGGGGCACAAAAAATAAATAAAATTTGCCATTGTCCCTGGAAGCTTGAAATAATATATTTTATGATGCCTTTGGTGGCCATAGATTAATTGTATGTGTGCGGAGAGAAATTTGCAATAACTGTGCTTTAGCTGTCTAATTTTTGGCTAACACCTTCATAAGATATTTCATATATAAGGTATAGACTATATAATGAAAACGGGTCGAATATGTGCAGGTTTCTATTTGAGTAATATATTGTAACCGCTCCGGAATTATGCGAGACAAAAAAATATTAACACTATTAAATTTTAGCGTTTAAAATGTAATTGATTAAAACAGGACTGTGGACCTGACCACAGTTGCACGACTCCAATTCCGACTTGTTATGTTGTGTATGTGCACTGTAAACCATGTCGTGTGTGTGTATCATTTACCATTCAAAATTATGGAAACAAGTCTATTAATATTTTTTCTTAAGCGAAATTTAATTCCAAATTTAACATGGTGCTACCTTTTCTTGATAACGTGATTCGTGAGTGTGTTTCGTGCATGTGATTCGTGAGTCAAATTCAAGAGCGTGAATGCCAAAAAATTTCAGTCAGGCACGATAACGCACGCGATTTAAATTTTGAATTACGTGGGTTCCGATGTTTATTTGAAAGTATAATGTACACGGATGGGTGCAAAAATAACGTGTTTTTATTTTGGTGCAAATATAGTCTATTTATGTCCAAACAAATTTTTTTTGCTATTCAATATAATATGTTTGGGGCACAATGATTAATAGGTTATAATATATGTATTTGTTACCCAACGGCTGCTTTATTTTTTGAAAACTGCTGCAAACACAAACGTGACAGACAATAAAGAAACAAAAACCAACAGATCTTCTATTCACGAAAACCATGTCTGCAAACATCTACATGGTTCCTGCGCTTTGCTACTGTTGCCATTATTTTTCAGCGTGTAGATGTGAGTTGGATACATTTTAATATATTTTTTAGGAGTATAACAATGCATCTGCCTCGTTGCGAGTCATGACCGCCATAAACATAGCAACCTAAGGCAAACTGATTTTAACTAATACTGTGTAAAAATGTATATTAGCCGAGAAATCGGTCAACAAATTATTATATTCGAAAATTTTGACTTTGATGGAAATGTTAAACAACGAGTCGGAACCTAGTAAGTTTTTACGGCTCAGACTCCGACTCTAAATAGGTATCCGAGACTCCGACTCTAACTCCGTGTCCACAGCTCTGGATTAAAGAAGGCTGGCAAGTAAAAAAAAAATATTGGAAATCACTTTATTTTTTTTAAATCGTATTGTCATCTTAGACTTTCTCGTTTTTATTTATAAACCTTATATTCAATCACAGCATTCCGGATTTGTAAAAAATAGCGTGATATGTTTACTATTTGATTTTTGAAAATTGGAAAGCTGCGCTTCACGTCGTCCATTTTGAGAATCCAATTTTGAGACACTTTTTCCAACATTTCGACTGGTGTTTTACCAATGACACGTGTAATGTTTTCCTCGAAGGCAGAGACGAGAGGCTTCACGTGCCCCCACAAAAAATAGTACAGTTGGGTCAAATCGCGCGAACGAGACGGCCAGTTATGGCGACGACCATAAAATGGACGTAAGTGCTGGAAAACATTTTTCACAGAGCACGAATTCTGATAATAGAACTTAATGATTTACAAGCGTTGTTCGTTTGTAAGTCTATTCATGAAGAAATGACTAGGCAAACTGAAAATTATTGACTGTGACACTTGTCACGAATCTGTGACTGTGACATTTGTCACGAATCACGAAGTACGCAAAATCTTAGCGCTGAAAAATATAACAGCAAAACAAACAACCTTATTTCCAATGGAGTACGTTTTCAATGGCTACCAGTCAGATACTAATAGCTCAGAATATTTAACCAAGATTTTGTAAAGGGCAGTCACTTCCATGACAAATTCAGACTGAAATGATTAGGAAAAGGAAGTTAAATATATCTTTTGACCATACGAGATTGCCGTTTATATTTCGAGACCAGGCAATACTAGTATTGCCAGATTCAAA
The DNA here is from genome assembly GCA_963931995.1 of Phaonia tiefii. NCBI lineage: Eukaryota > Metazoa > Arthropoda > Insecta > Diptera > Muscidae > Phaonia > Phaonia tiefii. Next base: position 48,764,320 of record OZ008367.1, read on the forward strand.
CTGGATCTCCCATTGGAAAGTTTGAAATTTTTTAGCATAAACATACAACGTTTTCACTTACACTAGCACTATTTTTTGTATTTACAGTGTGTTGAAAAATTCATGTCGGTCATAAAATGGAATTAACCCGTGACAAATTTGATTTTGATTGTCGAGACAAGAGTGTTGCAATCAACCTGTTTCGACTTTGGTGCTAAAGCACCATAAAAAATTACTTTAAATTGCTCATACCAAGAGCTCAGTCTCGGACGCCGTTCACTCCGAGATGAATTTCATGAAGGTCGTCCAACTTCGGTCGTTTCGCAGGAAACCATCGATGCTGTGCCTGAACTAATAAAGGAAGACCGACATGTGACATACCGTGAGATTTAAGCATCCTTGGGCATTAGTATGATAAGCATCAATAAGATATTGCATGTTCATTTAAGCCGTGAAAAAGATTTGGTCTCGTTGGATCCCACATAATTTGACGAATGCTTAAAAAATGCTCGCGTCAATTGGAGCAAAGAAATGTTGAAAAAATGCAACCGTTGTAGCTCAAATTTAGTGCATAACATTGTCACAGGTGGAGAATCATGGATAAATGCATATGAGTTCGAAACAGAACAACAATCGACCGTATGGGTCTTTCAAGGCGGACTAAATCAAACAAAAGTGGTCGGTGGAAGAAGCACATCGAAGCAAATGATCGCGGCCAGGTGGCCACAGTACCTTTAGTGGAACGTAGCAAGGTCAATACTGAGTGGTGTACCACCATTTGTTTGCCAACAGCGTTTGAAGAAATAAGGCAACGCAACAAAAGAAGTCGGATCATTTAGCATCACGACAATGTGAGGTCTCACACATCAGCTGAAACAATGGGTTATTTGAGCAATTAACATGTCGCATTGATGGGTCATCTGCCGTACAACCCTAATTTTGCACCCAATTACTTCTTTTTATTTCGTCACATCAAGAAACAACTGCGTGGTCAAAATTTTTCGCAGCAGCAGCTCGTAATGAAAACGTTCAATGAAGCAGCTGTTGAAGCGTTCAACACCATGTTCTAGTGGTGTCTCAATCGCAGAGGAAAAAGTGTTTCCAAAATTGGGTTGAGCGGATGCGAAAGTGTATTGATCTTCACGAAGAATATTTTCAGAAACACTAAAACCATTTCACAATTTGTAGTTTAATTGGGATTACATCTACAAATGAAAATTCAAAAACATTTAAATACCATTGGAAATAGTATTTATGTTCTAGACATTTATTTCCTTCATATCTGGATGTTTTGCTTTTCAAATATTGTATACAGTACAGGTTTATGAATTAGAAAGTAGTACGAGATAATACCTATCGAAGCCACAAACCTCTACATATAGAAAAGTTTTAAACACCGAATTTTAAGCAGTCAATCTGTCTCCTACGGAGCAATGGTATGGTGGCCTGTAGCGGAGAAGACGTCCACCATGAATCTGTTGTATAGAGTACAGACATCAGCTTGCATCGGCATAACAGGGGCAATGAGCAAGTATCCAGCTGAAGCCCTTAATGCAATGCATATCATACCAATTGACCTGCACATAACAGCTAGTGAGGCTTGGAGTGCTACCCGACTAAATGCTCTTGGAATCCGGAAGAGCAACACATATGGACCCGCGATAATACTATAGTTAATCTCAAGAGAACTCAATATAACCACCGATTATTGCACCCCCTCATTGACGTTCGGTAACGTATTCGATGTAAGGTTTCCCAGAAGTATAAATAAAAATAAATGGTTTCCCATTACATCACATGAAGGGACCTCACAATCACTGAGCTGTGCGCTTTCCAGTTTTCACTCACTGATTGGGACCTACAGTTTTACACCGATTCCGAACGGTATTTTGAGAAGCTTTTTCATGGCTATATACTCGATAGTGTCGCCGTCACAATGCGAGGTGACAGCCGACGAAAGAAATTTGAAGGTGGTCAGAGCAGGGTTTGAACCCCGGATCGCATGTACAAGAGCCGCGCACACTAACCATTGCACCACCGACGGCCACAACATGCGAGAATACTACAGATAATCCCTAGAGAACTCAATATAACCAACGATTACTGCACCAACTCATTGACGTTCGATAACCTATTCGATGTCAGGTTTCCCAGAAGAATAGATTGGAATAATGGAAAACCACTGACAGGTTTTTACACCAACGTATTTACGAACGGATCCAAAATGGAATGTGAAACCGCCTCGGGTGTCTTCTCCGAAGAGACAAGCCTCAATTTATCATTCAAACTCCCAGACAAGTGGAGCGTTTCCAAGGCAGAGCTACTGGCTATCAAGGAAGCCTGCGCCGACCCAATACTACAACGGAGAACAGAGCGCATTGGAGTATTTGTAGACATCCAGGAGGCTCTCCTAATACTTAAATCTAACAACATTGCATCTAACCTCGTTCGTGAATGTAGGTAGAGACTTGTCGAGCTAGGTCGACTGGTCAATGTGATTCTTTCTTGGATACCAGACGTCAAGGGCCTCCTAGAGTACGAAAGTGTAGACGAACTAGCCAGGCCAGGATCCTCTTGCATCAAACTCCATATGGTGTCAGTCGCAACGCCTATTGGGTCGGTCTAAAGAGGTATTTTCCTGCATTATCTTGAACGAGCAAAGGCCAGATGGGATAGGACGGAAATGTGCCGCATATCCAGAAACACATAGCCAGAACATAACATTCGCCGGACTAAAACCCTGAGTAGTCAAATCGGGGGAACATATCAAGGGTAATTGCTGACCGGGTACTGAACACTCGGTAATCATGCAAGACGGCTGATATGTCCTTATAATGATCACTGCCGTGCCTGAGAAGACTCAGAAGAGGAGGAGAACATATCAATGCTAATTGCTGACCGGGTACTGAACACTCGGTAATCACGCAATACGGCTGATTTGTCCATATAATGACTACTGCCGTACCTGGGAAGACTCAGAAGAGGTGGAGATGGTGGAACATCTCCTCTGCAGTGGTCCGGCTCTAATGAATAGATGCCTAAAGACAATAGGTCGTCCCTCCTTGCAAAACCTCACTGAGATACACGAGATAGATCTAGGGGAGCTAATGGGGTATCTCCGAATAACAGGATTGATATAGACACTGTACATTAGACTGTCCGGAGTGATGTGGTATGAAAAATTGTGTCTCAAGGCATTTGATGATGCTCAATAGTAGATTTAGCAACCACGTGGACCAACCAATCACACAAATTCAAAATAATTAGCACCGTTGCCATATTTCCTTACAATTGGCATCCGGTTCCACAACCAGTATTTTCATTGCATGAGCAAATGCAAATTCAAAATTTCTTTATTGCCATTTCGAGAAAAGTTTATTCTTTTGAATTTGAATTAGATAAAGTAAATCAATTTATAATCCAATGCAAATTATAAAATCCCATGTATGTTTTGGTAGACCAATCACATTCTTTAGTACTGTCTACAACTGACAAAAAACATTTGCCATAGCAGGATGCAAAGACATTTTGATTACAATACCTGATCCCAGCAAGGCTGGGAGGCAAATGTGTTTCTGCCTAGTAACTCATAATTGTTATGTTATTATTAAATTGCATGTATACAACCATAATACTGCTAAAGACGTTAGTGAAATATGCCATAAAACCAGTCGAAACTAATTGAAATGTTGAAGTTCTGATATTAAAGTAAAGAAATCATAGAAATATACAATGTATGGCTGTGCAATCATACCATTTATGAGTGGCTATTAACAGAAAGCCGAAGGAAAATTTATTCCCTTTCTTCCCAATTATCTAAATTCAAAAGGTTATTTCAGTGAAAGCCTTTGGCCTTTGACCCTGTATAAAATTTACATACAAAATATGAAATTAAGTGCAACCATCAACGTCTTGAAAATTGAATAAGAAATATCCAAAACGAAGAGAGGGGTACAAACCATCACAAATCCTTACCTTTGAATCTTTTCATTTAGGATTAAGTAATTTAAATAATTGTCTGTATAATTTGCCAGCAATCTGAGTTTAAATTTTCCTTTGATTCCCCAACATTTTCAGGCATAAATGCAAAACAATATTTTATATAAACGAATTAAAATTAGTGCCTAAGAATTGTTTCATTCTGGGTCGTAAAACCAAAGGATTATTTAAATATCTGGATTTAATCCCGATAAAGGTTAAACACAAGAAAATATGAAAAGATTATTTTTCGACAAATTGTTGAAAAGTTTTTAAAATTTGAACAACTAGATGTTTCAAGAAAATAAGTGTATCACACGTGGTTAAAGACCATACATGGGGCAAATTAATTATATGACAATTATAATTTGTAGTTTAATTTGAATTACCTTTCAAAATGCAAATTCAAAAAAATTTCAATACAATTGGCAACTGTACATATTTTCACAGTATTTCCTTTATATCTGACACTTTTGGTTTCCAAATATTTTATACAGTACAGGTTTATGAATCTGAAAGTACTATGAGGCCACACCTATCAAAGCCACAAACCTCTACATATTAAATACTTCAAAAACAGTATTGCCAGCAGTCAAACACATTCAAAACAATTAAAAGTATTTCAATATTTCATTACAATTGGCGTCCGATTCCACAATCTGCATTTTCATCGACTAAGCAAATGCAAATTCAAAATGTTTTAATTGTCATTGCGAACAATGGTAATTCTTTTTCATTTGCATTAGTTAAAGTGCTGCGAATTATCCAATAATATTCACCATGTAAAATCCAATTCAAACTGATAACATCCATGTACGCTAAAGACACTAGTTGTAGAAGCATGATGAACTTATATTGACATTTGGTCCTACATATCTGATGTTGTCATTACAGTAAATGTAACTTTATTTTCCCGGTTGTTTACTGACGGATTAAAGATAGTGGATTAATCCACACAAGACTGCGTTTCTAGCAGCTTATAATGTTAATTATTACATGCGTCCAAATTTTCTTCTTTATTATGCTTCCCTGTTGGCTCATGGTTAACCTGACCCATAATTCCGCTTTTGGTGGGATTATACCGCTTTTCGATGACTTACCTCACCTTGGGTTTCAATCTCCCTTTTTGCAGAGAAATCCCGCTTCATGACAATTTTGTCTTTAGAACTACTAAGGTATAATTTAGCTTGGAAGTTATATTTGTGGAACGAAAATCCTTATCGCACGTTGCGGAATGAGAGCTAAATGAAAAAAAATTAAACAACTTTTTTTTAATACTAGTATACTACAAATCAGTATTATCAACTATATTGGGTACTTTTACTTTGGTTTGTGCCTAGACTAACATATATATGTTGGCCAATTTCTTGTTTAATGAGAAGTTTTCTAGGTGGAGCCTGTAACCAATATTTAGTATATGTTGTAGTTTTGAACCCAATAAAAAGTAAATTCAGAAAAGCCAAAGTGAAAGAAGTTTTAAAGAAGAATATTTTCTTAAATAAGTGCATTTTCTTAATAAAAGAAAAATTTCTCAAAAACCCGTATTCATGTTCTTAAACAAAAATATCCTTTCTTAAAAAAATACATTATCTTTAAGAAGTACATTTGCTTAAAAAAGAAAAATTTCATGCAAAAATTACCTTTTCGTAAAAAAGTATTTTTTTAAATAAGTACTTTTTCTTAAAAAAGTTAATTTTTTTACAAGAAATTGCCTTTTCTATAAAGAGTACCATTTTTCTGAAACAAAATAAATTTTCTTGAGATAAGTACCTACTCTTAAAAATCTACTTCTTGAATAAAGGTCTAATTCTAATAAAAAAACATTAAAAAAAACTTTACTTCAAAAAAATACCTTACCTTTGCTTAAAGAAGTAAGTTTTCTTACAAAAAGTACCTTTTATTAAAAAAAGTAATTTGTTTAAAAAACTACATTATCTTAAAACAAATTGCATTTTCTTAAAAAACTTCCTTTTCTTTAACGAGTACCTTTTTGTGAAACAAAATTACTTTTCTTGAGATAAGTACCTACTCTTAAAATTGTACATGTTCTTTCGTAAAAAAGGGCTTTCTACAAAAAAATACATTCTCTTAAAAAAATACCTTTTCCTACGAAAATTCATTTCTTTAAAAGTACCATTTCTTAAAAATAAAATAATAACTTTTCCTTTCTGAAAATAAGTTCAAAAGAGTACAAATTCTTTAAAAATTACCTGTTCTTAAAAAAAGTACTTCATTGCAAAAACAAAAAATCATACTCATAGCATTTTCTTACAGAAAGTACTTCTTCCTAAAAATAGTACTTTTTCTTAAAAAAAAAATTTTAATAAAAGAAGTACCTCTCTTTCATAAAGGACCGTTTCCGGAAAATATATTATATATTCTTACCTAAAATATACTTAACAAAAAAAATACATTCCATAAAAAAAATTGCCATTTCTTAAAAAAAACCTTTCTTCAAAAACATACCTTCTCTTAAAAAATTCCTTTTCTTACGAAAATTCCTTTCCTTAAAAGTACCTTAAAAATAAAATAATACCTTTTCTCTTCTTTTCTTTTCTTGAGATATGTAGCCTTTCTAAAAATAAGTACATTTTCATAAAAAAATAACCTTGTCCTAAAAAGTGTACCACTTCTTGAAAAAGTACCTGTTCTTCTAAAAATAAAAAAAAAAAAAAAAAAATTCATAGTCTTATGGTTTTTTCTTCCAGAAGGTACTTCATTTTAAAACTAGTACCTTTTCTTAAAAAAACATTAGATTTTAATAAAAGACGTACCTCTCTTGAAAAAAGGACATTATCGGGGAAATAACTACCTATTCTTCAAAGAGTACCTTTTTTGTGAAACAAATTACATTTTCTTCAGATAAGTACCTACCCATAAAAGTGTACTTATTCTTGAAAAAAGTACCAATTCTAACAAAAAATTTAATTTCTTAAAAAACCTTTCCTTTCAAACCATTTCTTACAAAAATGCCTTTTCTTAAAGATAAAATAATACCTTTTCTGTTCTGAGAGAAGTAGCCTTTCTCAAACTAAGTACTTTTTCTTAAAAAAGTAATCTTTTCCTGAAAAAAAAGTACTTCTTCAAAAAGTACCTGTTCTTAAAAAAGTACTTCTTTGTAGAAAAAAATGCATACTCTTACAGGGGTTTCTTACAGAAGGTTCTTCTTCTTAAAAATAGCACATTTCCTTAACAAAAAAACATGACATTTTAATAAAAGAAGTACCCCTCCTTAAAAAAATTACCTTTTCGTTAAAATACTAAAAATACCTAAATATATATGTTTTTAAAAAACATATATATTCTATAGAAAACATTATTCTTACAAAAAATTCATCATTTTAAAAAAAGTATCTTTTCTTAAAGATCCATTTAAATCATCGTATTCTTCTTCAATTACATAATATATAGTGAAAGGACCTTCGTTCCAACCGGGTGTCCCCTGACACCTCATGTAATTTTTTTGAAATAATATTTTCAAGACACAAATAGGATTTCAATTCATATTGCCAGACTATCGTTCCCAAGTTTATGAACTTCATCATCAGACGCTTAGGTGTAGGTTACTCACCTACTGTTCAAGTGTGGCACTAAATGAAATAATTAGTTAATGGCTTTTGTCGATGTTTCTTCCATTAATCTTTTGGAAGTCTGTTTTTTGACCGTCGTATGGGTCACAAAAGTTGCGGTAGCAGATGGTTTTTGATGGCAAAACATTTGAACAGATCTCAAAACAAACTTATTTGGAGTTACACTGGAGTCTCTGACTTTCAATGCCGGTTAAGAAGAAATCGCTTCTTATTGTAATTTGGTAATTTTTTGGTCAGGCTTTTAAAAACAAAAATAAAATTATAAAATAAAATAAACGGTTACCCATTACATCCCATGAAGGGACAGGAGAGAGCTTCTCACAATCACTGAGCTGTGCGCTTTCCAGTTTTCACTCACTGATTGGGACCTACAGTTTTACACCGATTCCGAACGGTATTTTGAGAAGCTTTTTCATGGCTATATACTCGATAGTGTCGCCGTCACTATGCGAGGTGACCGCCGCCGAAAGAAATTTTAAGGTGGTCAGAGCACGGTTCGAACCCAGGATCTCATGTACAAGAGGCGCGCACACTAACCATTGCACCACCGACGGCCAAAATAAAATCATAGTATATAAAAAAAAAATTATCATTATAAAATTTTTTCTTAGATTAAGATTAATAAATCGAAAAAATATATATTTTATTTTTAATCAAATTTAAATTATTTCTACATTTTATATTTTATTTATTTAAATGTGAACTCATTTGACAAACATAACAAAATCCCGCGTTTTGGGCCATAATCTCCCTTTTGGATCAAAAATCGTTGGTCAGGTTACTCAGAATTAATGTGCAAATTAATATTACTCATACGCAATGTATGACACCTGTATTGATATTAATCATACGTAGCAAATTGTTCTTACTGTGACAATGAAGACTGCTCTAACTTAATCGATATTACTATTTTTTTAAGACTCTTGTTTTTCTAGGGTAAAATAAATTCCATTAATAAAACAAACATTTAATTTAAGTTTCATCTCTTATATTTTTTTCTACCCTTTATTTTTATTCGATCCAAAGGAAGCCATCTACCAGTAATTTAATCATTCACATTTAAATCCACTTAGGTCTAACTCTTCGTCATTGTGCCCCTCTGAAATCATTATAACATAGTCTTCAAGGGAAAAAGGTAAAGAAAACACGAAAGTCAAGAATGTATTCCAAGATTAGTGTAACGTCTAAAGCCTTTTAACCAGTTGATTTATTTTCTATACATTCAAGATTAAGTTTTAATCAAATCAACACTTTCTAAGAAACAAAAGTAGCAACAAGAAAAAACGAATGCTTATGCTTCACATTTGTTCAGCAAAGATCAGGGAAGACGTGAAAGAGAATAAAATCAACTACATGTTAATGAAATAATAGAATCAAGAAGCATTCTTTATACAATACTAACAAATAAAGTACGAAGCAAATGTGAATGCGAATGCGAAATAAAATAAAGTGAGATTTGTATACATTCGGAATACTATAAACAAGTAATTTAATATGGCTTAGGAGGTGGACTAGAACATAGCTACACCTACAATAATACACTGTCAAACACACACATAGTCTTATACATACATATACTGTTAATGCACACATCGATGGTCATTGATTCAAGGAAACAAGAATTACAATCATTAATCTGCCATATAAAATACGAGAATCAATTTAAGCCCAGCGACCAATGTGGTGGAAAAAGTACACAATTAAATATTTTTATTGCAAAGATGGGCATAAAGCATAGTGACCGCCCCTTTATTCCGACAATAAACATCCTGATATACATTAGGTTTATGCTCAGCCTAAACTACCACTTTCTGCATCACAACAGTGCGATTGCATTTCTGAAGATTCTATCAAAAGGGGTAACACATTCGGATTCTTTTTGGAGTTCGGGTGTCAGGTGATGCACGCAACCCATTCAAAAATGCGCAGCTTCAAGCGAAGGCACAAAATATTCATTTACACCTAGCAAGGATAACATCATATAGCAAATCTCACTTTAATTTTAATCACCTGTGTGGATTTTAGCTGAAAATGTAGGATTTATTAAGCGGCCTTATTACAAAACTGGTTATAAAAGTCGTATGTATGATCCCGATTTTTCGAAGCAGTACGTCCTGTACTGCCGGTCAAGTTCGAATTATGCCGCTGTACTAAGATGTGACAAGTTTCCGTACCAGCAACAGCTTCATTCTATGTTATTAGAGGGGACAAGCGCCATTGGTCAGTTATTACAATTCTTACTAAGCATGATACCCAATGAATCAGTGGATAAAGTCAAAATGGTGCCATAACTTAAAAATTGCCGGAAAGCAATCAATAACTCAACGTGCTTGAAAATGTAACTTATTCCATTTCTGAGATATTTTTTCGAATACTTGTTCTTGGGCAAGTCGACGGAAATAAATCCCCGAGGCTGTGTGGTATATCAGCAGTAGTTCTGAGTAAGTGTTCCTTTATCCCAGCACGTTTATTGGGCAACATTTTAAGCCTACCGAACCGAGGGGGTATTTTCCATTTAGCTGAAAAGTTGCCAATGTACAACCAATACCAGAAAACGAGTGGCTAATATCTGTGAAAATTATGGACAAATTGGTATGTGTTCTGAATTTTCCAACAAGGGTATGAAGTTAAAGACGGAGTTCACCAAATTTCACCGGAGTCTTAATACGAGTTGGAGTCGGCCATCACATTTTTTTTATTGCTGGTTTGTTGTTGCAACTTGCAAAATCTTAGTTAAACTTCACACCCCTGATTTCCATGTTCCGCGATTAACTACCTATCGGTAAGTTACCTGGAAGCACACCATATTATCAGCAACCTACTCTATGGCTTTGGTAGAGGCCGCTTCACAGTAGAATTGATAGCATACCATTCCGAACAAAAGAGTCGATGTATTAACAATCTTGGTGAAAGTCAGGAGGCGGCATTGGATATATCCAGAGCGTTCGATAGAGACTGGCACAATGGACTTGTATCAAAGCTAATGTAAATTTCTGATCGTCGATGGTGCAATGGTAGTGTCTCTTGTACATGAGAACGTGGGCTCGACCCTTCTCTGACCACCTTATATTTCTTTCGACGCTTGGTGGCGGCTTCCCGAGTATTTAGTCATAAAACAGCTACTTAAAATATCGTTCGGAACCGGTGTAGAACTGCACGTCCCAATGGGTGAGTGTAAATCTAGAAAGTGCTCAGCCCCCTGGATGGGAGACGCTCTCACCAATCCCCTTCATAGGATGTAGTGGAAAACCAATTTTTAAATACTTTAGTATCGGCAATGTCTTCGCCCGTTTCATTTCGAGCTTTCTCCAAGGTCGCATTATACGTAGACGGGATTTTTTTCCAAAGAGCAGCCTGAAATATGTAGAGGTAACACAAGTCTCCGTGTTCCCGTGCGGCCTACTTCTGATCTTCATGAATTACTCATTGGTCAGTGCCGACAATACTGCATACTTTTAAGTAGATGACAACAATCTCTGGCACTTCTATATCTTCAAGCGAATCCCAAGCTTTTCCCATGTCCGGTATAAGAAGGAGGTGATGAACGCTTCACGGAACCAGGTTTAATTAGGTACCAGATTCAGTCAAGTAGAAGTGCCTGTGATACTAAAACAACCGTTTCCCATTACATCCCATGCAGGGATTGCGGACAGCTTCCCACAATCAGTGAGCTGTGCGCTTTCTAATTTTTCACTCACGATTGGGACGTACAATATAAACCGGTTCCAAATGTGATTTTGAGAAGCTTTTTCATGGCTAAGTACTTAATAGTGTCGCCATCATTAAGCGTGGTGGTCCTCATAGAAGGTTATGTGAGGTGATCAGAGCAGTGATCGAACCCACGTTCTCATGCACTAGAGCCGCGCACACTAGCCATTGCGCCACCGTGATACTGCGAGATGTAATATTCAGTCCTCATCGGTGAACCTGTGAAGCGACCTGGTATGGGCTTTAAAGAAAGACTACAAGCTATATATTACCGTATCCCGAGATTCCAGCAAGTAGCTGAAAAAGTTACATTAGTCCCTGACGATCCAATAAGTACACTAGAAGAAGGTGTTAAGGCCTTTCAGCTTAAGTCCCTAAATTCGTGTTAGATCCAACACGAGGTACGATATTATTTTCAATATGCTGAAAAATTTGAATTTTTTGTTGCTTGGATGCAAATATATAGTGTTTGCAGCTTGTCGTAAATATTGTATACTTGTGCCCAAACACACTGTGTTTGCTATTCAATAGAATAGTTGGAGACACACTAATATATGCATTTGTGACCCAAATATGAATTTGTTTGTCGAAAACTGCCAAACCCGAAAATGTGAATGAGATTAAAGAAACAAAAATTCGCAGATCTTCAATTCACGAAAACAATGCTGGCAAACATGTGCGTGGTTCCTGTAATATGTTTCTGGGGCAGGTATTTTTCAGCGTGCACTCATACAAAAGCCGGGCAGTATCATAGGCATCCTCATTATCACAGTATCAGCAGTAACCATGATTTGAGACTACAAGTCTAGACGCGTGTTTCACTATTAAAGACTGTCTAGCGATCGCAGCTACTACACGCTAAAAAAGCTGTCTTTTTTTATAGTTTAGATGCAAATATAAGGTGTTTGTAGCTTGTCGCAAATATAATATGCTTGTGCTCAAGCACATTGTGTTTGCTATTCAATATAACATGTTTGAGACACAACGATTAGTAGGCTATAATTTATGTTTTGAGAACCAAATGTGGCTTTTTGTTTGTTGAAAACCGCTAAAAAAAGGCAGAAAACAAAGGACAACAAGACAGCAGATCTTCAATTCGCGAAAACAATGCTTGCAAACATGTACATGTTTACTGCATTATGTTGCTGTGATCATTATTTTTCAACGTGTGGACGCTCAAAAAGATGGTCCCAGCAATATATTGCAGGAACCATGTGATGTTTGCAAGCATGGTTTTTATGAGTTCAAGATTTGGGGATTTTTTGTTTTGCTGTTGTCTGTCACGTTTTTTTTTACCAGCAGTTTTCAAAAAAAAATCAACAGTTGGGCCATAAAAAGAAATATTATAAAATACTAATCATTGTGATCCAAACATGCAATATGGAAGAGGAAACACAATGTGTTTGGACACAAGTATAAAATATTTACGATAGGCTACAAACACGTTATATTTGCATCCAAACAACAAAAAAATACTGATTTTTCAGCATGTAAAAAACAATAAAAAATGGTTTCCCATTACATCCCATGAAGGGGCAGCGGAGAGCTTTTATTTTCACAATCACTGAGCTGTGCGCTTTCCAGTTTTCACTCACTGAATGTGACCTACAGTTTTACACCGATTGCCAACGGTATTTTGCGAAGCTTTTCATGGCTAAATACTCGACAGGGTCGCCGTCACTATGCGGGGTAACCGCCACCGAAACAAATTTTTTTTGAAGGTGGTCAGAGCAGGGATCTAACCCAGGATCTCATGTACAAGAGGCGCGTACACTACCCATTGTTATTAATGCTTAATGGTCATAACTTTGCCATATTTACCTTGGGACCTTGTATTGTGTGCCTCCATACCATCTATCATTCGCATGTCTGAGACCTTTGGTTGCATGTAGTAATGGGTATACCCACATGCTCTATATCCAGTGGAATCGGTAACCTAGTCCCTAATCTCGCTAGTACATCCGCTCTATTGGTACCAAGACCGTTGCTGAACCTCGGCACTCAAATAAGGTGGATTTTAATCTCATCTAGAGATGTTCGCCAAATGTGGGCTGTTCCTGAAATCGAGAACACAGGCAACAGAAATTGTATAGCAGCTTCACAGCCATATTAGATGCTGGTACCCCATGCGGTAATTATATTTCATCCAAGCCAATGAGAAACTTTTCCGGCTGATGATCCTTTGTGCAAAGTCTAGATCCACGTCAATAGAGTGCACAACGTACCAACTATTCTATATAGCTTAGACAATTTCGGACTTAATATCTGAGTGCGCTCAAATAGCTTTTACTTTAGCGTGGGTGAAACCCAGTCTGGATTATTTGAGAATATTGTTAGGTTTTGAGATTTCCAGTCTTGATTGTTGACGCACAAACGCTGCATAGATTTTGGCACTGTCATCAATATCTATTCAAATTTTAGATCTAAAATAATCAGATGCACTTGATGTTCTGGACATGAAAAACAAGCCAGATGTTCTCCATTCAAGGATAACAGAAGTGAGAATGACCGCAATAAATAAATGTCTAAAAACCTTCTAATAACTAAATATCCCTAGCAAAAAAGGTACAGGACGAAACGCATATAGCCAGTAAAGGCAAATCGATTTCGAACTATATTCTGCCCGCAGGTCCCTCTCGTTTGTTTCAAAAGTGTTGCCTGGGATTTAACTTTTCCAGGAACGTGCAACTAAAACAAAATCAATTGTTCGGTCGCTGATACTTAATACGTGTGTGTAAATGTTTTCAGTTGTTGTTTTTTTTCATTGTTATTTTAAATAAAACTAAAACCATTCAATTGTATGCGCCAGTAGCGCGATGGCCTTTCCGCTTAAAGTGTCATTGTTCTCATTCAGGTTTAGCTGTACAATTGGTGGCCGCTTCGCCGGTCTCCTTTGCTTAATCCAATAAAACAAATTAAATGTCAAATGTTTGCTATCAAAACAAGCATAGGTGTGAGCTTGCCATCCGATAAAGAATGTAATTGAAATTGGTTTGAGGTGCTGCAGTAGTCGTTTTGCCGGTATTCCCAACCACCAAACCCCTTCTCAATACAGACAACATTAGTTGGTAATAATAATCTGGGTTTCGCACTTGTTAAGGAAGTCTGCCAGAAGTATGAAGGACATAGGATAGAGTATAAAATGTAAGAAAAATCAAACAAGTCATTGATTTTTTACACATTCGCCGGGATAAATTGTTAAATAAACAAATAGTTGGTAAGGGGGGAGTTAGAGCAAAGCCACCAATGAACAAACGACCAGCTACGCTAAATCCTTTTATGTATTTTTAATTCTGCAATATCGTGATGACTATTTATTTTTATTTGCTTTTCTATGGGTTTTATTGCTCATTCCCTTTGCAGGAACTTTGGCAGAAAACCATTCTTGTTATAAATTGGATTTTAATGAAATTTAATGCCTTGTTTTGTTTTTCTGTCTGTAAGTTAGTTCGTTAATTTTCCTTTTTTTCCATTAGTTGTACTTCGTAATATATGCGAGGTGGGTGTGATCAGACGGTTACAGGAAAGACAAAGGATAAATATCACGAGGTGACAAAATGTTTGATGGAGCCGTCAAAATACGTGTCTAGTGTATTGTTGAATGGTGGTTGTAAGGACTGTAGGTCAGTTACATATAATATAGCTAAGGTGTGTCATCTTGACTTGTACAGACAAATTGTTGAATACAATTTTTCTTACAACAATGAACAAAATAATATGAACAAAATAATAAGAAAACTGTTGTACCACACAAGCAAAATTTTAGAGAACTATACTTTCTTACAGGAGGTTACAATGAACGTAGCCAATTAAAAAAAAATGCAATTTAAAATAAGAGGAAATATTGGATTTTACTAGAATTTGAACCTGTACCACTCGGCAGCTTTTGTTTTCAAATCGGATGTCATATAACAATGATACTTTTTTCGGCTTTTATAGATGAAAATGTACGTTTGCAATTCCTGGTAAAATTAAACATTTCCTCTTAATTTTTATTGAATTTTTGGAACGAAGTACCTAATCGCACGTTGCGGGACGGGGGCTAAATGAAAAAAATTCAACAACTTTTGTTTTAACACTATTATGCTACAACCCAGTATTATCAACTATATTGTTTACTAATGCTTTGGTTTGTGTCTATACTAACGGTTTGGATCATAGAGAAAGAAATTAACTAAATTTCTCACATATGTTGGGAAATTTTTTGTTTAATGGAAGATATCTAGGCGGAGCCTGTAACAAATATTTAGTACATATTGTAATTGTGAACACAATAAAAAGTAAATGTAGAAAAGTGAAAGAAGTTTAAAAAAGAAAATTTTCTCAAATAAGTGTCTTTTCTTAAACAAAAGTAAATTTTCTCAGAGAAAATACCTATTCATATTTTGAAACACAGTACATTTTCTTAAAAAAATACGTTTTATCGGTTAAAGATTTTATTATCCGATCTTTAAGTTCTTATATTCTACGAGTATAAGAATTGTTCGGTTTTCTATGAAAAAGCGAGAGGTACTTTTTCATAGAACCGGTACTTTTTAATAGTTCTTGATCTTGAACCGAACAATTATTATAGAACATGAAAATACCTCATCTTAAAGAAGTGGCTTTGCTTAAAAAAGTAAATTTTCGTACAAAAAGTACCTTTTCTTAAAAAAACGAATTTTTTATAAAATAAGTACCTTTTTCTAAAAAAAAAATACATTTTGTTACAACAAATTCCCTTTTCTTAAAAAACATTTTCTGTGAAACAAAATAACTTTTCTTGAGATAAGTACCTACACTTAAAAATTTACATATTCTTGAAAAAAGGACCAATTCTAAAAAAATTCCATTTTTAAAAAAAAAATACATTTTCTTACAAAAATTCCTTTTCTTAAAAATAAAATAATACCTTTCCTTTTCTTTTCACAAGATAAGTAGCCTATCTGGAAATAAGTAAATTTTCTTAAAAAAACAACCATTTCTTAAAAAGAGTACCACTTCATTAAAATGAACCTGTTCTTAAAAAAAGTAGTTTGTATAAAAATGCATACTCTTATGACTTTTTCTTACAGAAAGCACTTCTTCTTAAAAATAGTACATTTTCCTAAAAAAACATTAGATTTTAATAAAAGCAGTTCCTCTCTTACAAAAAGTATGTAAAAATTTCCTTTTGAAAAAAAAAAAAATTCTTAAAAAAAGTTTATCATTTTACAAAAAAGTATCTTTTCTTAAAGATCCATTTAAATTATCGTATTTTTCAACGGTCGCCTTAGGCGTGTTGGACCTAACTAGTATATGTATGTATATATATATCGAATGGAACTTCGTTCCAACCGGGTGTTCCCTGACACCTCATGTTATTTTTTATTTAATTGGTTACGTTCATGGTACAGCTCCAGAAAAAAATAACCGCAAAATAACAATAAATAAAAAATACTATAAAAATTATGATGAATACGATTAGACTTCGATGCAAGAATAGTAACAGGTTGTAATAGGCTATTAAATTTCAAACATATTACGGAGAGTGCATATCCGGTCGCCAAAATTTATTGATTGGGGAACCTACTACCATCTTTGTCCGCCTCGATCGCGATCGAGCGCAATGAAATAAAAGTAGGTACTTCTCGCGAACAATAGAGCCGAAAAATAAAAATAGTCGATACAAATCTTTTCCACGATTTTGAATCTTTTAAACTCAGATTTAGAGTTAGAAAACGGGCGGGATTTTTCTAGATTCGGCTTGCGAGTCGACTTTTTATGTACCTTGAATTTAAATGCAAATTCATGTTTACTTTATCCCGTGCATCATGATTCCCATTCTCTAACCACAGCCATTTTACAAAGACCAACCATAACTTAAAACTTGGATTTAGTCTTTTCTTTTTTCTGAGACAACAGAATATTTGGCAGCAAATGAAAGTTCGTTGACAACAATACAAACTACTTTTACGATAAACATATTTTATTTGGGAGAAGCACTTCACCATTGCAGAGCCACAGCAAAGATAATATTTTTATAGCAACATTACTGTTGCGAGTATACTAACAAACGATGCCTCAGTAGGGTTGCACTTTTTAAAGTTAGTGTAATTATTTTTGTGCAAGTGGCAACTCTGAAATTTGGCAACTGTCACATATGTGTATTCCGATTATTAAAAATGGTGCGCTTTACGAAAGAACAACGCGTTACAATTGTTAAAACTTTTCACACCAATTTGGAAAGATATGCCAGACCGGTCGCAAATGCTCGAAGAATTTTCAGTCGAGAAAGTGCACAGAGACACAGCAAAAATAATATTTTTATAGCAACATTTTTGTTGCGAGTATACTAACAAACGATGCCTCAGTAGGGTTGCACTTTTTAAAGTTAGTGTACTTATTTGTGTGCAACTGGCAACTCTGAAATTTGGCAACTGTCACATATGTGTATTCCGATTATTAAAAATGGAGCGCTTTACAAAAGAACAACGCGTTACAATTGTTAAAACTTTTCACACCAATTTGGAAAGATATGCCAGACCGCTCGCAATGCTCGAAGAATTTTCAGTCGAGAAAGTGCACCTGGGTCGGTTATGGACAGCAAGACTTCTGTGCGTCAACGTGCAGGTCGGTCTCTTGAAATCATTTCCGCTGTAAACGAGAGTGTTGCCGAATACTCGAAAACATCAATTCGCCATCGTTCTCAACAATTTCGACAAAGGACTTTCTCCTTCGTGCGTACGAAATTTAGCTTACTCGGGAGCTCAAACCAGCAGACCATGAAATGCGCCGCAAATTCATTTAATGGGTAATGGAGCAAAGTGAAGTCAATGCCAATTTTTCAAAAAAAAAAGGCATCTTCTCCGATGAAGCGCATTTCCAACTGAAAGGCTTCGTGAATACACAAAGTTGTCGAATTTGGGGCTAAGAAAATCCACATGCAATCCATGTTAAACAAATGTACCCACAACGAGCAACTGTTTGATGCGGATTTTGGTCAGGCGGCGTGATTGGGCAATACTTTTGTCAAGATGAAGCCGGAATTGCATTCGTTTCAGGAAAATGATAACGGAGTTATTGTAGCCTCAACTGGACGCCATGAATCTGGATAATATATGGTTTCAGCAATATACGGCGCAACCTTTCTCACCACGAATGAAATAATCGATTTATTGCAGCAACCATTTCCAGAACAAATTATTTCAAGAAATTCTGATGTCAACTGGCCACCAAGGTCATGTGATTTAACGCCGTGCAATTTCTTTCTTTGGGGTTTTGGGAAACCTCGGGTTTATGTGAATAATCCAGAAACAATTGCTGAGCTAAAATCTGAGATCCAACACGTCATCGTTGAGATACAGCCACATCTATATGCAAAAGTCTTGTAAAGTTTCATGAACAAAGTAATGGCCTGTCATCAGAGCCGTGGAGGGCATTTGAAGGATATTTTTTTTATGAAAATTTACTTTTTGTAAGAAAATTTGCTTTTTTAAGCCACGTCGCTTCTTTGATAAGTTATTTTTTAAGAAAAGGTACTTTGTTTGAGAATATGAAAATGTATTTGTTTTGAGAATTTTTTTTTTAATAAAATACACTTTTTTTTAGAAAATTTTCTTTTTTTAAACTTCTATCACTTTGGCTTTTCTAAATTTAGTTTATATTGGGTTCAAAACTACAATATATACTAAATATTGGTTACAGGCTCCACCTAGAAAACTTCCCATTAAACAAAAAATTTGCCATCATATGTGAGACATCTAGTTATTCTAGACACAAACCAAAGAAAAATTAACCAATATAGTTGATAATAGTGGGTTGTTATATGGTGTTGAAATAAAAGTTGTATAATTTTTCCTTGCATTTATCACCCATCCCGAAACGAGCGATAAGGAACTTCGTACCAAAAATATGCGTTTTATTTGTAATTTTAATCGTGTACTTTTGTTGGGACACCCCATATCATGAGCTTCTTATACATTAACTTGTTCAAATATTAGTTTAACTTTGGTCAAGTGCAGTTTTCGTAACAGCATTTTTGCATGCCCTCTAGCAGCTTCTAGGACTGACAAATCGTGACACCTAGCGTAACATTTATAAAAAAAAGTGGAATATCAAACACGGCTCTTCTCCCAAAATGTATCACAAATTGTCAAACCTTATTTTCTAATTACGAATATTCATATCAACCTAATCATTATTTTGAAAACCCACCTAGAATTCTTATATTTTGTTTTAATAGACACCACTGTGCTCAGCACTGCATTGCCTATTCCGACTAAATATACCGATACATTTTTCCACATTTTAATGGAACATTAAATTCATGCTGTATTTTATGCCCCATTCCCCACATTCATTTATGGGCCTGGAACAAACATACAGATATTGCCTGCTTCCTACTCGTATTATTTGCTGTTCGTGATGTTGTTTTGCTGGAGATTTGTAGTTTTGTGCTGACTACTTTATAGGGCTATTAGTTAATTTCTCACACCTTTACTGGCTTTGGGAGAACAACGATGAGTGTGTGTTATTTATATGTTACATTTAACTGGGATTTATTGTTAAAAGATTAATTATATTTTATTACCAAAGGGTAAATGGGACTGGGTTCTTTGTCTTAAGGGCTGACAAATAATGATAGTGTTGGGAAAGTTTGCGAAATTAGAGATTAGGAAATTAAATGTAGTAGAATACACAGTGTTAGCTAAGGGATGGTTTTGGGCTAGTAGATACATTTTGATTTATATCCCTAGTTGAAGTTGAAAAGAGTTCAAAGGCAATACATTAGTGCGAATGCGATCTCTTCACATTCCTAAGGTTTCTTGTAACACCTAGTATGATTATAGTATATACATTAAGGAATATTCGCAGTCAAAATTGTATGTCTACAAATTATCAGCACAAGAAATCAGATCCCAGAATTTCAACGGAAGTAAGTGCGCTCTCTTCGTCATCTTAATGTAATTAATAACATTTTATAAATCTGCACTTATCGGTAGGAAATTTCCAGCACATTTTGTAACTGTTACTTGTTAATGCTGTGAACAAGGTTAGCATTATTATATAATTGAAAGGACTACAACATTTCCAATTGACATTAAAAAAAACCAATTGAATATTATAAATTGTGTTTCAAATTTAAAATACCTCTAGTGAAATTTCAAAATTATATTTGAAATTTGAAATACATCAATTGAAGTTTGAAAAACATTATCTGAAATTTAAAAGACATCAATTGATATTTAAATGCTGTCAATTGAAATTTCAAACACATGAATTAAAATCAAAAATACATGGATTGAATTATAAAAGACATCAATTGGAATTTAAAGAACATTAATTGCAATTTAAAACAAGTCAATTGAAATTTGAAATACATCAATGGCGATTTAAAAGACGTCTTTTAAATTTCAATTTATGGCTTTCAAATTCCAATAGATGTCTATATGTTACATTTAACTGGGATTTATTGTTAAAAGATTAATTATATTTTATTACCAAAGGGTAAATGGGACTGGGTTCTTTGTCTTAAGGGCTGACAAATAATGATAGTGTTGGGAAAGTTTGCGAAATTAGAGATTAGGAAATTAAATGTAGTAGAATACACAGTGTTAGCTAAGGGATGGTTTTGGGCTAGTAGATACATTTTGATTTATATCCCTAGTTGAAGTTGAAAAGAGTTCAAAGGCAATACATTAGTCCGAATGCGATCTCTTCACATTCCTAAGGTTTATTGTAACACCTAGTATGATTATAGTATATACATTAAGGAATATTCGCAGTCAAAATTGTATGTCTACAAATTATCAGCATAAGAAATCAGATCCCAGAATTTCAACGGAAGTAAGTGCGCTCTCTTCGTCATCTTAATGTAATTAATAATATTTTATAAGGCTGCACTTATCGGTAGGAAATTTCCAGCACATTTTGTAACTGTTACTTGTTAATGCTGTGAACAAGGTTAGCATTATTATATAATTGAAAGGACTACAACATTTCCAATTGACATTAAAAAAAACCAATTGAATATTATAAATTGTGTTTCAAATTTAAAATACCTCTAGTGAAATTTCAAAATTATATTTGAAATTTGAAATACATCAATTGAAGTTTGAAAAACATTATCTGAAATTTAAAAGACATCAATTGATATTTAAATGCTGTCAATTGAAATTTCAAACACATGAATTAAAATCAAAAATACATGGATTGAATTATAAAAGACATCAATTGGAATTTAAAGAACATTAGTTGAAATTTAAAACAAGTCGATTGAAATTTGAAAAACATCAATGGCAATTTAAAAGACGTCTTTTAAATTTCAATTTATGGCTTTCAAATTCCAATAGATGTCTTCTCAATTTCAATTTGTGTTTTTTAAATATCAATTCATGTCTTTTAAATTTCAAACGATGTATTTCAAATTACAATTGATGTATTTTTAAATTTGTGTCGCGGTTTTTAAATTTCAATTGCAGTATACCAAATTTCAAATAGAAATTTTAAATGTCAATTGATGTATTTTAAATTTCAAATATTGTTTTCAAATCTCAATTGATATTTTACGAAATTCAATTAATTTTTCTAACTTTCTTAAATTTCACTTGGAAATGGTGTAGAGAAGCAAGCCTAGAGATGAAATTAGAGAACGTGATGTTGGCAGGTAATTTTCGCAGAAAAACAAAATAAATCTATTTCCTTCAAGGAAGGAGAATACATTGAATAACGAATCGTAGGAATTGTTATTGAATATATGTATATTACTCCAGATTTACGACGTCTTTCTGCGGGCATATATGAATCAGTCCATTTTAAAAAATTGTCGTCAGATAACTATAAATATCATACTTTTAATAATGGAAACCATTATTAAATAAAGGGTTTTTCAACAGAGACGCTACAAAAGGAAATCGATAGGGACAGCAAACGACGCCATATTTTTCCCGCTCTTTTGACATTTCTCTTTAGTAAGGTTTGCCATTTCATCATGGGAAGATATACGAGTCAACAGAGAGTCGAAATTATTAAAATTTACTACCGAAATTTGGAGTCAGTGGCCTCAACTTTAACAGCGCTACGTCCAATTTATGGTCGGCTCATTTCTGGCTGAATGGCTTCGTCAATAAGCAAAAAAAAGCGTTATTGGTCAGACAGCTATCCACACGTAATCCATAAGTCATCATTGCATCCCGAAAAAATTACGGTTTGGTGCGGTTTATGGGCCGGCGGCGTCTCATTGGGCCGTACTTCTTCCGTGATGATCAAGACGGGAACATTACTGTGAATGCGAATCGCTACCGTTCAATGATAACCGAATATTTTTGGCCCCAATTGGATAATATGGACTTGGAGGATATGTGGGTCCAACAGGACGGCTCCACAAGCCACACATCGAATGGCACAATCAATTTAATGGAAACCAAGTTTGGTGAACGTGTTATCTCACGAAATGGCCCAGTCGATTGGCCGCCTCGGTCGTGCGATTTGACGCCGTTAGATTATTTCCTTGTGGGGCTACGTCAAGTCTATGGTCTATGCCAAAAAGCCAGCGACGATTGCTGAACTTCGTATGAATATCGAACGTGAAATTGCAGCAATATCGGCCGATTTATGCTTGAAACCGTCGAAAATTGGGTTCAGCGTCTGGACTTCTGCAAGCGTGCCCGTGGTCGCTATGCAAAAGAAATCGAGTTCCATTCATAATGGCATCGAACGTACTTTCACTGGAATAAAGAATTTAATTGGTATCTAAAACCGGTTTTGTTTTATTTAAAAAATCTTTTGTAGCGCTCTTATTGAAAAACCCCTTAGCGACTGAACAGAAATTGGGAGTCAGAGTTGTAGACATACTCAGAAACATGTTTACCTTCCTGTTGTCAACACCATATGTTGCGGAACAACTGACTCTATAAAGAGCTTCCAGTTCATTACCGGTTACGCGCAATACAAAACAAAAGAGTATAACAGCTGATATGTTGTTCATTGGGAAGAAGTGTACTGTTCGTTTAAACACAAGGTCTTCCATAACGAATTACAATGACTGGAGACCGAAAATCAAAGTGACTGGTTTGAGTCCTGACTGGGGGAAATTTTGTAATCGAAAAATAAGCAAGGTTCAAATGTATTGAATGCATTCAGGCGAATACATTTCATTTCTTAAATATTCTTCACATTTGTAGACGTCGCTCAAGGACGTTAACTTTCTCAGTCTTTGCAAAACTTTGAATGATTTTAAAGAGATACGAGCAAAAATTACTTATAAAGGGTGTTTTTTTAAGGCGAATAGAAATTGAAATTGTAAACAATTAAACTAAAAATTCAATTTTAATCAAAAAATTGTGTTTTTATTCGAAAGACCTATATCCTGTCTCTCACTCGGAGAAATGTATTTTTTTTTGGTATTTATACCTAAACCAAATTAATTGATTCGTACCTTAGGACCAGGATGGTGGGATGGAACCTCCCAGAGAGAGTCGACTGGGCCAGCCGGTGTTGCCAGTCATCCTCAGGCCGCCTAGTAAGGCCACGTAACAATATGGAATTAACATTTGAAAATGATTTTGGGCATATGGCCACCGTGGATGTTAATGACGAAGCATAATCTGGATGTCCAATTTTGGGTCACTTTTTCGAGCACTGCTGGCAGTATATCACGACTAACACGTAGAGCCTCAATGGAAATAGTCGATAGGCGTCAAATCTAGATTTTAATGCTGAAGTAGGCAGGGAAAATGTGTTTCATCCAAATTCAATTTCAGTCTACAAGCAGAAATCTACGGCACTTACCGCCATCCTATTGAAACCAGAGCTCGCCCGGACCAATGTCATATATATTTTCAAATAAAAGTCATTGATCATGGTGCGGTATCGATCTCCATTGACCATAACGCAAGCTCGTGCTTGGTTGGTTGAAAAGGCTGCAAGACAGCACGCTGTCTAGCACAATTAGGCTAAAGAAGCCCATTTTGTACCTGCAGTTTCCTCTATGGTAACTATTGACTAGTTGTCTAGCCACTTTGCCCTGTCAATTAATTTGTCCATAAGACCTACAGGAATATCCTGTAGGGCTACCGTGCTAACTAAATGTGTTCCGAATATCATTTCTGCCAAAGCAGGGCATTCCAAGAGAAGGTGTATCGTCGTTTCCTCGTCCTCTTCCATGCAGCATCCACAGAGAGTGGAGTTTCTATGTCCCAATCCTACAAGACAATGTCCCGTAAGTGTTCCTATCATTGTGGATAACCTGCTTCTCGGCAACTTAAGTAGTTGCCTAGTCCTCTTCCTGCCCACCTCTGACCAGAGTACCCTGGCTTGTTTGCAAGTTGAAGTAAGTCTCCACTTGCCCTTGAACATATCGGCCCACTGCTTGATCTGCAAACGGCAGGTAGAGGTTGACAGGCTAACACCTTTTGCCGGAAGAACCTCTGCCGTAGTACCCTGTCTACCTAACGCATCCGCTACGCAATTGCCTGGAATGTCGCTGTGTCAAGGTACCCAGATGAGCCTGATGTCAAAATACTCTGCCATCACCCTAAGTGATAACTGGCATTCTTTTACCGTCAGGGAAGTAGCAAACAAGGCTTCCAGGGTTTTTATGGCAGCCTGGCTGTCTGTGTAGATACATATTCTCCGGAGGGTTGTGACACTACTTTTCAGAAGTTAACCAACCTCCAGTATGGAGGTAATTTCCGCCTGAAATACACTACAGTGATCAGGCAGCTTGAAGGAGATATTTACATTTAGGTCCGGTGAATGGACCCCATAGCCTACTTGCTCGTCCAACTTTGAACCATCCGTGAAAAACCTGATAATACTGGCAGGGGAGAGTGACTTTTCCCAGGTATTCTTTTTCGGAATAGAAGTCCTTATATTTGTCGCTGATAGAAGGTAGGGGATACAGT
Organism: Phaonia tiefii; assembly: GCA_963931995.1. Taxonomy (NCBI): domain Eukaryota; kingdom Metazoa; phylum Arthropoda; class Insecta; order Diptera; family Muscidae; genus Phaonia; species Phaonia tiefii. The sequence goes on from OZ008367.1 coordinate 48,789,440, forward strand.
AGTCCGTTTTTAAGGGAATATAGTTAATCCGGTGTAGCAATTTAGTGTGTCCGGAATGCACCGATATTATGACGCCACATTCTCTGATTCTCACCAGGGATATAACGGCTGCCATGATATCAGGAGTTCAGATGCTAATCAGTGCTGATCTTTGAATTTTCATCAAGGAATTCAGAATATATTTATTTTGGAGGGACCTCCACCAAACTACGATGCCATAGAGAAGTATTGGTCTGACTACTGCCGTATAAATCCACATGGTGATCTTAGGAGACAGTCCCCAGCGCTTTCCTATCGCCCTTTACAGCAGTAAAGAATCAACAGACGCTTTTTCACCCTCTCCACCACATTCGGTTTTCAAATTAAGCTCGGGCTTATTTTTTGAAGAAATAAGGTCCGATTATGCCAACAACGATCAACTTTTCTGTATGTAATGGAGTATCTAGGGTATGTAGTGCCAAAAAGCAGCCTCATCGCTGAACGCAGTTTTGCGATAAAACATCGGGTCAGTTTTCATCTGCTCTAGAGCCTAATTGACGAAAGAACGACGCATATGATGGTCTCGTGGCTTTAATTCCTGCACCAGCTGGATCTTATACGGGTGTAGGCTAAGATCTGTGCGCACAATTTTCCACGTTGCGGCCGGCGATGACTCGATAACTTTGGTTCTTCTCCCACACTTTCATTTACAGCGGCGATATTCTCTTCAGTACCACACTTAGAGAGTATGTGGTATAAAATGTATCCACAATTGGATGGATGATTCTGTGGGCCATAAAATTCACGAAGTCGTCCATAAGTTTCGCAAATCGTCGACTGATTTGCAAAGCAAATTTATATAATTTGGTATCGATGTTCAAGAGTAAATCTATTCATTATGATTTGCTAGAGTATACTGATCATAAATGTCAAAAAATGAGCGCAGTATGGCACTTCGTTTGACGGCTGACCCTTTCGTAAGGCGAAAAAACACCCTAATCTTTGCGCTTTTTAGTTTTACGCTCTCCTAACTACAGTTTTACAACGATTCTGACCGTCGTGAAGCTTTTTCGTGGCAAATTTAGCGATAGTGTCGCCGTCACTTCATGATTTAACTGTCTTCGAAAGAAATGAAATGTGGTTAGAGCAATGATCGATCCCACATGTACATGTACAACAGTTGAATGAAAGCAAGAAATAATAAAAAATATAAATTATAATTTTTCTCAACTGTGTTGGGTTTCGACTCCTATTATCTCCTCAACTGTTCTGGGTAACAGAATATTTAGCTAGGTACACACTGAAAAATATCGGCCCCAGCAACATATTGCAGCAAACATGGACATGTTTGCAAACACTGTTTTCATGAATTGAAGATTTCGTGCTTTTTCGTTTCTTTGTTGTCTATCTAGAGTAGCTTTTAACGATTTTCAACAAAAAAGCCACATTTGGGTCTCAAAAACATATATTATAGCCTATTAATCATTGTGTTTCAACCATGTTATATTGAATAGCAAACACAATGTGTTTGGGCACAAGTATAGTATATTTGCGACAAGCTACAATCAAATTATATTTGCATCCAAACAAAAAAAAAAAAACCGATTTTTCAGCGTGTACTGTATATACAAATTTTTTCTTATTCACCTTTACTAAAATTTCGTTCAATGACCATTAAATTGCTTTTTTATTGATGTCTCTCCATGTGGATGCAACACCTAAATACATAGCAAAAAATAATAATGATAAATATAAATATATTGGTGTTGCAAACACTCCAGGACCAGTAGGGTAACACCTATATACTTACAGTGGCACAACACTAGTATATCAACTAAACTACATAGTGAATTATATTCAGAGACACGCAGTGTTTCACTGTCAAGGGAAATACATTCGACATGTCTCCTCGTAGTTAAAGTCTCTGTCTCTCATTTTGGGGTATCCTTTCCATTCATTCATTTTCTATTCCTTTCTATTATATATTTGTAGTTTATACTCCCACATATCGCTATCATTAGAAGTGTATAGTAAACTTTTCTACTTTTATCATAGAATGACATAAGGGAGTTGTTCTATACAATTGAGCATAAGAAATATGTTCGTGTGAATGGACCACGCTCCCAAAAGATTTTACTTTCGCTGACGTTGTTAGAGAGTTTTGTAAAATCCTTTGAACAGTATGCAAAAACTTTTACGATAATTCGCTTTGGGTTGCTATGGATGGATTTTAATTACAATTATTCCCGCGTCTGTCACAAACTTGATTGATAAGGACAATAAACTTTTAATTTTATAGTAAGGTTTTAGGAGCAAAAAATATATTGACCTTTACTGAAGAGTACTATAAAAGAAAGTATATTGTACAGTACACAAGTTTAAAAAAATCTATGTAACGTGTTTATCCAATTTAAATATAAAAATTAGGGCAGAGAATTTTTACGACCGAAGGATATAACTGATATGACATACAAAGTTTTACAAATTTCCAACAAACCGTTCTCGGTTTTAGTCGCTTCAATTAGTCACAGTAAAATATTCAATTCCTTCAACAGACAGTATGAAAACCAACATGAATTCTACTAATTTTGCACTTATATCGGAATGTCAACTCCGGTTCTAAAAATTTAGACTCTCAAAAAAGAGGTTGATTAATTCACTAACTATACAGCATTGTGGAAAATACTAGGTACTTATAGATGGCGTAATAACCATACATGGGGCAAACTAATTGTATGACAATTATAGTTTGCACTTTAATTCGAAATGCAAATGGAAATTCAAAAAAATTGAAATACCATTGGCAATGGTACTTATTTTCAAAGCATTTTCTTCAAATCTGGCAGTTTCGGTTTTCAAGTTTTGTATACAGTACAGGTTTATGAAATTGAAAGTACTACGAAGCAATACATATCGAAGCCACAAACCTCTACATATAAACTGCTGTAACCACAGAATTGCCGGCTGTCGAAAAAACTCAGAATTATTAAAAGCATTCCCATATTTCAGTACAATTGGCATCCGATTCCACAACCTGCATTTGGTTTGCCTGCTGCATTGCCAAATTTTTTTAATTTGAATTCTGCTAATTTTACATTTTCATCTGAATGTCAACTCCGGTTCTAAAATTGTAGTTTTGTCAAGTTAATGGAATGCAAGGTTAACGTATACGTGTTAGATTGCAAGGTTTTTGCTTACAGACTCTCAAAAAACGGGTTGACTATACAGCATTGTGGAAAATACTAGGTACTTACAGATGGCGTAAAAACCATACATGGGGCAAACTAATTGTATGACAATTATAATTTCCACTTTAATTCGAAATGCAAATGCAAATTCAAAAAAATTTAAATACCATTGGCAATGGTACTTGTTTTCAAAGCATTTTCTTCAACTCTGGCAGTTTCGGGTTTCAAATTTTGTAGACAGTACAGGGTTATGAAATTGAAAGTACTACGAAGGAATATTTATCGAAGCTACAAACCTCTACATATAAAGTACTGTAACTACAGAATTGCCAGCTGTCAAACAAACTCAGAATAATTAAAAGCATTCCCATATTTCAGTACAATTGCCATCCGATTCCGCAACCTGTATTTGTATAGCCTGCTGGATTGCCAACATTTTTTAATTATCATTTCGAAAAATGGTACTTCTTTTGCATTTGCATTAAATAAAGTAATACAAATAAAAATCCGATGCAAATTAAAGAAACCCATGTAAGAACTCTGTCCAAAATAAGGTTGATAAATTAGCTAACTAAAGAGTATTCTGGAAAGTACGATATTTTTACGTAAGCAAATGGGTAACTTAAACACAAAGCTAGCATCGCCCTCCGAGTGAATGAGGGCCCTTTTTTTAAGCAAAAATAAATTTTTAAGATTAAGTATTTTTTTAAGAATAGGTTTATTGTTTAAGAATAGGTATAGAAAAGGTACTTTTACTTTGGCTTTTCTAAACTTACTATTTATTGTTTTCAAAACTACAATATATACTAAATATTGATTACAGGCTCCAACTAGAAGAAAGAAATTTCCCAACATATGTTAGTCTAGACACAATCCAAAGCAAAAGAATCCAATATAGTTGATAATACTGGGTTGAAGCATAATAGTGTTCTTTAATTTTTTTTTTCATTTAGCTTCCATTCAAAAAATCTGTTAGTACTCGGAAAACATTAATTAAAATTTTTAAAAAAAAATTTGAAATTAAAAAATCATAAATTGATGGCCTTGATAACACAGTGCACCACGAAAAAATACAACCATATACGGACACCACTACGTGATAAAAGACAAAAAAAGACCCATGTATCCCAGTTTTTCCCAAAAGTCATGCACTTTTTTATATGGGCCCCAAAGATTTGGGGCCGCGGTATCATTTTTGCAAAAAAGTTATAATTTTGTCAGGCTCATATCTTGCAAACCGTTCGAAATTTTTTTTATCCCTTTTTTTAATTTTGCCATTGCTATGCTTTGGGAAAATGCTTTTCAAATAGTCGAATGCGTTTGAACAATTTACAACGGCCACTTCGATGATTTTTTTAACAATTCGCAATTTTATGTGGAGCGGTGGCAGCAAGATGTCTTGAGTATTGTCAATTAAAGATGCATTTTTCAGTTTATGTTGTTATTTTTGTTCCTCCACACTTCCTCTTGGTGTCCACGAATTACAGTGGAATTGATGCAGAGGTGAGCGCGAGTCCCAATTACAAAGAAAACAACAGAATTTTAGACAGCCGCCCTTATCGATGATCCCTTGCAAAATGTTGATGACCTTCAAATCACAGCAAATCTTCCATTTATTTTCGTAGTATTGAATGTTTTTCATTCAATGTTTCATAGCTTTCTTTCATGTTAATACCCATAGCTAGCGGATTGGAAGGTTTCCGGTTCGACGAATGCAACAACACTGCTTTCAAGCGTGAAACAGAACCATCAATAAATAAACTCCACGCACTAGCGATGTAGTTCATTCACATTTTTACCACCAAAGCTTTTATATCGCTGCTGCAAGCGAACGAATTGTCATCGTATAGAGTGTAGAGGCTCTGAAATTCAGCTTGCCGTTAGAGGTACGCCGCAGAGTTAACATTAACATGTGTGAGGTTTCTTTGCTTTAAAAACGCTGTCAAAAATATGGCAAGTCGCTGCGATATTCCCAATATGGCCACAATGAAATCCATTTCCATTTGTGTCATTAGTTGTGGTCCATTTCTTCCCTATTGGGGCTCATAATCGGCTCTTCATAAGTAACACCACGTGCTCTACTCATTCCTGTAAATTCTGTCCTACGATCTGGAGTTGGCGGCCTTGGTGATACAAAAATTTTCAGGTGCAAGCACTGGTAGTGCGGGTATTATAGTTGCTTTATAAATTTTGTTCTTCTCTGTTATAACAAGTCAAGTCAAGTCAATTCAAGTCTACTTCGTCGAAAAACAACTTATATGCTCTCTTGAATTCACTACTTAAAAGATTCTTTTCCTTTTGAAATCTTGTAGAACTTTTTTTCGGATTTGATGACCGCAAACGTAACAAAATAAATCAATATTTTGACACTGCATATTGAAATTGTCAGTTGCCAATGTTGTGTGTGAATTATGCTGTAACACTTTCTCTATAACTTTCACCGCTGAGATCTCGTTGACTTCGCGCTGTGTAATGCCTCGATGTGAGTGTCGTGTCCCTTTTATATTGTGTGCTGCGTCTCTTGTTGCGTGTGCTCGGCTTACTGCTTTGCCTGCGCTGCTGCGGTCTGTCAGATAGCACAGTATCTCAATGTTGAAGTAAACGGTGTTTAGGTTAATTCCTATTAAGTTCATATGTTGTAGAAAGTTGTTTATTGAGATCTTAGGTATATTTTTGTAGTTGATTGTTTCCTTGAATTTTGAACGGTTTGCTACCTATTGATTTTGACCTTGACGATGAAGTTTTTTGATTTTATGTGTTAATAATGTTTGTTCTTTATGACAAGAGCTACAACTTTCCCTCCGAGAGTAAATCAAAATTCCGAAGGGTTTGCAAGATATGAGCCTGATAAAATGATAACTTTTCTGCAAACATTAATTTAAAAAAGTGCATGACTTTGGGTAAAACTGGGAGATACGGGTCTTTGTTTGTCTTTTATCACGTAGTGGTGTCCGTATATGGTTATATTTTCATAACTTAAAAAATCACACACAGTGTAATTATTATTCCAAATAAGTGGATTAATGTCACTAAGAATTTGGACAAAGTTTCCTATTACATTGAGTGGACAGTTTGTGAGGCTTGATAGCAGTGCACATTTTATTTGTACACCCACCAATCACATCCTATTGCTTTCGAAATAATGGACACCCTAAACTTATTGGTTTTAGCTGTTGAATGACAAACGTTGGCCAGTTCAAGATAAATACCAATGTATAAGTAACACGATTACAAGGGTCTATAAAATAGCCATTATTCATTAGGTCTATTTATTTATGACCAGACTCAAAGGCAAAAGCATATTAAGGCAGATAAATTGAATTTTGGTTTTGGATTGAGAAATGACCTTAGAATTTTCTACAGCTCTAGCTATTAAATCACTATTGATTTTATTATTACAAAGGAAATCCTACAATTGAATAGAGTATATGTATTTCAGACAGCTATTCAATGTTCAATCGCCATTGAATATTCAATATATTAAATAATTTATAATTTAAATTTAATTAAATAAATTTTCAAACTATCCGGTTATAAAAAAGGAATGTCCTTTATAAACTTTATATTAATGTGGTAGACATTCCTAATTCCAACCACTTACTAAACGTCAATCAATCATATTGCCACCACACATGCCACTGTGGTAGAACAACTCATTGATATTAATAGAAACGAATTAGTTGGCTAATTTTAATGCTTCGCTGGCCAACCCAACAAGTTTTCAAACAAATGACTGAGCAATAAAGTTAAACCTTAGACAATTTCCATGGGAGGTGGGATGGAACATTCAAATGTCAAGTTGAAAAATGACAGCAGACATATGCATTCTATAAAATAATACGGGTAACAGGAGAAAAATTGCCAACAAATTGTGAAAAATGTACGTCTATACAGATATATCCTTTCTGGGAGTATGAAGTCTAACGTACACAAGAAACTCAAGTAGACACAAAATGCAATAAAAGAGGGAAACCCAGAAGATGGCAATGCAAAAGAGGATTTCTGGGAGAACAAAAAGAACAACTTTATAAGACTTGACATTTGTCACTTAACGCAAAAGTGAAAAGGAAATTTAATACGCTGTCATATACACAGCTAAAGTGCATTTTTAAGATAATAGACCCCTTAAGACCGTCAAGGGAGTGATGGAAAGGATGCCTTGCATTTAGCATCAGATGAAACTTGTTTAAACAATTGTGTGTATTTCTGTCTCCTCCTTAATTCGCTTGCACCACCATAATCGCTTATGTGCTTGATATTCTCATATGCAAAGAAGAACGAAAAGATGACACATCAAAAAGGGCAAAGGAAAGGATAATAGAGAATGAATGAGTTGGTCTATTAACATGGCTCATGTCACATGACATGTTGAATGGCATTCCATGTTATTGTCCCTACATCTTTTAAGTGAGACAAAAAAAAAAAGAAACATTACGACGGTATACGAGTCCAACTGGATGTCTAAACATAAAGAATACAGTGTTTCCTAAATTCCCTGAATGCAGGCTTGGGGAATTTCAAATGAGGATAAAGTTAAGATAACAGACGTTAGCTTTCAAAAATACTGCTAGCGAATTGAATAAGGACATTAGCAAAATCCATATTTAACACGAGGGAAAATTTAAAATAATTTATAAACAGTTGTTTGGCAAGAGAGACTCATTTAATGAAAACCCTGTCTGCATCACCAATGAAAAATGAAGTGCAAATTATTGCAATTGGAATTTAAATATTTTATTTGAAATGTAAATAACAATATTTGGCGCAAAAATTCAAATTGTAATACAAATCCCAAAAAGATTCATTTCGAATTATCTAACACCCACAATACTTCGATTGAAATTCAAAATCCTCTAATTGAAATTCAAGAAAATTCTATTGAAATTCGGAAGACGGCAAACAAATTCCAATATAAAATAAAAAACTTACATTTTATATCACAAATTATAAAATATAGTTTAAAGCGTATCAACTATTCAAAGGTTGGTTCCATTTCAAACTTAAAGCGAACCACACACTTGTCAATCATGAGCATGGACATCAGCTATCGTTGATGTTTATTGTTGGTGTACCGCCCTTTTTGATACCAAACAAGAACATAATCGAAGTTGTTCGCATCACTACCATGTTCAATTGATTGGTAATATTTTCGTAGCACTTTCGGCCGCAATTTAAATTTGCTGGTGCCTGCTAGAGAATCAATTAATTTTTTCATATAAAAATTACGCGCTGAAATTCCCGCCTTTTTATCATTGCACCATTTTTTAAGTTGTATCGAACAATTGACGGGAATTCCTGCCACTACGGGAATTCCCGCATTTAGTTTTTTGATAAAAATAAAATATCACTAAAACTGCAAAGACATTTCAAACAATAAATCAATTTTAATTCAAAAACTATCAATTTATTTCCAAATATTTTGAACTAGCATTACAGAATTCTATTTGGAATTTAAAATTCTTCAACTACAATTAAAAACCTCCATTTCAAAAACAATTTTCAACACAAAGAAAACCAATTGAAATTAAAATATATAGATACATTTCTTAAAATTGAAAAAGATATAAATTTGGATTCAAAATGTGAAAACCTACGTTTAAGATTTATCGAAAATGATTGCAATTCTACAGATTTAAATTGATATCCCAAATATATCACTTGAAATTCAATGGACTCAAATTGAAATTCACGTTACATTTATTGACTTTTGCATTACAAAGAAGAATCGGGGTTTTCCCAGACTAATTGACATTTAAATGATGACAACTGAAATTCAAAACAAATATACTGACATTCAAAAGACTAAAGCGAACCACAGACTTATCATTCACGAGCACGACTGATGAATTTGAAAAAATATTACCAAAAAATTTTGTGAACATGATAGTTAGTGATACGAACAACTTCGATTATATTCTTAATTTGTACCAAGAAAGGCGGTAAACCGACAATATACATCAACAATAGCTGGTGTTCAAGTCTGTGGTTCGCTTAAAGAATTACTTACTGATTTATCTGGTCCCGATCAACCCCCGGGGAGTCAGAGAGCTTACAAAACGAAGATAACATATTTTGCCAACCAGTTCGATCTTTGGCCTTATCTCTCCAGTTAGCAATACCAAGTGTGCGCAGGCATTCGTCAACGTGATCCCTCCAGCGGAGTCTTGGTCTTCTCATTTTTCGTCTTCCTTCGAGTTCTATTTCGAAAACCTTTCGTGCTGGTTCGTCTTCATCCATTCCACTGATCTGGCCTAGCCAGCGCAATCGCGTTGTCTTGATCCGCTTAACTATGTCAATGTCGGGATATAGCTCACACAGCTCATGGTTCATGCGTCGCCGATACCCACCATAGTGCACTTTAGGGCCATACATTTGTAAGAGTAGTTTTCTCTCGAAGACTCCTAGACATGTATCGCCTGCTTGCGGTAAGACCCAGAATTTTGTGCCATAAAGCAAGACTGGCTGTATGAGAGTCTGGTACACCCCGAGAACTAATTGTTTGAAAAGAGGTCGTTGCAATCGTAAATTCGACTGTTACGACCGAATTGAAGTTGCCACAACTGAACTCAGGTTGTCACAACCGAATTTACTCCCCACAACCGAAATTTGGTTGAAGCAAACTCGTTTCATAATTGATTCGGTTGTGACAATTGAATCTTCACTTATATTCGTTCAGTCAACTAAATTTTGTGAAATTTCGGTTGGTACAACCGAATTTTACATTAATTCGGATGCAACAACTGAAATTGGTACCAAATGCGGTTGGAGTAACCGAATGTGGCATCGATTCGGTTGGGGTAAACGAAGTTCGGAGGTTGGAATCTAGCCTGAGTTTGGTTGCAGCTACCGAATTTGGCGTCAATTCGGGTGCTGGAACCGAATTTCCCATGAATTATGTAGGTACAACCGATTTCATTTTCAATTCGGTTACCACGACATAATTCTATGTATTTCAAAAAACCTCTAATTCGGCTGTGACAATGTCTAATGAAGTTGTGTCACCCTCTAATGAGGTTATGCCAACCTCTACTGAGGTTGTGTCAACCTCTAATTTGGTTATGTCAACCTCCAATAAGGTTCTGACAACCTCTAATTCGGTTGAGACAACCTCATAATTCGGTTACGGCTAATTCGGCTGTCTCAACCGAGTGTATAGCTGGACTTTTGTTACTCGAGACGGCTTTATCTTTAATGTCATCCATGTAATCCAAAACTTTAAGTAGCGTTCACAATGGCAGCAACGAATTTGTAATTCAAGCCGTCTCGTTCCCACTCACAGTATTGCATATAATGCCCTCTCATGTGTTTCGTGAAACTACTACTTCAAATTGAAATTTGTTGGAATCAGTTTATTCTACTGACCGCTAGGGGCGCTTTACTTCGAATTTTGTTTTAAAACTTGAAAGTTTGAATGAAAATGTAAACATTTTGTATCAAAACAAACATTTTAATAAATAATATTATCTGTAGAATCTGCCAATAACAATATTTTCACATATAATTATATTTTTTTATTACCAACAATACAACACTGTTGCTGGCTTTCGAACAAATCAGCTGATGCAAATGTGAAATGTGTAGTTGTTTGTAGTAAGTGTAGTTCGCGCCAATTTTATTAATAAACAAAAGAAAAAAGTTTAAAAAAAGCTGACATTTTCAGGTTTATCGAAACCGTCCAAGGCCATGACATATTATGGAACATAAGTTTCTAAACATTTCTATAGAAAAATTTGAAAACATTTCTAAAGAAAAATTTGAAAATATTTCTATAGAAAAATTTTAAAATACTTCTATAGAAAAATTTTAAAATTTTTCTATAGAAAAATTTTAAAACTTTTCTATAGAAAAATTTGAGAATATTTCTATTGAAAAATTTGGAAAGATTTCTATAGAAAAATTTGAAAACATTTCTAAAGAAAAATTTGAAAATATTTCTATAGAAAAATTTTAAAATACTTCTATAGAAAAATTTTAAAACGTTTCTATAGAATAATTTTAAAACTTTTCTAAAGAAAAATTTTAAAACATTTCTATAGAAAAATTTTAAAACTTTTCGATAGAAAAATTTGAGAACATTTCTACAGAAAAATTTCAAAAAATTTCTATAGAATAATTTTAAAACAATTCTATAGAAAAATTTTAAAAGATTTCTATAAAATTTTACATTTTTCTATAAAAAATTTTAAAACATTTCTATAGAAAAATTTTAAAACTTTTCTAAAGAAAAATTTTAAAACATTTCTATAGAAAAATTTGACAACTTTTCTATAGAAAAATTTTAAAACTCTTCTATAGAAAAATTTGAAAAGTTTTCTAAAGAAAACATAGTGGTACAAATCTGAGGTCGGTGTCTCACATTTAATTTTTCTATTTTTTACTGTTTGCTTTTTCGTTTGTATTGCAATTCTCCATGTTTTTCAATCCCCAAATATGTATACTGCTGTATAATGTAAACAATGTTGCCAGTCAGCTGTTTTTTCGAACTTATTCGAAAAAATTTGTTGCTTGCATTGTGAAAGCCTGTTGAATTTGTTGCTATCATTGTGAACGAGCCTTTAATGTTATACAAAATGTCATGTATTCGCAAGCACAATCCCCCACTTCATCCCAAGGCTGACGTTGTTGTTTTTGTTTACGGATGAAACGAGGTATAAAAATTCGTCCACCACCTTGAAATTTTAGTGATTATTAGCGTTCACGCTCTGGTCTAATCACGTGGAGGCCCTACTCGGTGAAGCCATTAATTTTGAGTTGTCCTCATTTGCCGTCAGTCCCACTTTTGATGACTCCTTCTCAATTCTCGAAACCACATTCTCTCATTGTGCGCCTAATGATATCTATATCATCAGGATACATACGCGAGCAGCATGTGACTTTTGCTGCTGATGGATTTATTCATGTTGACTTCAGCTTTTCTCATAATGATCTCCATTAAGATCTGAAAGAGATCGCACGATAGGGTGTCTCCTTGCCTAAGTCCTCGCTTGGTTTCGAAAGGTTTGGTAAGATCCTTATCGACTTTCACTGCGGATTTGGTGTTCGTCAAGGTTATCCTGCAAAGGCGTATGACTTTTTCAGGAATACCAATCTCAGAAATTGCTTCGTAGAGGTTCTCCCGACTCGGGATATCGAAGGCCGCATTATAATCGACAAATAGTTGATAGTATCAATTTTTTTTTCGTAGGTCTTCTCTAGGATTTGGCGTAGCGTGAAAGTCTGGCCAGTAGCCGATTTTACAGGCATAAAGCCACACTGTATTGGTTCAATCAAGTCAGCGATAATTGGTTTTAGTCTTTCGCACATTCTACTTGATAGAACCTTATATGCTATGGATAAAAGGCTTATTCCACGGTAGTTGGGACAGAGACTTGGGTCACCTTTTTAAATATGTGGCCTAGTACACTGAGACTCCAGTCGACGGGCATGCATTCATCTAACCAAATTTTACTAACGAACTGTTAAGCATGCACCTTATCAGCTCATCGCCGCCAGCCTTAAACAGCTACGCCGGTAATCCATCGGCTCCTTCGGCTTTATTGTTATTAAGCCGGGCAATAGCTGTGTCTTGTCTTGGTTAGGAAGGAGGCAATCGACGTCGTCGTCCAAATTGTGATCGATTGTCTCCTCGTCATTGGATATCTCATACACCAGTAGCGCGGAGAAATGATCTCTCCATATTCCCAACATGCTCTGCACATCTGTGGTGCGACGTGTTAACAGTGAGTCTTATACAAATACAACTTGAACTTTAAATAACAACAATTGAAACTTTTATAAAAAGCATTATAAAAAATATTTGAAATTTAAATGACGTTAACGGAAATTTAAGTGACAAAAGTGAAGTTTACGAAACAGCAACATAAATGTGAACGACAGCATTGTATCAACGGCAAATAGAAACAAAATCTTGTATATAAAAGCAATACAAAATCAAACTACATAAATTTAAATTCAAAAAATGTTATCATTTTGAACTGAAAGGATATCGATTAAATAGTTGGTAATATATTTACAAACACTTGCATGTTAAATATCTAAACATGTTCCCCAAAGTAGCGTATTGTCGATTTTTGGTTTTAATTTTGGAGTTAAATTAGTGGCAATACCTTCAATCCCAATGGTCATTAAAGATGTCGCGATGCAAAATATTTTGTAGGTTATAAAACACTGTGTCGCTAATTGGACATAGTACAATTTACAAAACTGACGTATAAAGAAGGGGGGTTACAACACACAAGACACCATCATGTTGAAGTTACGTGTCATTTAGTACGATCATTGCATGTGAAATACGTAACATCAAATGTATTTAAATGTACAAGGGAAAGGACACCAACCCAATTACCCAATAGAGAGATAGAGAAAAAGAGCAAGAATGAGATTGTACATGTAACGCCAAGCTTATGATAGCAACTCCATGCATATATGTAAGAAGCGCAGTTGATATCACACACACATGTGCATGGTCACACAGACACATTTATATCGAAACATTTAAATTCTCTTTTGAATGTTCAACAGTCATCGTGTCATTGCCAGTTAGCCATGCATTTGCTTCCGTTTCCTTTTTTTAAATTTTCTTTTTGCATTTTATTATATTTCTAATGGTTTTCTATAAATAACGTGATGTATTGTATTGTAGAATCTTCTCTAGTACTTTTTTTTCTTTATTACTTTCCAAATGGAAAAATTACATATGCAACATGTGTGCTAATGTCCTAGGTCCATGTAGAAAAGGAGCAAATTTATATACTTGTTAGCATTTAACAATCAAGTGACAGGTGCATTTGTACAACGCGGTAAGGGGAAGAAACTCTAGGAGAATATATATTTATAGAGGAAAATAAAATGTAATATCCCATCATTGGAGGACAAAGCCCAATGATGATGTTGTTACGTCCATGTAGCACTCATGACTGACATGAGGCATTGAAAGCGTAGAAATTAATTTTCCTTGACACGATAGGTATCATTGGAAAAAGAAGTTGCCTGCATTGAATTTATTACATAACTATTAAAACATATATAGAGTTGGAAGAAAATGTATAAAGTTAAAAATACGAGCCTCTCCTTTAAAACCATCAACTTTGAGCGACACATCCATATAACAGATGACCTACATAATCAGTAACTACTTCACCATCTGTCATTTATGGAAAGAAATTGTGAATTTGCTTGTTGAATTCAAGGACAATATTCGAAATTTTGCTGAGATCAGGATTAAACTCTATACATGGCAGAAGATATAGAAAGCTTGACAAAAAACTTCGTAAGAACAACCAGGTGCATGATTTTGATATTTAAACTCTAGTTAACCACAGGAAGATAAATCGCTGTCAAACGCAACTCAAGTTGTCAATAATCGCTGAAGTAAATTCATTGATCTAAAGGTGTAGTTAATAGCAATTATTGCCAGAGAATCCATATGTATCGTACCATAAGTACCCTGATCAATTGTTGTCTTAAATTCGATTTTTAGTTCAGGTGAGTATGGGTGTTTGCACGCTGAAAATTACTCTTTTTTAGTTGTTTGGATGCAAATATAATGTGTTTGGATGCAAATATAATGTGTCCAAACACATTGTGTTTGCTATTCAATATAACATGTTTGGAAAACAATGATTAATAGGTTATAATATATGTATTTGTGACCCAAATGTGGTTTTGTTTGTTGAAAACCGCTAAAGACAAGTTGAAAGACAATAAAGAAACAAAAACCAGCAGATCACGAAAACAATGCTTGCAAACATGTACGTGGTTCCTGCAATATATTGCTGTGGCCGATATTTTTCTGGACCCACTTACTCCACGTAAATACCACGGGTTAGCGAAGCTAAGCGCTTGCCCCATTGGAGTACCATTCAATTTGCTCCACGAAGACCAATATACTGTCAATACCTACCTGAAATAACACTCCAAGGGTTCCAAATAACTGGGATCCCATAGAAGACATCCTCCTGCCAGAAAGTGAGGAATACGAGCAGAGAATACATTCAGTGGACTATTCCTCATCATAATAGTTTATACAGGGGTCAGTTGCCCGGATCTTGAGTTTCGCCGCATGTCTACCAATTAGATAGTGTCCCGTTAAAATTAAAGCAATCGCTGAAACCTTCTACCCGTCTAGAGACCGAAGGTTCATAAATCTCTCCTATTCTTGCAGAAAAAGTCGGTTGAGACAACTGTGTTGGGCTTAACCAAATTTAAATGTTGACACAACCAAATTTAGAGGTCATCACAACTACACTAAAGGTCATCATAATGGAATTCAAGGTTGTCACAACTGCATTAGCAGTTGTCTCAACCGAAGTGGAGGTTGTCTCAACTGAAGTAGAAGTTGTCACAACCGAACTGGAGGTTGTTACAACCAAATTATAGGTTATCACAACCGCATTAGAGGTTATCACAACCTGTTTTAATGGTTTTTATAACCGACTTCAAAGGGTAACAAAAACGGTTTCAGATGTTGCCACAACTGATCTTCGAGGTTGTTACAACCGAACTTAGGGTTTGCCACAACTACACTAGATGCCATCACAACCAAACTAGAGGTTGTCGTAAATGCATTGAAAGCTGTAGCAACCGCATTAGAATTTAACCTCTAATCTGGTTGCGAGAACCGCATTAGATTAGATGTTATTGCAACCCTAGAATTCTACAATATTTTTATGTTCTAATAAAATAGTTGTGTTTTGAAATTTAAACTGTAGGTTTAAAATAAATAGAATTATGTTGTGGGAACCGAATTTCAAATATATCCTGTTGCAGCAACAGATTTCATGAGAAATTCGGTTGAGGGAATCCCGTATTTAATAAATACAATTGTTGCAACCGAATTACCGCCAAATTCGATTGTTGCAAACTAATCGATGACAAATTTATTTGTTTCAACCGAAATTATACAAAATAGAATAGAAACGATTTTCATTGGATAATCACTTGTCACAACCGAATCAATTATGAAACAATAGTGTTTCAACGGAATTTCAGTTGTGGTGACTAAGTTCGCTCGTGACAACCTCAGTTCGGTTGTGCCAACTGTAATTCAGTGAATTTACGTTTTATACAACCACTCTACAAGCATTTAGTTGTGTGAGCGTATCCGCTATGGGCCAGGTTTATCTTGTGCGTACACAGCTATATTCCTCGTTCTCCTCTGCAGATACATAACATAAGAGCGTTGAAGTAGGATACATTTACAAGACGCTAGGTTTTCATCTAATACAAGAGAATGTCCGTTAGGTTACTGGAATACTTATAACTTACAGCTATGGCCATGTCGTTCACAAAAGTATACAGTTTTAGCAACTGAGTTGTCAACAGTGGGCAGTGTTCCTTTCACGGCATGGTTCCACAGAAGTGAAGGCAACAGCTCTTCTTGAGGCGTGCCTCTATTAACACCCCTGGTATTGGTCGAGGTGCCTAATTCGGAGTTCCTGGCGCATCGGCTGGTGAGCATAGCCTCGTCAGATATGCGCTCACCTTAAAGGTCACAATGATATATGTGATATATGATATTTCACTTGGAGCGGTGTTGTTAATCACACCATAAGCGCCAAGATAAACTTCTAACGTACCCTACTTAGCAGCCAACGAAGTCACTAAAAGTACATATGATGCGCATCACATATCAACCAAACTTGACCCCTAAGTATCCATCTATCAGTAGGAGCGATAATGTGCTCATAGCTTTAAGAATTGTAACAGAGCCATTTTCTAATTTGGTATTGTATCCCTCCATCTAATATCAATGCACCATAAATAAAGCATACATCGCCCCCAAGTGCCCCAAGTGGTCCAAAGATTTCAGTACACGCTGAAAAATCTGTATTTTGTTGTATGTTGGATGCCAATATATAACGTGCTTGAATCTTGCCACAAATATAGTATACTTGTGTCCAAACACACAGTGTTTGCTATTTAATACTACATGTTGGAGACTCAATGATTAATAGATTATAATATATTTATTTGTGACCCAAATATAGCTTTGGTTGTTGAAAACAGCTGAAAACAAAAACCCTTAAGATTAAAATACTATAAGAGAAGTAGTTCCGAAGTTGGTATTAACACCACTTTGGTATATCCCACCATCCTACATGCTTAAAAATAACGCCCCCAGCAACATATTGCAGGACATGTATACATGTTTGTACACATTGTTTTTATCAAATGAAGATCTGGTGCCTTTTTGTTTCTTTGTTGTTTATCTCGTTTTTGGTTTTAGCGGGTATCAACCGACAAAGCACATTTGGGTCCCAAAAACATATTAATCATTGTGTCTTAAATATGTTATATTGACTAGCAAACACAAAGGTTTTGGGCACAAGTATAGTATAATTGCGAGAAGCTACAAAAACGTTATATTTGCGTACATGAAGTCTGTATACGATGTGGAAATTTATCAAGCACTGGGTGTCTATAAAGAGATTAAGCAGCTCTAGTTAGCCGCGGTCAGGCGGCGTGATTGGATCTTATTGTTTTTGAAGATCATGCCGAAATTGCAGTGACTATGAACGGCATTCGTTACAGGAACATCATAATGGAGTTTTGGTGTCACCTGCCACACCGTGCATGAAACAATCGATTTATTGCTCCAGTACAAATTATCGCAAAAAAAATTCTGATGTCAACTGGACACCAAGATCATGCGATTTAATGCCGTGCGATTTCTTTCTTTGGGGTTTTGTGATATATCGGGCTTATGCGAATATCCCAGAAACAATTCCTGACTTCAAATCCGAGAACCAACGCGTCACTGGTGAGAAACAAACACATCTCTGTGAAAAAGTCATGGAAAATTTCATGAGTAAACTAATGGCCTTTTATCGGAACCGTGGGGACATTTGATGGATATTTTATTCCATAATTAATCGGAACATATCGTCTTTGCAGTCCAATAATAATATCATAACTTTCTCAAAAACTACGTGTTTTTATTTAAAAAAAAGTGTATTCTTACTGAGACACCCTTTATTTCCTACACGCTGAAAACTTTGTGTTTTTTATTGTTTGGAAGCAACTATAATGTGTTTGTAGCTTGTCGCCAATATTGTATACTTGTGACGAAACATGTTGTGTTTCTATTCAATATAACATGTTTGGGACACAATGATTAATAGGTTGTTTTATATGTATTTGTGACCCAAATGTGACTTTGTTTGTTGAAAACTGCTGTAAACAAAAACGTGACAGACAATAGAGAAACAAAAAGCAGCAGATCTTCAATTCGCGAAAACAGTGCTTGCAAGCATGTACATGGTTCCTGCAAAATGTTGCTGGGGTCGATATTTTTAAGCGTGTAAATAACAGTTATGCTTCTTTAGTTTACAAAAAGTATTAAATTTTTCTTATCAACGGAAAGGCCTGTAAGTTATCACTTGAGTAAATTGGGCAATAAATGAAATAATTGGCAATTGGGCAAAAAATATTAAAAATGTTAAACTCGCATTAGGGGTATGCATTCTATGCCTAAAAATTCAGATCCTGTCAAAATTTAAAAACAAAAATTGTATAAAAAGAGCCACATTAAAATACTGTTACTTTTCATTGCAATTATCCTTTGCACAACAACATCATGAATGATAAAATGATGACAATTTACATGAGTTTGTAATTAATTTCCCAAATTAATTACTATTTCAAAGATATAATTCATCGCTTTAATATTGTTGCGTTGATTAATCCACAGTACATTTTAGTCCAAAGTACCTCTCGCTCTCGCCAGAAATATTATTTCAATTAAATGATTAAAAATAAAATGTACACATTCAAAACAATCCTCAACCAGCTGTCAACAGTAATTACAATCGTCCACCACCAACTGACATCTCCGAAAACAAGGCAAAAACTAATTCAACAATAACAATTTAATATTCCTACCGCACAAACAACTAAAAGTGTTAACATCAAATGAACAATACAGCAACTTCTGCTACAGCGAAATTGCAAATTATTTGAAAATTATTTAAATTCGCTTATTTTATAGTAAAATAAACCAAATGACAACTGTTCAGTAAACACACACAGACAGACGTCGAGCGAGATATATAGTCAGTTGTATAAACGAACGGACAGTCACTTTCGCGTTTACACAGTTTCCGAAGCAATAACCCACAATACGTGCAATCAAATGCTGTATTTTGTTTATTTAAACTTTGGTTGATTTTATTCGAAATAATGAATTACGTTTAATAATACAATTGTGTGGTAACGGCGGCAGTGTTGCTGGCGACGGCGGCTGCTGGAGTTTTCAACCACCAGCTGCGTTTATGTTCTTTGATGGATTTAGTTTTTCATAAAATATTAGTAAAAATAAGATATTCAATTCAACTGATGTTTGTGTTGTGATTAAGTTATTTTTTGGTTGTTGGGAAGTTTGGTGAAATCTGTTGTACTTACCTAAGTTTTCCACTTGGCAGGGTAGTACCAATGTGTCACCCACCACGGCCCGATATGTATGACCCCTGGAGAGAAAGCGAGGTTGTATGCCAGTAGGTGCTTGAGGTGCATTGCTCAGCGGCCGACTGTTAGTGGCTGAAAGTATAAAAAATAAAAACAATATAATAAATATATACATTCATTAAGAATATCTATAAATACTTTTGCACACGTATACGCAATACTTGGCAATTAAAATAATATTCATCATACAACATCAATTATTATTACTCATACGTTGTAAATATCGGAGAAGTAATTTCATAAAACACAAAAATATTTCACAAATATAATTATGTAACGAAATATTAACTAAAACTAATTTAATTGCAATAACATAAAATACAATATGTTTAAAAATAATTAAAAAATTCTATTACAATAATTGAAACACAAAGTATGATGTACTCAGGCAGACAGTATACATGTTTGCTCTGTTAACAAACGAAATCTGATTATCGTTACACTTGTTCGGCTGATAGACAGACACTTTCGGGCGAGTATTGATATAAGATTCCATGCGTACTCTAAGGGCTTTTGTACGAAAGCAGCTCTGCATGAACTGGTAGGAAAGATAGAAAATTGTTTGGCTGATATGAAGTAAACTTTAGTAGCCTTTGAAGTTTTCGCAATCTTTCAAGGACTACAATCTTTCAAGTTCTGTTACATTTTTCTCAGAGAAAAATACTTGGATTTGCGTTGAAATAGTAAATAATAGTAGAAAATAATAGATAAAGCGCGACCACTGTCAACTTTGTTCACTAGGTGCTGTCCTGTTCTACTGTCACTTTCATTGAAGTTTCCCATAATTGTCATGGAAGTTTATTCAAAATTGTGGGAAATTTTTGTGAAAGTAATTTAAACAAGACAAAATGAGAGAAAATTTAAATGATTTTGCATAATAGCATTTGTTTCTTATATACAAAACCATTTCAAAGCGATGAAGCCGGTGTTGGGATATCAATAGGAGTAATCAAGTAAGTCCGTCTAAAGATGAACATGCCGGAACGTCTTTTCAATCTAAAAACTACCGCACCCAAAAACTGTAGCAACTTCTGTGGTCGCAAATGCCAAAACCATTAGAGTGTCTGAGGACTCTCAACAAGGAATGGTAGCTAAACCGGAGGAAGAGCCAATTTATTAGGACATATGTAGACGGTGGTGGTATGGCTTGGCTATTCGATGGCCATCAGATATTCTACTTTAAGTAACGTGTTGTATTCTTGTTTCGAAGTTAAATTTTTGTTGAAAATTATTTTTTCTTTTTATATGAAGATTTAGAATTTTAATGTCTTATAATGTCATACAAAAAAATCCCATTAATTGCTTTCAATGACATCTAGGAAATTACCCATTACACTAAAATGTTCCCAACACTTGTGCTTCATCTATTAGTTTACTTTATCTATGATGACTAGTGTCGAACTCCATGACAAGTTCAACAGCAGATGCCTACTCACTACGCCTAAATT
Organism: Phaonia tiefii; assembly: GCA_963931995.1. Lineage (NCBI taxonomy): Eukaryota > Metazoa > Arthropoda > Insecta > Diptera > Muscidae > Phaonia > Phaonia tiefii. Next base: position 48,810,519 of record OZ008367.1, read on the forward strand.
GGTACCATTGAATTGTATACACTTATATATCAATTTTATATGAAATTTGAATATGTGACTTGGGATCGATCGAAAATCCCTCAGTACCAACCTGAAAGACAATTATTCCAACAATGACAGAAGGCTTTCGTCCTCCATGTTCTGTTTTCCTCTCACATTTCCGCAGGGTTGCAGTTGTTTCGAGGTTAGTATATCTATAACACAGTTGCATTTCTGTGTTAGATAGTTTTCGAACGATCGGGCTAGTGTCAGTTTTGTTTGAATTTTTCGCAAGGACTTTATATCCTTTAGTTTTGAATTTTAAAGTACGACAAGTTCGTACTACAAGCCTTCAAGCCTTTGTTGACTTTGAAAGTGTGTTAAATAACATTATTCCTAATGCGACAGAACTTGCGCCATCGGCCCTTAAGTTAATCGTGGATCTCATGCGGCTTGTATACCAAATGTTCGCAAGGAGACGTGTCACAGCCGAATTGGGCACCTCGACCTTTACGAGGTCACCCCAAGGAGGGGTAATATCTCAGCTTCAGTGGTGGCGACTCTATCGAGTACTTAGCCATGAAAAAGCTTCTCAAAATACCTTTTGGGACCGAAGCAAATCTCTAGCTCCCAATCAGTGAGTGTAAAACTAGAAGCTCTCCCCAATCCCTTCATGGGATGTAATGGGAAACCATTTTATTTGTTGAACCGAAGTTCCTTAGCGCACGTTGCGGGATGGAGAAAAAGCAAAAAAAAATTAGACAACTTTTTTTAACACCATTATGCTAAAACCTAGTATTATGAACTATAATGGGTACTTTTGCTTTGGTTTGTGTCTAGACTAATATTTGTTGGGAAATTTCTTGTTTAATGGGAAGTTTTCTAGGTGGAGCCTGTAAATAATATTTAATATATATTACAGTTTCGAATCCAATAAAAAGTAAATTTAGAAACCCCAAAGTGAAAGAAGTTAGAAAAAGAAAATTTTTTAAATAAGTGCTTCTTCTTAACAAAAGTAAATTTTCACCAAAAATACCTATTCTTAAATAAAGTATCATTTCTTAAAAAAAATATCTTATCTTAAAGAAGTAACTTTTTTTTAAAAAAGTACCTTTTCTTACTAAAAGTACCTTTTGTTAAAAAAAGCAATTTTTTTAATATAAGTACCCTTCTTAAAAAAGTAAATGTTCTTACAACAAATTGCCGTTTATTACAAAAATACATTTTCCTTAAAGAGCAATTTTTTTGTGAAACAAAATAACTTTTCTTGAGATAAGTACCTACTCCTAAAAATGTACCTATCTTGAAAAAAAGAACAATTCTAAAATAAATTCCCATATCTTATAAAAAACAATTCCTTCAAAAAATATCTTCTCTTAAATCAAAATGACATTTTCTTACAAAAATGCCTTTTCTTAAAATTGCCTTTTCTTAAAAAAACAAAAATACATTTTCATTTCTTTTCTTGAGATAAGTGGCGTTTATAAAAATAAGTACATTTTCTTAAAAAAAAATCAATGAGTGTTCGAACTCACGGATGATGTGTTAACACCTTTTTGCTACACGGTACCTGTTCGATTTCTATGAACACATTAGTAAAAAATAATAGTTTTTTTGTATACACCGGGCAATGCTGAACATCAAATGAATCGCTTTGTTTGGCCATAGAAACAACAACGAAACAACCAAACACACAACATCACACATACTTTGCCCGAAGTAGCTGACGTATTAGTGTGTCACCATAACGTCGACTGCGCAAGCCTTGCAAATGAAATTTTGCGTGGCTATGCTTTATATCTCCGTTCAACAACAGCAACAGACACATGACCATACATACATTATCATGTTAATCCATACGCTATAGACACAATTTCGTTTGCCTCACCCCTGCCACACCACTCTTTCATTGCTCTCTTGCCAGCTCCTTTTTGTTTAACACGTCATTATTCTCACTCACAGTCGCAGAAAATCTGGTTTTAGCAGCAGCATAAAATCTGGTTTTAGCAGCAGCATAAAATCTGACTTTGATAGATTTAGTCGCTATACGCCGCTATAGATGTTAGCACATCAATAACCTTTTCTTAAAAATAATTCCTTATCTTAAAGAAGAACCTTTGCTGAAAAAAATTACATTTTCTTACAAAAAGTACCTTTTCTTAAAAAAAAAACAATTTTTTTAATAATAAGAACCTTTTCTTAAAACAGTAAATTTTCTTATAACAAATTGCGTTTTTTTAAAAAACTACAGTTTCTGTAAAGAGTGCCTTTTTGTCAAACAAATTAACTTTTCTTGAAAAAGGAGCAATTCTAAAAAAAATTCCCATTTGTTAAAAAAAATTTTCTTCAAAAAATTTCTTCTCTTAACAAAAATATCTTTTTTACAAAAATTCCTTTTCTTAAAATTGAAATTTCTTAAAAATACAATAATACCTTTTCTTTTCTTTTCTTGAGATAAGTAGCCTTTCTAAAAATCAGTACGTTTTCTTAAAAGAATAGCTTTTCCTATAGAGAGTACCACTTCTTTAAAAAGTACCTGTTCTTAAAAAAAGTACTTCTTTGTAAAAAAAAAATCATACTCTTATGGGTTTTCTTACAAAAAGTACTTCATCTTAAAAATAGTAGCTGTTCTTAGAACAAACATTAGTTTTAAAAAAAGGACCTTTCCGGGAAAGTAGAATACATATTCTTACAAAATGGACCTAAAAATATTTTTTTTCTAAAATACATTCTATAAAAAAAATTGTTTCTTAAAAGAGGTTTATCATTTTACAAAAAGTATATTTTCTTAAAGGTCCATTTAAATTATCATATTTTTCAACGGGCGCCGTACGCGTGTTGGAAATAACTAGTACATAATATATAAGTATAGGTCGAGGAACTTTGTTCCAACCAGGTGTCCCCTGACACCTCACGTAATTCTTTTTTGTCTCAGCGTATAAGGAACTTTGTTTGCTTCAAACGCCCAGAAGGGTAAAGGGCCCTATAAAATGAGGATAACATATATTTCCAACCGGCTCGATATTCAGCTTTTCTCCTGCAGTTGGTAACACCTTACTCCCGCAGGTAATCTTCCACCTGGTGTCTCCAGCGCAGTCGTGGTCGGCCTATTTTTCGTTGTCCTTCGAGTACGTCTTCGAATACCTTTCGCATTGACTCGTTGAAATTTTCTCTGCATGGAATGCCGGTCACACTCGAAACAGCGGGCGCAAACATTTTTGCTTATGCGGATAATGTGGTAATTGGTATAAGAAACAAATATCCTAGAAACCTAAGGTACATTCTCCAAGGTTGCTTTCGATGGGCCGATAAAATTGGTTGGGTGTAAACGAGAAAAAGACAGAGAGGGTCTTTTTTACCCGAACCCGTACCTACCATGGAGCCTATTACATTGTATGGTTCTGAGATTAGGTTTACAGAGTGTGCCAACTGTCCGGCAGTTGTTTTGGAAAATTCTACAGGCTTAGTTTCAGACCCAACATAATGGAAAGGCTGAAAAGGCGATGATAGCCATATACACCTTGTAATAGGCTGTAAATGAGCTCTTTCCCGGAGTATGGTTTACTGTATCTACATATATAGCGTTACTGAGACCGATAATGCTGTATGGGGTTATGGTGCGGTGGCAGGTGCTTGAGGAACTCATCAATTGTGCACTACTGACTAGGGTTAAGAGAATGGCGACGATGTGCATTACCATTCCCACTCATGCACTGAATGTAACGTTATACTTGTTACCGGTACACCTTATAGACAGTCAAATTGCTTCTATGTCTGCCATCAGGCTAAGGCAACTTTCACAATGGGGAATAGTCGGAGTCGGTTATGGTACAATGCTGGAAGATATTCCTAACATTCCTGCCATTAGATGATCGCATCCGTTTCGTAACGTAATCGGTAGTTTGGAAGTCAAATAAAATGGAATCTTGAATTTAAACCTCATGAATAGTTTTATGAAACAAGTTAATAGATGAATAGGATATAATCAATATAAATTTGTTAGAAGTTGCCATCAAATAGATTCTCTAAAAGCACTTTCGTAATTGAAATTACGATCCGAAACGGATGCGGTAGTTAGGCCCCTGCATCTGTTGCATACTCGAAAGCTGAACCACTATTCGTTCGGAAATATAACACTGCCATACCGGAAAGGGATTAACGGCTTAAAGTATTTCCTGATATACAGGAATATATAAATTGCTATGCGTATGCGTCGAAAAGAAATGATCTGGTAGGCTACAAGGTCTACCCTACGGAACTACGGTTGACAATTTCTAGTTGATTTCCTGATCAATGTAGCGTGTATGAGGCTTAAATTTTGACTACTAGAGAAATTACCCACACTTACAGATGTGTGTTCTGAGTACCTGCCATGATACCCTAATCTTACAAGGCTGAAGGTTAATAGTCGAGCAGTCTATGGGACCAGTCGGGCGGCTAACGATTCCCTGGAATAAGTAGTCCAGAATTCCACATCTGCCTAACACTGCCGCTGACGTCTCAACGAGATGGGTACGGTATTCATATTAAGGCCGCTCCGGTTAAGTGCAGTGTGGATTAGTTGGTCAGACCATGGACTTCTTTATAAGGAATTTGAGCAGGAATTTGAGCCTGTTGGTATGCCCGTGTACTGCAGGAAAGCTTCTAGATAATGATGCAGGAGAGTGTCACAGGGTCACGACAAATCTAGCCCATAGTGGATAGCAGGAGATCCATTAAGTATTGTATATATCCAGGCACAAGGTATCACTGCTGGCTGCAGATTTGAGGGGACACTCTGTGATTGGTCGACACACGACGAGACTAAGAGAGGTTCTTCTTTTATTAAAAGGTTTTTTTTATGAAAAGTTATTATTTTTAAGAAGAAGTACTTTTTGTAAGTAAAAGCCATAAGAGTATGAACTTTTTTTACAAAGAAGTTCTTTTTTTAAGAACAGATACTTTTTAGAGAAGTGGTACTCTTTTCAGGAATTGGTTATTTATTTAAGAAAACGTACTTATTTTCAGAAGAAAAGGAAAAGAAAAAGTATAATTTTACTTTTAAGAAAATGTACTTTTTAGAAAACGAATTTTGGTAAGTAAATTTAGTTTTTTTGAGAGAAGGATTTTTTGAGATATGTTATTTTTTAAGACATGGGAATTTTTTTTAGAATTTTCCCTTTTTCAAGAATAGATACATTTTTAAGAGTAGCTACTTATCGCAAGAAAAGTTATTTTGTTTCACAAAAAAGGTGCTCTTTAAGGAAAAGTAGTTTTTTTAAGAAAGGGCAATTTTTGTAAGGAAATTTACTTTTTTATGAGAAGGTACTAATTTAAAAAAAAAAATTTTTTTTTGTGAAAAACTACTTTTTGTAAGATATTGTACTTTTTTTAAGCAAAGGTACTTCTTTAAGATAAGGTATTTGTTTAAGAAAAGGTACTTTGTGTAAGAATACGATTGGGAATTTTTTTTGAGAAAATTTTTTTTTTTTTAACAAAATTCACTTATTTAAGAAGATGTTCTTTTTTATAACTTCTTTCACTTTGGCTTTTTTAAATTTACTTTATGTTGGGTTCACAACTATAATATATACTAAATAGTGGTTACAGGCTCCACCTATAAAACTTCCCATTAAACAAGATATTTTCCAACATATGTTAGTCTAGACACAAACCAAAGCAAAAGTTGATAATATAGTTGATAAATATGGCCCCATTTTTCATTTAGCCCCCATCCCGCAACGTGCGATAAGGGACTTCGTTCCAAAAACCGCAAAATAACCCTAACTAAAACCGAGCATTAACCGGCTTCACCGGTTTTCCTCATTCTGTGAAACCGAAAACCGGTTTTCCAAAAATGTGATTTTCGAACAACCCGAAAATCGGATATTCGAAAATGCCAGTTATTTGAACACTCTAGTAGCTGCTCATTATTTTCCCCATACCCTGTGGGTTATGAGTAAGCGTTCATTACCCATTCCCAACGGCGATGTGTATGGGTTACACGTGGTGGGTAAAGACAAACTCTGGTGCCGTCAGCATCTTTTCTAGTTGAACTCGATAACGTGTGCAGTGTGTATCTAAAATTGTAGCCAAACCCAAATAAATACTTTCCTCAATATTGCAAAATCGTTTGATAAAAGTTTCCAATATAGTTTTCGCAATTCCGATATTGGGCTCAAAGTCAATATCGCACGGTTGGAAGCCTACGGTCTTTGGAATGTCTCCTGTCATTATGACAACTTAAGAACACGGTACATTTGACACTGCATATAAGTCTGTGGTTAGTGAATAAAAGGGTTTCAATATTCTACATAATTTGGCTAATATTTTAACAGAGATTTGCACATTTTTGATTCCTTTGAAACTGTGTCTCTGGTATTCAGGTACCATTTTACGGTTCTTTCTAGACATTTTTTCAGAATTGTTTTTCGATCTTTTTGGAACCATTTAGAGTTCAGTAAGCGTGTTTTGGTTACACCGCTTGCTTATACATTCGCTTGTTTTGTATGAAGCACTTAGCGAAGACTTAGCGAGAACTTAGCGACGCGAATCGTTTTCGCTAAGTTTATACAACATTTTTTTAGACATCTTTTACCTGTTTCTCGCTAAATAGCCGTTTTCTTTTCAACTTAGCAAGCGGTAATAGCTTGCTTGTAACCAAAACACGACTAATTTTCGGCTTTTTAAAAACCATTGTCGGTTCTTTTAGAGCCGTTTCCGGTTCATTTAGACCCATTTTTCGGTTCGATTGAAACCGATTGGCGTTGTTTTCGAACCGTTGTTCGCTTCTTGTCCGGTCGGTTCTTGTTGGGTCCCCTGTTCTGTGTATCTCGAGGCCAAAGTTCAAACAGAGTATTTGTTGTCACTTAGATTTTTCATGAAGTTATAGCAAAAGTTACAATTGCTTTTTTTTTACGAAAATGTTACAAAGTTATTAGAATTTCCCAAAAATAATGAAAAAGCGTATGGCAATTTTTCATATTCACATTAAAATATCAATTTCATTTAGTGTTATGATACCCAATAAACGACGACAGCATAATATTCAATTTATAAGCAGCCTTCGCCTTTTACATTCCACTGTTATTCTATTCTATTCAAGCACCGTATGAGAAATCCAAAATGCGATTTGCAATAATGATGCGATTTAAGCAGCTGAAAGCCGATAAATGAATCTGGCCTACACTTATGATTTTATGCCAGAAATTGTTGCAAATTCCCTTTAAAATCTCAGTTTCAATACGGCTTTAAGTTTCACGGAAAAGGGAATATTTTTTTTTATAAACTCCCATTTCGGACAGTGTTAACTGATGACACTTTACCCTAATATATAACAATATACAGTGTTTAAGAATAATATCACACTGAGCTTCTACTCCCTCCTACAACCTGATGCTTTTAATGCGGCCCAAAGAAATTCTCAGAATTTTTCATCCTATTTGACATAAACAAATTTCATTGTACGTTGGCCGATTGGTTCCTTAGAAACAGGATTTTTTCCCTCCCCCGCCTGGGGGTCTCTGCTGATCACAAGTAGCAAATTTTAGTATGCATACACCCCACGCCGGCCAACTTATATGTATCAGCCATGTAAACGAACTTTCCGATGAGAGGGTGGAAAAGAAAAAACAGTTATATTCGTACATTTTTATGCAAATTGGATGCCATAGATGTTATAGCAACCGAAATGCCATATATTGATACATATTCTTATTCTTTAAAAATCCCCAGGACTAAAAGGAGAATGACAAAAAGAATATAGAAAAAGTAAAAGATTCTACTGCAGAAAGATTTTTCTTTGGTGTGAAAAAAATGTTCAATTTGAAAGTGCAAAAAAACAAAATACAAAAGCAATATTCTCTCTTATCATTTTCGCTATTGTCCTTTCACCTTACAAATGACAATAGAAGTAACAGACCAAGTGCTGCCGGAATTTTTTAATTTACAGAACAATTTGATGACCCAGAAAGGCTTCCTTCTGTCGGTGCGGTGGAGTGTTCAAATGGAATGTGTCTACGTTACTGTTGTAAGGTTCATATTTCGACTCTAAGATAGAAATTCATTTGATTTTTATTTAAAGTGTCATGATTATTTTGGGAAATGGGTGATTTATTTTTAAATTATGCTTTCTGCGCAGGCACCAGATTCAGAATCTTATTTTATATTTTCATATTCCATTTACCTAAAATACTGTCTTAAACAGTGACATATTTCAAGTCTGTTCTTTAATAACACAGTGCAACACGAAAAAATATAACAATATACGGACACCACTACGTGATAAAATAATAAAAAAAAGACCCGTGTCTCCCAGTTTTGCCCAAAGTCATGCACTTTTATTATGGCCCCCCAAAGATTTGGAGCCTCGTTATCATTTTTGCAAAAAAGTGATAGTTTTGCCAGGCTCATATCCTGCAAATCGTTCGGAATTTTGATTTACTTTCTGAGGGAAAGTTGTAGCTCTTATCGTAAAGAACAAAAATTGGAAACAAAAAAAACTTCATCTTCAAGGTCAAAATCGCAAAAAAAAACTTTAAAAAATTCGATTTTTATTACCTTTTTTCCCCTGTTTAGGTGCATAGATAGCAAACCGTTCAAAATTTAATGAAACACTCAACTACAATAATGTACCTATGATCTCAATAAACAACTTTCTGGAACATATTAACTTCCTAGTAATGATTCTTAATACCGCAAAAGTGAAAAATTTCCAGAAAATTTTTAAATTTCATTTGTTTTTTCTTTACTTCAACATTGAGATACTATGCTATGTATTACAATAATAATTAAAAAAATATTCGTATAATATACTTAAAAAAATATTCGCCCGGACTTTTGCAAATCCCACTATCTTAAGTTGTGGATCCAATTCGTCGGCCGAATTATCCGAATCGTCCGAATCTGACTCTGATTCAGAACTTATAGTGTCCACAGGCACGTTGCTTCCAGACTGCCCTCCATCGTCAGATTTTTCTTCTTCAAATACTTCATTAACGTCATTCAGGGTGATCTTGTGACTCCACCAACATATCTGAAATGAATTAGAAAAGAAATCAAAAAAGGAATGCAAAACAATGCATACCTAAAATTGATATTACCTCTGCAAGTAATGCATCGAGTTTCTTGCCTTTGAACGGTTTTTTCAAGGGCATTGTGGTTTGGTGAAACCGTTCTCCATGCTCATCGGATTCGGTAGGGAGTTGCTTGATAAAATCGTCAAAATGAAGAAAATGCAGCGTTAATGTCATCGATGTGTCGATTTTCTCAAAATAATACAGCATTGTCTATGATAAGAGCTACAACTCTCCCTCAGAGAGTAGATCAAAATTCCGAACGGTTTGCAAGATATGAGCCTGACAAAATGATCACTTTTTGCAAACATTACACCAAATCTTTCGGGGCCCATAAAAAAGAAGTGCATGACTTTGGGCAAAACTGGGAGACACGGATCTTTTTTTTTGATCTTTTATCATGTAGTGGTGTCCGTTTATGGTTATATTTGCATGACTTAAAAAATTACACACCGTGTAATTAAAACCTTGCTTTAGAACGATGTATACCCTTAATTAATCCAAATTTTTAGGGCTCCCAAAATGTTGCTATTTTGTTTGATTCTAGGGCTCCAAAAGCTGTTGTCTGGATTGTTTGCATTTTTCTATAATCAATTTTGAACGTGTTTCATTGACCCCATGACAACCATTACTGTGACTTTTCTATAAACACGACGTTTCTACCTGAAAATTGCGGTACAGAAATTGAGGTTTATGATAAGGCATCTGACCTAAATGTTTTTCTGTTCAATAAAGTATTTTTTCCTGAATAGGTCACCTTAATAACATGCAAAATTTTACAATAACATACACACACTTTGAAATCTTTGCCACATCAACATCGCATACACAGTTGAAAATATCCTGACTCGTATTTAAATGCAATAGAGCAGGACGATTTGTAAAAGTTAAACGTTTTATGCTCCGTTAAAACGGTTTAGTGACCCAATTTCTACTTGTGTTCCGTCCATTTTGCTGAGAATGCAAAAAAAAAAAAGGAAATGCAATGCCATGTAACCCTTAAAAGCGACTGAAAGCTAAAAGTAATAAAAACAAAACAATAACATGAGAGAATGAATGGTGACAAAAAAAAAACATAGAAAACCGCGATAAACAAAGTAAACTTTTTGTAACACAAACCCAAACCCCGACTGAGGCGATGCAAATTTGGTTAGTGAGTGCGAGTGGAAGGAGGCGGAAAAGGACATTTTGTTGATGTTGATGAAAAAGACTGAGTGACAAGCATAGGGGTGACAATGCGGATGAGTATGGCGATGATGATAATGAAGATGTAGATGAAGATGATGCGAATGCGACTGAAAATAATAGCGAAGCTACAAAAGACGAAAGTGAAATTGTTAAAAACGAAAACGATTTCTTTTTTTTTGTATTTAATAGTCAAGGACAACCATTAACCACACCAACCTCAACTATGTAAATGTGGCAAACAACAATCTCTACACAGAAAAGGATTCAAATGCTAAATTTTTAAAAGGAAATGGATTTTAATGTACATTAACATTTCCTTTTTTTTCCTTTTTTGCAATAAACACAAGACAAAGTCAAAGCTTTAACCTTAAATAATATACATTTCACAAAAGGATGTCTTCAAAGTAGGGAAAGGACACGACCCGTTTGACAAAAACCAAAGGAATAGATGGTAAAGAAGATGTTACACTATATTATTCGTTTGAATCCATTAAATAACTCACAAAAAACTAAAGGTTTTCCATAAAGTTGAAAGGCAAAACCGCGTCAGTAATAGACATTTTACATGCGTTAAGAAGAAAGTCGAAGTAACAAAACAAATGGATGTATTTTAAGTAAATTTGTTATAGTTTAATGCGGCTGATCTTTGACCTGGTCATGCCATTAATTTTTTTTAAATTCATTAAATTTTTAAAGTAAAGGGTGTCTTAGTAAGATTGCACTTTTTATATTTAGCGAATTTGTTTTGCGCAAGTGGCAACTCTGAAATTTGGCAGCTGTCTCGGAAACAAATCACATTATTAAAAATAGAGCGCTTTACGAAAGAACATAACAAAAAGAAGTTTCCAACCCATGAAGGGATTGGGGAGAGCTTCTCACAATCATTGAGGTGTGCGCTTTCTAGTTGTACACTCACTGATTGGGACCTACAGTTTTACACCGATTCCGAACTGTATTTTGAGAAGTCTTTTCATGGCTAAGGACTCGATAGTGTTGCCATCACTAAGCGAGGTGACCGTCGTCAAAAGAAATGTAAGGTGGTCTGAGCAGGGATTGAACCCACGTTCTCATGTACAAGAGCTGCGCACACGTTAAAATTTTGAAAAATTATTACAAGAATTTGGAAAGTTATGCTGAAACCGCTCGCAAATTTCAAAGAATTTTCATCCGAGCAAGTGCACCTAATGTGTCAACCATTGTGAAGGGTTGATAAAGTACCTGCAGGGTTGATAAAGTCCCTGACATACTGTTTGCTGAAACAATAAACCTATGATTGCTGAAATAGCAAATATGTTTCCTTTCACCTTTTTAGCTGATGTATCTGCTGTTTTACTAAAAAAAAACTTTTTTTGAATGGCAAAAAAAATTTAAGAAACTTGGTCGGTTAATGGGCAGTAAGACCCCGGTGCGTCAACATACCGGTCGGTCTCTTGAAAACATTCCTGCTGTAAACGAGAGCGTCGCCGAAAAACCGAAAACCTCAATTCGGCATCTTTCTCAACAACCTCACATTCCACGAAGCACTACGCAGCGATTTTTTGACAAAAGACCTCCACCTTCATGCGCAAAACATTCAGCTTACTCAGGAGCTCAAACTAGCAGACCATGGAAAGCGTCGGTAATTCGATCAATGGGTTATGATGCAAAATGAAGTCAATGCCAATTTTTCAATAAGTCATCTTCTGCGATGATGCGAATTTCCATCTCAATACAAAAAATTGTCGAATTTGGGTCTCAGAAAATCCTCACGCAATCCATGAGAAACAAATGCACCCACAACTAGCAAATGTCTGGTACGGCGTTTGGTCAGGCGGCGTGATTGGGCCTTACTTTTTTGAAGATGATGTCGAAATTAGCGAATTAGTTGTTGTGGCCTCAACTGACTAGCATGGATCTGGACGTCATGTGGTTTCAGCAAGATGGCGCCACCTACCACAGCGCGCGTTAAACAATCGATTTATTGCAGCAACGATTTCCAGAATAAATTATTTCAAGAAATTCTGATGTCAGCTGGCCACCAAGATCATGCGATTTAATGGCGTGCGATTTCTTCCTTTGGCGTTTTGTGATATCTCGGGTTTATGCGAATATAAGGAAAATGTACTAGGAATCGAAACTTCAACCGGTAGGGGACTATAAGTACACTGTTAAAAAATAAAGTTTTACTCTCCCGTAATCACATTTTAATACGCGTCGTTTGAGACCCCCCCCCCCCTCAAATTTGAAATTCCAAAAAAGCGTTTTTTCAGTACACCCTACTGGGCGTGACATCCTAAAAAGTAAACGGAAACAGTTTACACAAACAAGCCCATAAGTTATACAGATTATAAATATTTATACATATACAGGGATTTCAGTTGATGCCACAAATAAAAAAGAAAATTTATTATTTGAAAGTCCTTTCTTCATGCTCTTTCCTTTAAAATTTAAACCATTTTGTCAAAAAGAAATTTAAAGACACGACATAAATTCGCAAAAGTGCAAAATCCGTTATACGTTAAATTTAAGAAGACCCTTAACGAGCACTCTGTTCTTTTGTCCGTGGTGATTTGAAAAAGGTTGCACAGAGAAGTTGCATTCAAAGAGTGATAAAGCTTTTAAGACTTCGTCCCAATAGTTTTTCAATTTTTCCTCTCTGTTTCAGTCGTTGTCCTGCTGTTTTGTTGCTGCCTTTGTACGTCCTCTTTGTTATCTATTAAAGATTTATTTTTATTGTAAATTTTACAAGTCCTTTAAAGTTTAACAACCATGAAAATTCACATTTTCACAGATCATCATTTGGTTGTTGCTATTGTTGCTATTGTTCCACTCCTCGTCGTCCTTTTGCAAGTGCATATATATTAGTGTGTGTGACTGAGTGTTACTGTGTGTGAGCGTACTTTCATTTTTATATAAAAATTTCGTAAGTCTTATTGCATACTTTTTTTTTATATAGTAGTATGTGTTTTTGAACGTAGTTGGTGTAAAAGTTTAAGACGAAAGTACGAGAAGGCTTCGCTCTATGAAATGCCTGTTTGGGCTAAATTTTTTACTACAAGGAGAGTGATGTATCTTACCAAAGCTGTTCAATCTAATTGAAGGTGGTCTCTTTCCACGTAAAGTAATGCATGAAGATATGACAGTGATGCATCTGAATGCCCTATGCTCTTAGCTTAAAATTTGTTGCCCAACCGATTATACTACCACCTTATATCAACTGCAATTGTAAGCATTCGTAATGGATGTGTGACTGTATACTTACATACGTATACCATATACCAAAAAATGAGTGTGCAAAACTCTAGCATTAAGTTAAGCTCAAATGCCACACACTGGAAAGTAAAAATAATAAAAGGATATAAATACATGTATAAAATAAAAGAAGCGTCTCCTGTAACTATCACCTTTGCGTTTTATAGGAAGCTTTACAGCACTGAAACAGACACAAATTGCATTTGGTTCATATCATTTCACTGCAATTGCATTGAAAAGAACCACTATAATGGGTGGCAGTAGAGTTAAAAGTCACTACAATTACACAAGGATGGGGGCAAGTGGAGGGGACGAGAAATGGCTGCTACTCTAAATGCAATTGGTGCAGAAGACGTAATGATATTTACACAAACGTATGGAACGTTCGTTACCTGTATCTTGACTTTGTGAAGAATACTAACCAAGAATGGCCATAACTGTCACCATTGTGAACATTAACGTAATTCTTTTTTTTTTAGCTCTGTCTTCCCACCACATGAACCTTAATGCTAGTGCTTGTTTGGGATTTCCCTGAGCTCAGTCACATTTTCTTAATGCTCCTAGGAAGATGCCAGGAGATAAGAAAGTGTTAATATTGGTGGCATGCGTTGGATATTCTCCTTGGTCCTTATCTTTAAATTCAAGGAATATACATACATATATAAAATTAAATTATGTAGAATATTTAATTTTTCCCATTTCAATCGAAATTTGTTTTCAGCAAATCTTGTGAAAGTTATACCAATTCTTAGGTAACCGCTCATAAAATTTACATAATAATTTGTTTTTTATCTAATATTTTTATTGGAAAAATATTTTCTATATTTATGGAAAAAAGGATTTTTTCTTATTTTTGTTGTTGTTATGTTTAACACCACCCAGTTTGGGATGCAGACATATTTAGCATATTTGTTAACCCTACGAACATGCGAAAAGTAAAATCATGTGAATATTTGTAAAATATTTCCCGGTAGAAAAATGGTTATGAGATAGATAATTTCGGTTCCTCCATGAACATAATAATGGTAAGAAGACTGAGAAATATGAACATTAACTCAGAACCATTTTTCGAAGCGTATTAAATCCCTAGTTCGGCCGCAGTAGAGGAAAAGGTTTGCACATAGTTCAGTAATAGCCTTCATGGTTCGGTGTTCTGAAATTCGTTTGAAATATGCAATTTGGAAAGCACCATATGTAAGAGTTTTTAATTTGCATTAGATTTTTAATTTGCATTACTTTATCTAATGGAAATGCAAAACAATTAGCATTCTTCGCAATGGCAGTTAAAAAAATTTTGAAATTGCATTTGTTCAGGCAATTTAAATGCCGGTTGTGGAATTGGCTGCCAATTGTAATAAAATGTGGGAATGCTTTTAATTATTTGTAATTTGTTTTTCTGCTGGCAATTCTGTTTTTAAAGTATTTCATATGTAGAGGTTTGTGGCTTAGATAGATGTTGCCTTGTGGTTCTGTCAAATTCATAAACCTGTACTGTATAAATGATTTGAAAAACAACATTGCCAGGTATGAAGGAAATGTTTTGAAAAGAAGTAAAATTTTCAATGACATTTAAATTTTGCTGAATTTGCATTTGTAGAGGTAATTTAAATTAAACTAAAAATTATAATTGTCATATACAATGAGTCATTTGTTTGAAAACAGTGGGCCAACATTTTTTCGGTATTAAACTTCATATTTCGGTATTCTGAAATTACTTTGAAATATAAAAAAATGGTTTCCCGTTACAGCCCATGAAGGGATTAGCTTCTCACAAACCGGTGAGCGGTACACGTTCTAGTTTTACATCCACTGATTGGGTCCTATTGAGAGGTTTTTCATGGCTAAATTCTCGATAGTATCGCCGTCACTAAGCGAGTTGACCGTGGTCAGAGCAGGGATCGAACGCACGTTCTCATGCACAAGACGCGCGCACACTACCATTGTACCGCCGATGGCCAATATATACAAAAAAAATGCTTTCCCATTACATCCCATGAAGGGACAGGGGAGAACTTCTCACAATCACTGAGCTGTGCGCTTTCCCGCTTTCACTCACTGATTGGGACCTACAGTTTTACAACGATTCCGAACGGTATTTTGAGAAGCTTCTTCATGACTATATACTCGATAGTGTCGCCGGCACTATGCGAGGTGACCGCCGCCGAAAGAAATTTTAAGGTGGTCAGAGCAGGGTTCGAACCCAGGATCTCATGTACAAGAGCCGCGCACACTAATCATTGCACCACCGACCGCCAATATATACTTCATGTTTGCTGTTGGAATAATTTTTATATTGGACATCATGAATGCTTCAAAAATTAAACAAAGTGCTTAAATGAAAGAGCCTAAAATTATGGGATTCTGAAATTTGTCTAAATCTTCGGATTATTATAATCGAGAGAAACATCCTAGGACCTATTGTTAGGTTGGCTAAGAAATCTTGATATGTTTGCAATGGCCTTTTTAAAAATAGCCAGCAAAAATATAATGGAGTAGTTCCAACGGCTCTACCCCTTTCTGTACTACCAACGAAGTACTATATGCGGATTTTCGACATACAGGAATCCGAAATTGCATTGCAGATATTATGGTGTTTGTCAGAAGAAAAAGGTTATCTGCCACTAATGCTGTTATTGTGAAAAATTAATAATTAATTAGTTAAACCCTCGCTACACAACCCGGTAATTTCTATGGTACACTTTCAGGCGAATACAATTTGATTCCCAAAATTTTGGCAACAAATGTTCGGTCGTTGTAAAGGGGTTTTCAATAAGAGCCCTACAAAAGTTTTTTAAATAAAACAAAACCGGTTTTAGATACCAATGAAATTCTTTATTCCTGTGAAAGTACGTTCGATGCCATTATGTGTGGAACTCGATTTCTTTTGCATGGCCACCACGGGCACGCTTGCAGAAGTCCAGATGCTGAACCCAATTTTCGACGGTTTTCAAGCATAAATCGGCCGATACTGCTGCAATTGCACGTTCGATATTCGTACGCAGTTCATCAATCGTCGCTGGCTTGTTGGCATAGACCATAGACTTGACGTAGCCCCACAGGAAATAATCTAACGGCGTCAAATCGCACGACCAAGGCGGCCAATCGACTGGGACATTTCGTGAGATAACACGTTCACCAAACTTGGTTTCCAATAAATTGATTGTGGCATTCGTTGAGTAGCTTGTGGCGTCGTCATGTTGGAGCCACATGTCCTCCAAGTCCATATTATCCAATTGGGGCCAAAAATATTCGGTTACCATTGAATGGTAGCTATTCGCATTCACAGTAATGTGCCGGTCTTGATCATCACGGAAGAAGTACGGCCCAATGACGCCGCCGGCCCATAAACCGCACCAAACCGTAATTTTTTTCGCGATGCAATGATGACTCATGGATTGCTGTCTGACCAATAATGCATATTTTGCTTATTGACGAAGCCATTCAGCCTGAAATGAGCCTCATCGCTGAAGATGTGTTTCCGATGAAAATCCGAAAAATTTTCAAGTTGTTGCTCAGCCCAATTCACGAGCATACGACGCTTATGGTGGCCAAGCGGCTTCAGTTATTGCGTCAATTTGATCTTGTAAGGATGTAGGCCAAGATCTTTTCGCAAAATTCGCCACAACGACGTCACAGAGATGTCCAACGCTTGAGAACGACGTGTGAGAGACACATTTGGGCTTTCTTGAACTGAAGCCTCAGCGGCAGCAATATTCTCCACACTACGGGCACTTCTTTGTCTCACTGGCACGAGAACATTTTGTACAGTGCCTGTGGATTCAAATTTTTCCACTAGACGCTCAATTGTTGATCTGGTAGGACGATTATGACGACCACAAATTGGACGTAGCGCTCTTAAAGTTGAGGCCACTGACTCCAAATTTGGGTAGTAAATTTTAATAATTTCGACTCGTTGTTGTCTCGTATATCTTTCCATAATGAAATGGCAAACCTTACTGAAGAGAAATGTCAAAAGAGCGGGAAAAAATATGGCGTCGTTTGCTGTCCCTATCGATTTACTTTTGTAGCGTCTCTGTTGAAAAACCCTTTACTTGCCACATTGAGCAATTTTTGTTTAGAAATAAAACAAAACAATAATAAGAACAAAGTTTGATTTGGTGAGATTTGAACCCAGGACCTTCACTAGCTGCCGTTTTGTAGTCGGACATGCTACCATCGTGCTAATTTTTGTGCTGAGTCGTAGCGCTAAGGAACAGAATTTATTCTACTTAAAAGTATCCAAATTTGGAATACTACCCTCCAAGGACAACACAATGTAAAAAGCGACGGCGCAGCACCCAAATTTGCACTATCTTTTACCGCGTAGTTATGTGGAAATTCTGGTGATTGGATTTGCATCCCATGAAGGGATTAGGGAGAGCTTCTCACAAACCGGTGAACTGTGCGCTTTTTTGAGAAGCTTTTTCATGGCTAAATACTCAATAGTGTCGCTGTCACTAAGCGAGGTAATCGCCTTCGAAAGAAATTTTAAAGTGGTCGGAGCAGGAATCGAACCCACAATCGCATGCACAACAGGCGCGCAGCACTACCATTGCACCACCGGCGACGAATAAATTATACATTTAATTCATCTAAAATCGGGTTTACTTAAGTATACTCCCATTTCTAGTACTTTAACAGATCCCTGTCATCGCTATAACAGCGCTCTGCTAACTAAAATGGTTTGTGTATTTGCTAAATCGAATTCATATTTGCTGTCATTGTATAACTTTTCTATTTTCCTAAGTTCAAAACTTTTTAGTTTTCATTGTAGAGGTGAGTCGCCGTCATACAATCTTAACCAATCAATATAGGTGAGAATATATTTTCATTAGTATATTATAAGTATAAAGTATATCATTAGTATATTGGTGGCGGAGTAGAATTCTATAGCTGTGGCAATACTTATTGATAAAAATATTTATTGTTTGCTATTTGATATTAGCTACTTGATATTTGTTATTTGATAGTTACTATCTGCCATATGCAATTTGTTACATGATATTTGTTGTTTTCCACTTGATATTTAGTATTTGATATTATGTTACTGTTATTAATTTGTTATCTGTTATTTGATACTTTCAGTTTGTTATTAGATGTGTTATTTTCTGTTTACTATTTGCTACGTAATAGTTTTTTTCTGCAATTTGCTACTTGGTTTTGGCAATTTGCTATTTGTTATTGATGCAATCTTAGTCTCCGCAACTCTCGTACATGAGACATTGGGTACGATCCGTTCTCAGGCAACCTTACGTTTCAATCGACGATGGTTACCTGGCTTAGTGTTTATGATACTACCGAGAAATTAGCCACTAAAAGCTTCTAAAAACACTACCTAGCCGGTGTAAGACAATAGGTCCCAAACACTGATAGTAAGAAGCTCTCGCCTGCACGCTGAAAAATCTACCGTTTCTTGTTTGTTGTCATTTTTAATGTTGAATGTTAAGCTCGAGGTCATTCTATATCTCTATTAATAGAAATATAGTTTTTAAAAAGGAGTTTTTCAAATGTATTCCTATCATTCCCGGCAAACCGTATAGCTATTTCAGATCTAGCCACAGATCTTCATCAGCGGTTGTTTGGAATGATTCGTCAAACTAAATGCAAATGAAAATTCACTTCAATTGAGAATTTCCGACTGTTCGTTTTCTACACGAATAAGTATCTATATGAAATAGTCGTTAAACAAATGTAAATGTTTTACATGTGTAATTTAATTTAAAATAAAACCAAAAAAAACCGGTTTCACCGATGTTTGCCACAATTAAAACCCGAAAACCGGTTTCTTGAAAAATAGATTTTTCGAACAACCCTAAAACCGGGTTCTTGTAAAATTGATTTTCCGAACAAACCGAAAACCGATTTCTAGTCATAATTCACGCTGATGAAACATCGTTGGGAGTCTTGGATAGAAAAATGCTTCCAGAAATATATGGTTCTATAATAGTGAACGGCGGGTATCGTCGAAAGATAAACCACAACCTATATAATCTGAATCCTGACATCGAAGTTCTTATGAGAATAAAAGAAACGAGTTTACGCTGGCTACACCATGCCAGTGAAATGGATCAGAATGAAGCAGTTCGAAATGTATTCAAACACGTACTCGAACAACATCGAAAAATAGGACAACCAAGACTTCGCTGGAAAGACTAAGTGAAAGATTGCTTGCGAGAGCTGGGTATTACCAACTGGAAGAGAAAAGCTAAAAATCGAAGCGGTTGGAGAAACATTCCATCCTCATGTTTTAAGGCCCTTGAACCCTCTATGTTGTTAACCCTGCTGTTAGATTAGGACCATTTGGTCCAAATTTTTTCTGTTTTCCCTTGTAACTTTGGAACGGTGATATATACTGACTAAATTTTTCTGCTAATGGGGTCTTTTAATAAAACAATGTTATGTGCGAAAATTAAATTTTCTAACTTTATTCAGGACTGAGAAAAATACAAAATGACGAATCTTAGGTTAGAGGACCATTTGGTCAATAGTACATTTTTTCATTACCAAGCGAATGTAAATTCATGTCAAATATTTAGAAGATGTTTTTGATATGTTAGCGGATGTTTTTGATATGTCAAATACTTGCTTTAGAAATTTTTGAACCAAAATAGTTACAAAGAATAAGATAAAATTATTATTTTGGATGAAAATTGCAGTATGGACCAAATGGTCCCTCAATCTAAGATTCGTAAGTTTTTTCTAATCTAACAGCAGGGTTAAGTAAGAACCCCCCTAAATTAGGTAAGGTATTTGAAATTTACTATTTACAAATTGATATTTGTTGTTTTCTAGTTATCATTTGCTATTTATTATTTGTTTCAAGCTATTTGGCATTTGCTATTTGATATATGCTACTTCCTGTTTGCTACTTGCTCTTCGATGCTTGCAATTTGCCATTTGAAATTTGACATTTGCTATTTCCTATTTCCTATTTGCTATTAGCTGTTTGCTATTTACTATTTGTTTCAAGCTATTTGATATTTGCTACCTGCTGCTTGCTACTTGCTACTCGATGTTTGCAATTTGCTATTCGACATTTCCAATTTGATAATTGCTATTTTCCATTTGCTATCTGCTATTTTATTTGATACTTGCTATTTGTTACTTGCTATTCGATGTTTGCAATTTGCTATTCTACATTTCCAATTTGATGTTTACTATTTTCCATTTTCCACTTGCTATGTTATTTGCTACCTGCTATTCGATGTTTGATAGTTACTATTCGGCATTTCCAATTTGGTGTTTGCTATTTGCCATTTTCCATTTGCCACTTGCTATGTTATTTGCTACTTGCTATTCGATGTTTGCAATTAGCTATTCGACATTTCCAATTTGATGTTTGTTATTTTCAATTTGCTATTTACTATTTTATTTGATACTTGCTATTTTCTACTTGTTTTTCGATCCTTGGGATTTGCTATTCGACATTTCCAATTTGACGTTTGCTATTTTCAATTTGCTATTTGCTATTTTCTATTTGCTATTTACTATACGATGTTTGCAGTTTGCTATTCAACATTTCCAATTTGATGTTTGCTATTTTCAATTTGCTATTTGCTATTTTATTTGATACTTGCTATTTGCTACTTGCTAATCGATGTTTGCTATTTGCTATTCTACATTTCCAAATTGATGTTTCCTATTTTCATTTACTATTTGCTATTTTCTGTTTGCTATTTACTATTTGTTTCAAGTTATTTGCTCTTTGATATTTTCTATTTGATGTTTGCTACTTGCTGTTTGTTACTTGGTATTCGATATTTGCAATTTGCTATTCGACATTTCCAATTTGATGTTTGCTATTTTCCATTTGCTATTTGCTATTTTCTGTTTGCTATTTACTATTCGATGTTTGCAATTTGCTATTCGACATTTCCAATTTGATGTTTGCTATTTTCAATTTGCTATTTGCTATTTTATTTGATACTTGCTATTTGTTACTTGCTATTCGATCTTTGGGATTTGCTGTTCGACATTTCCAATTTTATGTTTGCTATTTTCCATTTGCTATTTGCCATGTTCTATTTGTCGGAATTTAATATATGCTATTTGATATTTGCCATTTAATACCAGCAAAACCCGCAACCAAATAGAAACTCAATTTAATACCATCGCTCCCAATACTTCTTCCCAACTTATCATAATCTACTACGATATCCATTATATCATTTTCAACCACCAGTCTTCCAACCAATTTCCGTACGCCATCAATTTATTTCCATTTACTTGCATTATTCTCCAACATTACTCTACCACTTTGCCGTTACTATTCAAATATTGCAACCATCTTATTTATTTCATTTCAAACTATTTTGCAAAATCCTGTTTACAAGTGATCCTTAAAGTTTTCTCATTAAATCTCCATTTCAATGTAAATAAACTCCATCACATAACAGCCATTAGTTGACTTCCTTGTGCAAATTAACTTTTGTGTGTGGGAAAATAGAATTTCAAGCCAATTCATTATGTTTTCCTCAATAAATAGTCAACAATTTCCCTCGCATCCAACGCCATCGCACCGCCCAACAATATTCCAAACCATGTAGTATGTATGCACAACTCCCCGGTTCTATGTTAGGCTACAAAAGTTGGAGCCTTAACAGCTCCCATGTGAACTGTTGGTGACAGGAAACTAAAATGCAAACCATATGGCCAGGATTCAATGCCAGAAGCTAAATGATTTCCTTTGCACCTTATTTGCTTCTAATTTATCCACTTGATGGAATCTTCCGAAACGGTAGAAAATAAAAAAAATCCATTTTGAACAAAATGCCAGCAAGCGGAAAGCTGTAGCATTAGTGGATGGATTCAATTCGAGTGGTGAATGGTTGCACTACAATTGCAACCAAAATATACGAGAAGGATAGCTACACATACATAGGTATTTATATATGTTTGCGACTGGATGTGTCGTTGGATTATTTTGTGTGAATGTGGGAAGTCAGCTTTATATGTGTGTGTTATAAGAGAAAAATCTGTTTCAATAAGAGCAGAGTGACAAGTTATGTAAATTCATTATAAATGGAATTTTTTGAAGTTTATAGTCGATACTAAGAAGGTTTTAGGTCCTTCTGAATTGTCTGTTTTCGCGTATTGAAGACCTGCTGCTTTTTGATTCTTTATTGTCTGTCGCGGTTTTGTTTTCAGCAGTTTTCAACAAATAAAGCGAAATTTGGGTCACAAATACATATACAGACTGGCGCCGAATGAGCTATATGGTTTAAGTGGTTTATAACTTTTTTATTTATGCGATTATTATAATTTTTTTTTTTTAAATACAGTATATTATTGGGGAATGTTTTGCAATTAGCTTTGAAAAATAATATCCTGTAAGTGACGTCCGTTTTCTGCTTCGCACATACGTGCTCTTTTCAGCATATTTTCCATAACTTTTCGCAGAATTTCGGGTGTAATGGCCATGATTTCATTTTGAATGTTGGTTTTTAGTTGGAGAATGGTTGTTGGTTTGTTAACGTACACTCTTTCTTTCAAATATCCCCAAAGAAAACTGTCAGGAGCTGTTAAATCTAGAGAACGTGTAGGCCAGTTAAAATCGCTTGTGCGCGAAATAATGCGTTCGCCGAATATGTCCCTTAACAAAGCCATTGAGGTACGTGCAGTATGCGTTGTGGCTCCATCTTGTTGAAACCAAAAGTTTGGATGGTTTTCCACAGCTGGCCTAATAAAATTTTCCAACATCGTCCGATATGCAGCACCGTTGACAGAGATTGAGACACCACTTTCATTTTCAAAATAAGTGGGCCAATTATACTTTCGAAGGATTCACCGCACCAAACAGTACACTTAAGTGGGTGTAATTCTCGCTGATGCACTGCTCTTGCATTTTCCGTAGCCCAAATCCTGCAGTTTTACTTGTTGACATACCCATTTAACAGGAAATGGGCTTCATCCCTTATTGCCAAATTGTGAATAAAGTCTGGATTTTCCTCCGCTTTTGAATTCAATTATTTGTGCACTTTGTTCGATCGTGTAATGATTCATAATTAATTCCCCAAGTCTTCTTAACAAATTTCTGAAAAAAAAAATTTAAAAAGAATAATTAAAAAAGTTATAAGAAGTTCAAATCATATAGCTCATTCGGCGCCACCCTGTATTATAACCAATTATCCATTGTATCCCAAACATGTTATATTGAATTGCAAACACAGTGTGTTTGGACACAAGCATACTCTATTTGCGACAAGCTACAGAAACGTTACAGTTGCAACCAAACAAGAAGAAAAAAGGAGTGATTTTTCTGCGTGTAGGTCCGGAAAAAGCTGAGGTTATATTCTGATCAAAATGGTAAGGCCTGTATAAACGAGGCTGTAATTACTACTGGGTTGTTTATTTTTAGAAGATGATGTTGATACTCGCTTCAGGGTCACCATATGTCTTAAGTTGCATTGGAGCCTTGATCATATTCTAGTTTTATGCACAGAAATTAAGTACTCAAGTTTCATTACAGAAAATGTGCACACTTAATATTGTGACACCGCCACATTTCAAAAGAAGCTGCCTTTGGTGGCAGTAGAACCAAAAGATAATGTTTCCTGTGAGACATCACCTCTGTTCACTCGGAACCGGTGTAAAACGGTAGATCTCAATCAGGGCGAATAAACTCGAAACCGCATATCTCACTGATTGTGAAAAGCTGCCCGCTTTGCTATCATGTAATATAATCAGAAATATTTTTTTTTATTTATTTAACTTCACTTATCATACCACCACGTACTCGCTTAGCATGCTAAACTCATATATGTGAGAAGTATGTAAAGCTAACCGCAAAATCGATTTCTACTGTCAATAAGGGAGTGAAGTACATTTATCAATGTTCAGCTCAAATGTAAATTGGAAACGCTAAGAGTTCGTTAACGCCAAAACGAACTAACAGACATATGCATATTTTTATGAATATCTTTAGATAAACATGTGGGTGTCTGCCAAAACTGACTATGTCTAGTTTGATACCAATGAATATTGTAGAAGGCAATTGGATTATATGATTTAAATTAATATTGATATTCTGCTACCACCTCCTACTGATGCACTATTTAATTTTACGAATTTTGTTTTTTTTTTGACATAGTTACGTCTTGCAGAGAAACACGGAGACACCAATATTCCAGCTATGATTTGTTGTTTTGGAGAAAAATCTACTCAACTATTGTATTTCCTAAAGGAAATTTAATCAAAACAAAATACTGTGTCTCCGTAGCAGTAATTTATACAAAATCAATTTCCTTTTTTCCACTTTCGCTTAAATCTCCGAAGATTTGGGTTGTATTAAACCACCGTTTTAAGTCATGTTAAAATCTACTGGCATTATGTGAAAAAATACATAAGTGAAGTGCCAGAAATCAGATAAGCAACCCATACGGAATATGGAACGAGTGTGGAATATGGAAGAGCATTTAATGAATTAGATTTTAGCAAAACTTAAATTTTTTTATTTTCAGACATTGGGATGTACATCCCGGAATAATATTTGATTGAGGCAACTGTCCGATGTTGCAAAAAAGTTTTGAGGGAAATCAAAAATATACGACACAAACCAATTCCATTTTCAAACCGATTCCTGGCGATTTTGATTAGGTTATTTTTGGTAATTAAAATTGTGCCTTCTTTGTTTCCTATTCCATTAAGTTTGCGAATTTGATACATTGATATGCGATAAATCTTATAAACTTTAGACCAAAACGAAAAACAGTTTTGAAATTTTTTTAAATTAAAAAAATTTAAAAAAAAAAATTTGTCTTTTTTGATGTCTGGATGTAAATATAACGTGTTTGTAGCTTGTCTCAAAGATAGTATAGTTGTGGCCAAACACTTTGTGTTTGCTATTCATTATAACATGTTTAGGACACAATGATTAATTGGTTATAATATACGTATTTGTGAGACTCGTGTGGCTTTGTTTGTTGAAAACTGCTGAAAACAAAAAGGTGACTAAAAGCAGCAGATCTTCAATTCTCGAAAACACTGAATGCAAATATATACATGGTTCCTGCAATATGCTGCTGGGGGGGGGGGAGCAATACACAAGTATTACACCTAAAGTAACGGGTGCTCCAAATACAGGTATCTGTTTAAATCCCATATTAGTTTGACACTGTTACATTTGTATACCCTCACCCATAGGGATGGGGGTATATATAATTTAATACGAAAAAAATATAACACATAGAAGGAGCCATATTATACCCTTAGTATCTTTGGACGAAATTCGGTTTAGGACTTTTTAAGACGTTTGAGCCATGTCCATCTGTCTGTCTGTCTGGCTGGCTGGCTGGTCAACACGATAACTGCCCTAAATCTTAACAGATCACAATGAAATTTTGTCAGTGACTATTATTTGCCAATATTTTTCTTTCAAATCTTTCTTGTGGTACATGTGATTAGCTTCAACTCACACACCGGCTAATAATCTGTAAATGCCTACTTAACTGGCGGAAATTGGCGAGATTATCACGCCCATTGTGGTATCTCCCATACAAAAGTTTTTTGGCCGTCTGGTTGTTCGGCACGAGAAATCCCGCAAACCCGAACCAATCTTTATGAAAGTTTGTACTAGTCAATATTTAGTCAAACAAAACTCTGCTATAGAAAATGATCTGCTTTGCCACACCCGTTCTGGTACCTCCCATATAAAAGTTGGGCGGATGGCGTGTTGATCGACACGATAAGTCTCGTAAACTACAACCGATCTTAATAAAATTCGGTACAAGGCAATATTTTGCTAAAAGCTACTGTGTTAGTAATAACTGACTATTGTGCCACGCCCAGTTCCGTAACTCCCATACAAGAGTTGGGCGTATTTGCGGTTTGCCGACTCGATATCTCCAATAAATCATAACCGATCTTAATAAAATTTGGTACTGATCAAAATTTTGAAAACAACTTGCCATCCCCATTTTTGTACCTCGCATGTAAATATTGGGAGGAAACTAACTAATTTGGGTATTCAATAATATTTAGCACAATGTCAATCTGTTACTGATATGGTCACCTTTGAGTATGGGCGTTTTTAACAGAACTCCCACGTAATGGATGACTTTGGGTGAGGGTATGATTAAGTCGGTTCACCCGACTGAAACTTATGTACTGGTTTTTCTGATCGAAATACAGACTATCGTGCCTCCGTGGACCAAATTGAATCGCTTTACGCTTGAACAACATTGGAAAATATTGCAAACCTATGTCCATGAAGGTCGTCCAATTTCGGTCGTTTTGCTGGAAACCATCGATGCTGTGAGTGAACGGATGAAGCAACACCGACATGTGATATACCGTAAGTTTGAGGTATCCTTGGGTATAAGGACGGCAAGCATCAATAAGACATTTCATGTTCATTTGGCCGTGAAAAGGATTTGTTCTCGTTGGTTTCCACATAATTTGACGAATGCTCAAAAAAGGCTCGTGTCGTTTAAAGTTCTGAAATAATGAAAAATTATAACCGCGGTTGATCAAATGCAGTGTATAATATCGTCACAGGTGACGAATCATGGATCTATGCATATGAGCCCGAATAAAAACAGCAATCGACCGTATGGGCCTTTCAAGACGAGCGAAATGCAACAAAAATTGTTCGTGGAAGAAGCACATCGAAGCAAATGATCGCGTTTTTTTCAGGATAAGCGGCCGCGTGATCACAGTGCCTTTAGTTTAACGTAGGACTGTCAATTGGCAGTGGTATACCACAATCTTTATTGCCAACAGTGACCGAAAAAATAAGGAAAAACAACACGAGGAGACGTATCATTTTGCATCAGGACAATGCGAGCTCTTACACGTCAGATGAAACAAAGGGCTATTCGAACACTCAACATATTGAATTGATGGGATATCCGCCGTAAAGCCTTGATATGGCCCAATGACTTCTTTTATTCCCTGACATCAAGAATAAACTAGGTGGTCAACGCTTTTCGACACCCGAAGCAGCTGTTGAAGCGTTCAAAAACCATGTCTTGGTGGTGTCTCAATCGGAGTAGAAAAAGTGCTTCGAATATTGGTTTGAGCGCATGCAAAAGTGTATTGATCTACAGGGAGAATATTTTGAAAAACAATAAAACCACTTTCAATGATAAATGGTGTTTTTTTTTGTTTATTGCTGGACCCGAAATATATATAAAAAAAAGTTTCCCATTACATCCCATAAAGGCATTGGGGAGAGCTTCTCTCAACCACTGACCCGTGCGCTTTCTAATTTTTCACTCACTGATTGGGACCTATCGTTTTACATCGGTTCCGAACGGTATTTTGAGAAGCTTTTTCATGGCTAATTACCCGATAGTGTCGTCATCACTGAGCGAGGTGGCCGTCGTCGAAGGGAATGTAAGGTGGTCAAAGCAGGGATCGAAACCACGGTCTCAAATATAAATAGCAACTCTCTAACGCAGGGTCATCATTGACTTTAATTTGACAGTACCCAAGTGTTTGGCGTTTTCCGTTTCTCAAGACCCACTACATTGGTAATTTGGGGTTATCTTGGTCAACAGATGGCGGTCTAGAAAAATAGGGGCACCATACAAGAACAATTTCGTTATTAGAGTACCCACAGTTGCCTGTTTCTATCCGTCCCTACAAAATAGACACGTTTCCAACTAAACGAAAATAATAAGAGATATTTTCGAGTTCTTATATTTTTGTCTAATTTTGCTTTCCCTTTAATCAGTTGGTTTTGACCCCCGCCCGAACACCGGCAATTCAGCCAAATTTTTTTTTGTGGGGGTATTGTACGGAAACACTGATATGGATGCGTCAGTTGCAAAAACGATTAATGCCACGAAAATACAACCAGTCGAAGCGTAAATTTCCGGTGTAGTTTAAACTTCCACGTTCATTATGATTTCAAATTAGTATTCTCTATTATTTCACTACAGCTGCAGCTATTCTACACTTAGATTGATAATCCACTGGCAATATTAATTTAACCAACGGCCCCTAACATACCAATATTTTGGAAAATTGCTGTTAATGTACTTGGTTTCTGACCACCTCATATGTATGTCGTTTTAGATAACATCTGATTGTCCAATTAACAAACAGTTATACATAGTGACCGTAGGTGGTGCAATGGTTTGTGAGGATGGAAGTCGTAAACTTGTTTGCATCCACATCGCACAGTTATATATGGAGTTATTTTGATTTAGATATAAAACTCCCTTTTGTTAAATGCCCCTTTTTATGCCTTCTTTATCCACCTCTGATGAACTCACCACGATCAGCTGAGAGTGATAGCAGCCAACAGCTGAGTGAGAACAGTTGCGCCGCACAAACCACTGAGCGACAGTATATGTGTTTCGCACAACCATAGACACGCACACACACATGACTGGACCATATAAAGCATGGTACAAAGAAATGGTAGAAGCACTAGCCCAGCTGATTTTAACTTTTTTCTGGACTGAGTGTGAGTAAGTTTTTCTCTTATGTCAAAGTTTGTTTACATTTGTTTGTCTGCAACCTCCGTTCGGCAGCAACTGCTGTTTTTGAAATATTTCTCTGCAAAAATTACATAGAAACGTTTTAATTTTCACACTTAAACACTTTCAATATATCAAATAACACTCAATCATTTTCTAAATGGTACTTTTTGCAAATTTGTTTACATTTTCATCATTTTTTTATCAGCTGTTGTGTCAAGTCAGAGCAAAAACAAAATGCCTGTTGTTTTTGGCTTGTTGTATTTGTTGTCGTACTGCATATACCATTATATTACTACCATGATATAAAGTGGCGCGCACAGCTCAAACAAGTCAGTCGTTGGATAGCCGGCGACCCTAACACATCGTAGCCAGTTGTAGTCATAGTAGCTCGTAGCATTGTACACTAGTAGTTTTAGACTTGTAGTTATCCTGTTCGGAGACACCCTGCCTGAGGGAATCCGAACCAGTGTCTCGGCAGCGATAACTCCTGTATACTTGATCGGGGACACCCTGCCTGAGGGAATCCGATTCGGTATCCTGACGATATCTTGCAGTAGCCCCCGTTATCCTTGTATTGTATTTATTTCGGTATTTATCCTGTTTGGTTACTTGTTCGGGACACCCTGCCTGAGGGAATCCGAACCAGTGTCTCGACAGCGATAAGTCTTGTATACTCGACCGGGGACACCCTGCGTGAGGGAATCCGATTCGGGTATCCTGACGATATCTTGCCTTAGCCCTCGTTATCCTTGTATTTAATCCTGTAGTTATCCTGTTTGGTTACTTGTTCGGGGACACGAGGGAATCCGAACCAGTGTCTCGACAGCGATAAGTCCTGTATACTCGATCGGGGACACCCTGCCTGATGAAATCCGATTTGGGTATCCTGACGATATCCTTGTATTTAATCCTGTAGTTATCCTGTTTGGTTACTTGTTCGGGGACACCCGGGAATCCGAACCAGTGTCTCGACAGCGATAAGTCCTGTATACTCGATCGGGGACACCCTGCCTAATGAAATCCGATTTGGGTATCCTGACGATATCTCGCCTTAGCCCTCGTTATCCTTGTGTTTAATTCTGTAGTGATCCTGTTTGGATACTTGTTCGGGGACACCCTGCCTGAGGGAATCCGAACTAGTGCCTAGACAGCGATAAGTCCTGTGTACTCGATCGGGGACACCCTGCCTGAGGGAATCCGATTTGGGTATACTGATGATAATTCTCTTTTCGATACTTCTCTTCTCGATACGTCCCTTTTCAGAAGAAGGTTGATCTGGCCCCTATCATAACAGTCAGGCCTACCATCGTCTTGCAGCAGAAGTCTACGTACTCCCGTACCCCGAAGTATCTGAAGTCACAAACATCGACTCCCGAGTAGCCGTCGTCTGTTTTACGAAAGCGACTGGTGTTCGAACGACCCTTCCCACGAAACACCGCCAGATCGCATGCGAGCCGTCTAAAACTCAACCGTCAACTGTAGCACAACCCGCCGAGGATCCTACAAGGTTTAGCAAAGCCAGAAGATTATCCCAGTGAGATATCCTAGAGTGTGCATTAGAGTGGGTCGCCAAAAAAAAGTCCTGTTTGGCACCCCTAGTTTGAAAGTTTAGCCCAAGAGGATCTCAAAACAAAAAAAAAAATTTCCACGCCCCAAAATACCGCCCTTTTTGTTTTTTATGTCCTGTGTCGGCATTTGAAGTCCGATCGGGACATGTGACATATCGTTGTTCATGGGTTTAAAGAAGCTTTATTTTCTTTATAGATCACATTCAAATTAATTGCTTAATTCAAAAAATATTTTTTTAATTTTTGTTCCAACCCACCCTAAGGTACAACAATTTTTATATTTTATAAAAGCTGCGTAAAAATAATGAACATTTTACTTTTGATGCAATTACTTTAATGCATAAACAAAAAAGTTAACGCGTCTTAAAGTTATCGAAATGTATCAAAAATCGCTTATTTTAGCTAAATTCAGGACATAAAAAACAAAAAGGGCGGTATTTTGGGGCGTGCCAAAATTATTTTTTTTTGTTTTGAGATCCTCTTGGGCTAACCTTTCAAACTAGGGGTGCCAAACTGAAACTTTTTTTTTGTCCATAGGGAGCGACCCGGCTTAGTGTGTAAATTAGTTAAGGTCAAAAGAATTGAAAGTGAAATAAAACAGTCATCAAACACGAGCAACCTGTCTTTCTGTCTCTCTCTCTAGTGCATCTAAATTGTATGTAACGGACTCTGGATACCCCTGAGCATATTCTAGCTTCAAAGAGGAAAACTCGTCGTTACAGGTTAGTGTGCGCGCCTCTTGTACATGAAATCATGGGTTCGATCTCTGCGCTGACAACCTGAAATTCCTTTCGGCGGCAGTCACCTAATCCATAACTTTGTTTTACAGAAATTGTATCTTTGTTATATGATAATTCGCAAAACGTTTAAAATTTCTAAAATAATGTTTTACAAAACACCGCAAGTTTACGCCACTGTAATTTGGACCCGGTATAGTAATAGGATCTATAAAACCGGCTATAATCTTTTTGTGATTAAGAGAAAATGTAAACCAAAAAAACAGAGATGTGTTGGAATGGGAAAATATCTTTATATGGCCCTTAACCCGCTGCTATAACTAATGATTTTAAATTCTTACCATGGCGAAAGTCCTTGGTCTTTAACTCATGTATTGCAAGTTTTGAAAAATACTACTACTACTACTGACTGTTCACCGACTCTTAAATACATTTGGTGGCACTTGATTTATCACACATGTGATGCAATGCCACTGAGTAGTATTAGGAACGCATAAGAATGTAAGTCTTTGTGTAATGAGATTGCCACTTTTCGTGACTCTTAGAACTTCCACCGTGTCTGCTTCATATGCAAATAGATTTTGATGCATCATCCGTTTTTAGGTCATTGAAAGGATTCTGTCGGTGTGTGTGCCTGGGTATATGCGTGTGTGTGAATTTTCCATCTTTCTCTTTTCTTTGCCAACTTCAATAACTTTTGAGTTCAGTATCACAGTTGTGCACCAAAAGTTTGAATGAAATTGCTTGTCAATTTCGTTGCTAGTTTTTGCTTGTGTTGATGATGTGACTTCGAAAATTTGCCTGATAGGATGCCGATAGTCAATCTCTTCTGTTGCGCTATATGGGAAATAAGGAAAAAATGTCTTCAAACTCGCACAACAAGGCTAGTGCCATCAACATACATATGTTTTACATATGTGTGGGTCCAGGTCTATCGAATTCTGCACCGCATTTGTGTGTGTTTTGTGGAGAGGTTTCTAAAGGTGATGCTGCTAATGCCACTTAGGATACGATATGCGAAAATATGCAAAATTCCAAACAAATACATCCAGTAAGATGCACATATCTACATATGGAAAATTTCCACCCAACTTAGGCGGAATCTTTGCCAGATTCTTCACTTTACATCGGCACTCCTCAGTAGCTACTGGAATAGCTACATATTTATTTCAATCTACTTAGAGCAAGAGAATTTGTTGTTCTGTTAAAGTAGATTTTGTTGCATAAAGTGATTTTGTGGGGAAACGCATATCATTTGCATTTCATTATTTGCACTGCAACACCTTGGAACACAATCTCTACGATCTTTCACTCGTTCAATTGCAGATGCAAATATCCACTAGTGATGTGCACACTCAGCAACATCAACACATCAGCCACAATATCATTATCATCGTCGTCATCATCATCGCCAACACCCACATCAGCAATATCATTACTATCTTTAACACCATCATTGTCACCTTTACCGGTATATGATAATTTCGTTCATATTCCCCCCAAATAGGTTATTGTTACAGGATGTAAGGACACTCACATAATGGGATGTGAATTTGCAGATGTCGGGTGGAAAGAATAATTGGCAAATTTATACATGAACATGGTGGTGAAAAATAGTAGAAAAAACTATAGATTGTATTTGTATCGTATAATGAAGCCAATGCTATTGAATGTATCGAGTGTCACTTGCTATCGATTTTGCTCTAGATTATAATGCAAAATGTACAATGTAGAGACTTTTGTAAGGACTCCTTTCTAATGTCTCGGAATTCTCTACAGATCTCTTAAACAGTTTACACACGAAATATACATTATCTCAATTATTCAATTTTTTAGGCTGGATCCGAATCTAGGCTTTGTGTTACACTTGTCCCTATCATCCTATTTTATTGTTAATTAGTATATCGGCTTGCCAGTTTTCTTTGGTACAACTACATCTAACCTTTTTGATCAGAGAACGAAAAAGAAATAATTTAATTTAATTTAAAAAATAAATAATTTTGTCTACTAACGGGTTTTTCAACGGAGACGCTACAAAAGAAAATCAATAGGGACAGCAAACGACGCCATATTTTTTCCCGCTCTTTTGACATTTCTCTTCAGTAAGATTTTTCATTTCATCATGGAAAGATATACGAGCCAACAACGAGTCGAAATTATTAAAATTTAATACCGAAATTTGGAGTCAGTGGCCTCAACTTTAAGAGCGCTACGTCCGATGAGGCCATGAGGCTCATTTCTGGCTGAATGGCTTCGTCAATAAGCAAAATATGCGTTATTGGTCAGACAGCAATCCACACGTAATCCATTAGTCATCACTGTATCCCGAAAAAATTACGGTTTGGTGCTGTTTATGGGCCGGCGGCGTCATTGGCCGTACTTCCTCCGTGATGTTCAAGACCTGCACATTACTGTGAATGCGAATCGCTACCGTTCAATGATAACCGAATATTTTTGGCCCCAGTTGGATAATATGGACTTGGAGGACATGTGGTTCCAACAGGACGGCGCCACAAGCCACACACCGAATACCATAAACAATTTATTGGAAACCAAGTTTGGTGAACGTGTTATCTCACGAAATGGCCCAGTCAATTGGCCGCCTCGGTCGTGCGATTTGCCGCCGGTAGATTATTTCCTGTGGGGCTACGTCAAGCTTATGGTCTATGCCAACAAGCCAGCGACGATTGATGAACTTCGTACGAATAACGAACGTGAAATTGCAGCAGTATCGGCGATTTATGCTTGAAAACCGTCGAAAATTGGGTTCAGCGTCTGGACTTTTGCAAGCGTGCCCGTGGTCGCCATGCAAAAGAAATCGAGTTCCATTCATAATGGCATCGAACGTACTTTCACAGGAATAAAAAATTTCATTGGTATCTAAAACCGGTTTTGTTTTATTTAAAAAAACTTTTGTTGCGCTCTTATTGAAAAACTCGTTATATTCGTTTTTCAATAAACCAGCTAAAATTCTGCCTCATATACCTATTTTCCGCCAATGGGACTATTTTGAGTTTTAGATTTGGAAGCAGCGGATTGGATTCAGTGACCTCAAAATAATCCGCTATCAAATTTATTGACGGATCGCATCACTTTTAGATTTTTTCGCCGCCATATAGCATTCGCTTGTTGGAGTTTTGGATTTGATAAATAATACTGTGCAACAGTGGGTCTCGGGCCTCAACCAAACCAAAAAATTCTGAAAGTACTTGGACGTACAGGCCGAAGAAAATTTTAGAGGTCGGCCAAGGCCCTATTTCAGGTTTTACTTCAATAAATCCTAAACAGCTGGAAATATTGCATTACAACCTCTCACAATATTGTAGCTATTTTCCCATTTCACAATTTCCTCTAATGTATTTTTATGGAAAAGTACACTGTTAGTCGATTATTTCACGAAATATTATGAAAAATTGCACATATTTTACATGATCATATTGTTTGATCATCTAGGACATTTTAGGCCATTGATGTAATTGGAAATTTTACCGAAAGCCTTAAGTTGTACAACTTTGAAGAACATTAGTCGTGTTTTGGTTACAAGCAAGCGATTGTCGCATTTTGTGCAACAAATTAACCCTCTAACTGTCACGTATAACCATAATTTTTACTTTCTTTTTGAAAACTCGCAAAAAACTGCTCGAAAATTACGAGGGGCGTGGTCAAAATGTACTACACAAATTATCGCCATAAAATTTCACGAACACACCAAAATACAAATCTTAGCCCAAGTGTTAGATAAAAGATGAAATATGACAAAATTCATTATATTATGCGGACTATTTTTAATGGAAATTGCAAAATTACAAAATTCAGTATTAACCCTTAGAAGGCAGTTAGTTGTTGCTTATTATCTAGCACTTGGGCTAAGATTTGTGTTTTGGAGTGTTCGGACACATATAGTGAAATTTTATGGCGATCATTTTTGTACAACATTTTGACCACGCCCCCCGTCATTTTCTAGCAGTTTTTTTTCGAGTTTTCAAAAAAAAAAAGTAAAAATTATGGTTATACGTGACAGTTAGAGGGTTATTTTGTTCCACAAAAATGTTTATCTGAATCTTTTCTATAAAACTTCTGAACATATTTTGTACCTCAGAAGTAAGGAACACACAATTTTGCTTGCCGATATGTTGCAGGAAAGTTCCAAGGGGCGGAAACTTTGACCCGCCCAAAAAAAAATTCTGATCAGATCTGGCAAAACGACGATACACGTATATTTTTTTTTAGACCTTTCTACCAGAATCCGTTGACCGA
This sequence comes from Phaonia tiefii, assembly GCA_963931995.1. Classification (NCBI taxonomy): domain Eukaryota; kingdom Metazoa; phylum Arthropoda; class Insecta; order Diptera; family Muscidae; genus Phaonia; species Phaonia tiefii. Next base: position 48,845,960 of record OZ008367.1, read on the forward strand.
ACCCCATCATTTTGAAAAAAATCTAATTTTGTTTCACTGTGTAATTTGTCAGTATATCCATGAAAACTGGAATTGAATGCTGAGATTATGTACGTACCAATTTTTTTGTTAAAATTTTACAGTCGCTTTTTTCTGTGTAGCGTCACAGATTGCCCTAATGTCTGCCCTCAGGTTAAGAGAGTGTTCTGAACATGCCTGCGTATGTCGGCTTCACGAAAGTAGAGCCAAAATTCGTTCGAAAATGTCGCACATTCAACACAGAAAAGCGAATGCAGTATCAAAGGGAATGTCAACTTCTATGAGGATATTGGCCGTTGGTGTTGTAGTGCGAGGATCTTTCACTTGCGAACATGGGCTCCATTCCTGCTTTAAACACCTTGTATTTCTCCCGACGACGGTTATCGCGCTTAATGACAGCGACACTATCGAGTAATTTTCGATGAAAAAGCTTCCCAAAAATCGTTTGGATTCCATGTAAAACTGTAGGTCACAATCAGTGAATGTAAAACTAGAAAACTCACACCTCAGTGGTTGTGAGAAGATTCCCCATTTCCTTAGTAGGATGTAATGAAAAATTATTTATATCCTTTATTTTATGTTCAAAATTGATACTCAAGTTGTCGCTTACTTGTAGACTACCTGCTTATTGTAGCGTTTATCAGACAGAAAATTTTGACGAAATGGACCAGTGGGTTAAAAGTCCAGTAGTGAATGTAAGGTCATGTTAAACAGCTGCAATTTTGCCACAAATAATGTCCACCTTTACTAAATGCTGGCCAATGAAAAAGTTCTTTCCCCTTTAAAAAATAAAACAATAATTACTCTTAATTTCTTCGTTTGCTTGTATGTAAATCCTTTTGAAAATGTAACGTTAACTTGCCATTATATAAAAATAATGTGCAGAACTGTGAACCGGAGAAGCCGAAACAAGGAGAACATCGGCTACTGGAGAAGATGAAACGTTAGCGATATATGTAAACACAAATAATAAATACAATCAACAACACACTTTATACACATACATACATATGTATGTGTATATAGTCATGGCAAACAATGTATATTCCACCCACTTTTTGACAGAAAATGCAATGGCTCTACGCCCTCAAATTTGCTGTAGCATCTTGAGAGCAGGAATTGTAGTAGCTGTAATGGCAATCATAGCTGCAGTTGCAATGGTAGTGGCAGCAGTAGCGATCCTGATGCAAGTGAAATTTAAGCTGGCAGCAAATTGCACAACAAAGTGTCTGTCTACTTTATGCATACTGTCAACAAACAAGCAAACACACACAGAATCCTTATAGTGCTATTGTGAATACTGTGTTTACACAAAACACGCTACTCACACTATTGTACTTGAATCGTATTTAACACACAAACCTATTTTCCTTGGCACTTGTGTTCTGAAGGGACTGTGTAGGTGAGTATGTGTGTGAGAGAAGTAAAACAACAAAACCGAAGGATGTGCACATGTATATAGTTGTTTGTATAAAACAAAAGGATATACATATATACATACCTTAGCACTTGTATATTATGTTAAATTATTAAAAATTGCTGACACACATACACACTTAAAAACCAAAATAGAAAAAAAGGACAAACAATATGAGAGAGTGTGTGTGAGTGTGTGTGTGTAGGAGGTGAATGGAGAAGTAGTATGAAAATAAAAACAAATATAAATGATCATCTTATGTTAAATTGAGTTTATTGTATGACATCGTTTGGGTTTGACACTGTTAATAATGATGGTTGCCAGCAATGTCGGCACCGCCGTAGCAAAAGGGCGGCGGTCTCGTCTTCATTATATTTTGGCATTCGGCGGAAGAAAGACAGGGGCGAAATCAACAACAACAACCACATTGACAAGGTTGGTGAGTGAGGTCGTTGTGTAAGTGTGTGTCATTTAAAGACTGCTGATGATGGCGTTTATGGTATTTGTGGCAGCTGAGAATGCATTTTTGATGATGATACAAATGACACAGATACAAAATCAAACCATGGATGTTTGTGTTTTGAATTGCTTCTGTTTAATCTGTATTCTATTATTTAATCTTAAAAAAAATGTTACTACTAAGTACAATTTAAGGCGAATATATGTGGAGCAGAAAATCGGGCGAGAATTGACTTTAAATTGTGGTTAAATAAATAAATTGACTTCAATATACTATAGTTCACTTTGATGCCAATTAGTATATACTGTAAAATCAAATGAATTAAATCGTTTATTTATTCAAACTTTTGTTCAATATTTATTAGTCAAGCTTGAGGTCTTAGTTTCCATTATATTTATTTGAACATTTCGCTATCCTTTGGATAGCACCTTTAGGAATATTAGACTACAAGTGAATACATAAACCAAAAAACTAAATGTAAATAAATTCGTAACATGATCCACAGAAACACTTACCAGAGTAACAATAACACTGTGCGACACCAAAAAAAATTATGGGGTTCTGTCAACGGATTCTGGTAGACAAGTCTATAAAAAAATATACATGTATCGGCGTTTTGCCAGATCTGATCAGAATTTTTATTTAGGGCGGGTCAGAATTTCCGCCCCTCGCAACTTTCCTGCAACATATCGGCAATTGTGTGTTTCTTACTTCTGTGGTACCAACTATGTTCAGAAGTTTTATAGAAAAGATTCAGATGAACATTTTTGTGGAACAAATTAACCCTCTAGGTGTCACGTATAACCATAATTTTTACTTTTTTTTTTTGAAAAGTCTCAAAAACCTGCTCCAACATGACGGGGGGCGTGCTAAAAATGTTCTACAAAAATTATCGCCATAAAATTTCACTATATGTGTCTGAACACTCCAAAACTCAAATCTTAGCCCAAATGGTAGATAATAAGCAAAAACTAACTGCCTTCTAAAGGTTAATAATGAATTTTGTCATTTTGCTGTTTCCATTAAAAATAGTCCTCATAATATAATGCATTTTGTCCAATTTCATCTTTTATACGATTTTTCTACATCAGTCGTGCATGTACACTTGCATTTTCTACATGTACACTTGCCTACACAAAGTGTTCCCATTACCATTTCAATGTAGCCTATACATGACTTTAGACCCTTCCATCTTGTCAAGCTTAACTCCCATCAAAAAATAATTTGCCCAGATTATTCGATGTTCCTGGTTATAAGTCAGTATTTTAACTGCCAGACTTTGAAATTATTTATGAGATGTTCTGAATATATGTCATCACCTTATATATTTCCATACGCTGAAAATTGTGTTTTTTTTTATGTTTGGATGCAAATATAACGTGTTGTAGCCTGTTGCAAATATAGTATATTTGTGTCTAAACATATTGTGTTTGCTACTCAATATATTATGATTAATAGGCTATAATATATGTATTTGTGATCCAAAGGTGGCTTTGTTTGTTGGAAACCGCTGTAAACAAAAACAAACAATAAAGAAACAAAAAGCAGCAGGTCTTCAATTCCCGCAAACAATGCTTGCAAACATGTACATGGTTCCTGCAGTATATTGCTGGGGCCGTTTTTTTTTCAGCGTGCAATATTGGTCCTCTGACTCTGTTCTTTTCCCCATGTTCCCATGTACAATTGTTTGGGTAAGATTGCCCAGAAATCAGAAATTTCCCCCTGAAACTATTCGTCACTGTTATCCAGAACTATTTCCTTCAGGTCGTCCAATTTGTCAATTCGCCCCGATGAGGTTGACCCTTGGATCCAATCGACATTTACCCTGTTGTCCCCCTCGACTAGATCTGTGTCCAAGTATTGTAATAATTCGTCCCCCTCTATTTCCACAGTAAACTTAGGCTGATGGTGAAATTCATCAAGCTGGTTCAAGGTCTCCTGGTCCCCACTCTCCACAACATACGGGCATTTCCACAGAAAATACCACTTTTTGTCACGTAACGTCAGACTTATATTGATATTTATATTACATATAATTTAGCACCAGGCAGTTCGAGTATTATAATGTGCAACACCAATTTTGGAGGTGAACGATTCCTGCGCCAAATGATCACACTAGGTAAGAATAGTCAAACCCCAAAAACTTTCAATCGACTTCTCTCAACTTTTGGAAGCACCATCAGAAACCACTGAAAATCGCTGGTACCAAGAGTTGAGTCTTGGACTCCGTTCACTCCAGGATGAATTTCGTGAAGGTCGTCCAACTTCGGTCGTTTTGCCGGAAACCGTCGATGCTGTGCGTGAACTGATAGAGCACGACCGACATCTGACATGGCGTGATATTAAGGGTTCCTTGGGAATTAGTATAGCAAGCATCAATAAGATATTGCGTGTTCAGTTGGCCGTGGAAAAGATTTGTTCTCGTTGGATCCCACATAATTTGAAGAATGATCAAAAAAAGGATCGTGTCTCAAATACAGTTTATAACATTGTCACAGGTGACGAATCATGAAGCTATGCGTATGAGCCCGAAACAAAACAACAATCTGCCGTATGGGTCTTTCAAGACCGACGTCCGACAAAAGTTGTTCGTGGAAGAAGCAAGTGATCACGTTTTTTTCGGTACAACAGGTCGAGTAGCCACAGTGCCTTCAGTCGAACGTAGCTCGGTCAATTCTGAGTGATGTACCACCATCAATGGGCTAGTTGAGCGCCCAACATATCGAATTGATGGGTCATCCGCCGTACAGGTTCGATTTGGCAACTAATGACTTATTTTTACGGCCTGGTCAACGTTTTATGACGCCCGAAGCAGCTGTTGAAGCATTCAAAACTATATTTTGGAGGTGTCTCAATTTGAAGGTGTCTTCGAAAATTGGTTTGAGCGCATTCAAAAGTGTACAGATTTTCCCGGGAATATTTTGAAAAACAATAAAACCATTTCCAATGATAAATGATTGTTTTCGAAATATTGAACTCGAAATATAAATAGCAACCCTCGCTAGGATTTTACTTCATGTTGGATCTACCAGACATTCAGGAAGTTAATCTGCATGATATTAGGACCTTCCTGCAGAGTATTTTTGGTTTGCCAGGGACCAATATTCGTATTTTCTTCAGCCCAATCCACGAATATCGAGATGAGGTATCATATTGGATGCCCCTTAACCATACCGGGAAATTTTGAAGGTTGAAAGATGGGGACGGAATAGGGCGATCCGTGGCATCACAACGATCCACATTAGACTAAGTGCGCCAATTGTGGTAGCCAGTGCTACCTAACCTAGTTAGAGTTACCACAAATCTTTTGAAGGGAGATAAAGAACAGGTAATGGAAAAATGATTTGCTCTCATAAAACGAAGGGTTTATGGTGTATATTGCAGTTGGTTTGTCTCACAGTTTAATGCCTTAAGTGAATTATGCCTAAAAGTATGCCGTCGTCACTGCTAGTTGTAACGCAGCCATGTACCAACTCACCGCGGATATTTGATTATATCCCAAGTAGATTCTGGATACATCGAGAAAGAGATGGCGCTACTGCAAGTAACGGTTTTTTCAATAAGAGCGCTACAAAAGTTTTTTTAAATACAAAAAAACCGGTTTTAGATACCAATGAAATTCTTTATTCCTTTATTCCATTATGTATGGAACTCGCTTTCTTTTGCATGACCACCACGGGCACGCTTGCAGAACTCCAGACGCTGAACCCAATTTTCGACGGTTTTCAAACATTAATCGGCCGATACTGCTGCAATTTCACGTTCGATATTCGTACGAAGTTCATCAATCGTCGTCGGCTTATTGGCATAGACCATAGACTTGACGTAGCCCCACAGGAAATAATCTAACGGCGTCAAATCGCACGACCGAGGCGGCCAATCGACTGGGCCATTTCGTGAGATAACACGTTCACCAAACTTCGTTTCCAATAAATTGATTGTGGCATTCGCTGTGTGGCTTGTGGCGCCATCCTGTTGGAACCACATGTCCTCCAAGTCCATATTATCCAATTGGGGCCAAAAATATTCGGTTATCATTGAATGGGAGCGAACGGTAATGTGCCGGTCTTGATCATCACGGAAGAAGTACGGCCCAATGACACCGCCGGCCCATAAACCGCACCAAACCGTAATTTTTTCGGGATGCAATGATGACTCATGGATTACGTGTGGATTGCTGTCTGACCAATAACGCATATTTTGCTTATTGACGAAGTCATTCAGCCAGAAATGAAATTCAGAATTCAGAAATTGGACGCAGAGCTCTTAAAGTTGAGGCCACTGTCTCCAAATTTCGGTAGTAAATTTTAATAATTTCGACTCGTTGTTGGCTCGTATATCTTCACATGATGAAATGGCAAAACTTACTGAAGAGAAATGTCAAAAGAGCGGGGGAAAATATGGCGTCGTTTGCGACCCTATCGATTTACTTTTGTAGTGTCTCTGTTAAAAAACCCTTTATGAACAGAAAACCTCCAAATGACGTTGTCTCAAAATGTAACTGATATAAATAACCGATTGGGGGTGCATGTCGATTTAGCGTGACTTCAACCGCGTAAAGGTTGACGTCATCAAGTGGAACACAATTTTGTAACTGGTAATAATTGTTAGTGAACAAAAACTTAATTGCGATTATTAAGTTGCTGTAACAAAAGAAACAGTTATACTTATCGTAATTTAAAAAGAAACTCGTTGTATTAATGGGAGGCGGGACAGAGCTATGGAGGAAATTTAGTAAATTGGAAACAACATGTGTAATTTGAAAAATGCCCTTTTGCCACAATTATATTCCCCAAACGCAGTTCATTTTTTTCAGATTTTATTTGGACGTAACCATATTTATCTTTTCATATATATTATATCTTCACATGCAAAGAGAGTTTTTAAAGATTTAATGTTTCAAAATGATCTGCGTAATTCTCAAGTTTGCCTGTTCAACTCTATATTAACATTAATAAAATTTATTTTTTTTTAATTTTTACTGTACTGAATTCTAAATTAGCGCTGCACTATTACAAAAAGAGTTTGGCAAATTATCCGGTTTTTTAACATAAATTTTAATGAGACCACAACATTTACAAAATTATATATCCTACCATGTCCACACTAAAACAAGCAACTAAATATATATAAAACACAGGACCAACAATTCGAAAGGATATTTTTGAATTTCCCTCAATATAGGGCAAAAGTACATACATACAGCTGAATAGAGAATGGGGACGACAATTGTAACTGAGTTTAAAATCTGAATTTGTATATTTCCTTTTATATGTCAATTCTTATATATTTTCAGACATTTTTTTTGTCCTTCTTTGCAAAATTCACTCAGGTAAATTATTAAATTTTATGACATTAAAACCAACCTATGCAAAAGAGAAATACTACAAAATGGTATTTTGTCGTTTGTGGTACAAAAATGGAAATATGTGCAAATGTAAACCAAATATGGATGAGTTTGAACGTGTGTATACACTAGGGTGGTGCATAATCGTATGGAATTTTTTAAGTTGTACGCATTTTGCTTCATGAACCTGTATCGAGTTCATTTAATTTTTTGTACATATTTAGATTTTAAATTCCTACTCGTTGAAAGCAGCTTCTGAAGCTGTTGAATTCCGACTTTCCCCAAATCGGGTCACCCTAGTACATCTGCAGTTTGCATTTGAGAGAAAAAGTTGTATAAATTTAAAATTATATACGTATTTCGCAGTGACCGAGAAGAGAAAATGTTGCCGAAATCACATGACATTTTTGTATCATTTGCGATATTATTTAAACTCTGTATCTGTTTTTATTTTTGGTTACGAATAATTGTTTTTTGGGGGTTACAGGCTCAATGAGAAGGGAACCGCAGAAAAATTCTATTTATAACCTGGAACCTAAATTCTGGAAGTATTTTTAAAATTATGTCAAAAGCTTCCTGCGGTGTTCGCCTCAAGATTTCTGTGGTAAATTAAATTTCCATCATCAAGATGCGTTTCAGAAATGCAGACAGTTTTGTTGAAGATGTTGAAGAGATCGTAAAGCATTGTCTGGTCTTACAAGTGAACGCGGGAACATTTTCAACATTTCTTTCTAACATTTCTTGACGGTGACACTATCAAGTATTTAGCCATGAAAACGTTTCTCCAAATACCGCTCAGAATCGGTGTAAGACTATAGATCCCAATCAGTTAGTGTAAAGCCAGCTGACTGGTTGTGAAAAGCTTTCCCCAATCTTTTGATAGTATAATGGGAACCCATTTTATTTTTTATGCTTTGACGTAGCAGGGTTATTAACCTTAGATAAACTAGAAACGACTATGGCAGGCAGTTGAATAGTCGTACCCTGCGTCGTTCCTAACGAAGTGTATTTTTTAGGACAGGATTTAAAATACTGTTGCCATAAAATGGTTTGGCTGTTAGGCTTACTGAAAATGTATGTCACAATAACATTACAATGTTAAACAGCAGGTTGGTTTATAATGCAATTTGAAAATCTTGATAATGCAGTTTGCCCCTGAAAGTATGCTAATATTACAAGGAACTCACAACGAATATTCGATCCGACCACCAACTAGCCATACAATGACTAAGCTACACGAAACGTCCACCATAGATAAATAAAAAACAATAGATGATGAAAGATAAGTGATGGATTTGAAAGTGAAGGGATATTTTCCAGATGGCGCCGGAGTGCTAGATATGGGCAAATTTCCCTGGAAACAACAACTATTGGAAAAACTATATAACAATGCTTTCTAGCATTTTGTATTCTAAAGAAATATCAAAAGCGGTATGCTTTTATATTATTTATATTTTATTTTCAAACTTAAACAACAGAATCGAAATAAAAATTATTTTTGAGTGCATTTTCGTTGCATCCGAGTGAAAGATGGTCGTATAGAAACAGCATGTGCCCTCTGGTGAAAATGGTGCTTAAGCAAATGAATCATCTATGTCTTTTATTTATCTATGCGTCTACCTGAGATAAGTCACCACGAGAAGGTTCTCGAATCTTCTGATATCGTTTAAGGCGAGTTGTACACATAGCAGATAGTGCGATAAAATTAGTTCAGTTTAGGCTTCACCGACTAAGAGTGATGATCCTAGGCTACAGTGTTATTGAGTAAAGATGTAGTTTGAGACTTATTGGTGTGTAAAGGATAATAAGAAAATAACTTTTGCCTTTCTCATAATTTAAAAATTACCTTGGAAATAAAACAGCATTTAAAGCAAATAATTAGGAAACTCGTTACAATATAAGTATAGTTGTGTTCGTATCAATATAGATGCAACACAACCTAAATTTTTTTGGGACTACAAATAGTCCTTTAAGACAGTTTAACCTCTGCTTATCTGACATTAGCTCCTAAATTCTTTTTGTAAACACTACGATGTTGAAGGGACTGCATACCAGTTTCTAACTTACTGTATGATGTACATAAAAAATAAATCCGGTCATTATTTAAGCGACTAGGTCTCACGTCTTCCAAGTTCCTCCATCGACTGTTAGCATATTTGTATTATTTTTAAATCGTTCCTTCCCCCCCGAAAAAACGACAATCTGTGCATACCAGTGTGTGATAACTGGCATCCACAGGGAACACAAAACAACGAAATGATTTGAATATCTTATATATGCATATTTGTACATTCGCATAACTGAATGTGGAAAAAATTTAAAACTGATATGTTTTAGTCTGTATACACACGAGCTGAAATATCTACTGCCGTATAAATTTTCGGCTTTATGCACACAGTTTTACAAGTGTTCCAGTTTTTGTTGTTGTCGTGTTTACCTTTCCAAAAATTTGTATATTTTTTAAATATAAATGAAAATAATCATATTATGCAGCCATTACACACATGCAAGATATGCAAAATAATATTCTAAATATATGTATGTGAAATACGTATATTTGTGAGAGGTAGAAAGTGTGCCCCTAAATGTATGCACTGATTTAAGATTTTTTACACACATGAATTTAGTTCAAAGATGTTGCATATTTTTATGCATAATATTATTTTTGGACACCTGCAAACAAGAAAATCCCTATCATAATGCTAAAGGATCAACATATGCCATGGCTTTACTAGCAAAACAAAATTTATTGAATTTACATTAAATTCACAACTCAGATATTCATATTCTTGTACAATTTTTACGAGTTCTACAAATATTCTTTATTAAATTTACAGCCTACATGGATGATTTCTTGTGCGAATAAAACAATTATATTTTATCTATTTTCACATTTTCCCATAAAACTTTTGTCTTTACGACTTAAACATGCTTTGCCAAGAAATGGGTCCTATATGTATATTGCTATACTGCCGATTGCCACAATTTCTTTTGACTTGCCAAGCGTATACCCGCAAAAGTATTTGCAGGAGGTTAAAGGGAGGACGAAACAACTAAAACAAAGGAGAAAAAATATATAAAATGAAAAACCCTGTTTCATTTTGTCGCCCACATAAAGGATTGTCACATATGTATAAGAACATATACTTATGTACATATAAAAGCAAATATGGCAGTTTTTCCCTCATAAAACAATAAAAAATAATAAGGCTACACATATTTATTCATAAATGCTCGAGTGTGTGAGTGCGTCGAAATGTGTGTGTGAATTGTATGCGACATAAGGTTTTCCATATCGTTGTTTATTGTTCTCAGCAATAGAACGAAGTTGCTAGTAAGCGAAGGGGTCCTTTTAAGGTCCTTTACATATGACTTCCAGGACATATAATATCGATTGCAAGTGTCTGTTGTGCGAATTGTTTGTGTCGTCATCGTTATGATATTTTTGTGGTGATAAAACGTTTATTTGCTTGCCTTTATGTTCAACGAGAAGATATGACAATTGGCGCTAACAGAATTTGCTGCAGATAAACGAGTTACAATGGGTTTGTGAACAGGAAACATATGTGAACTCGTGTTAATTATAGGGCAACAGAAACGAGCAATTTGGAACGAAAAATCTTGAAGTAATGAAGTGTTTGTGCTTGTGTGTTCCTTATAAAGAGAGGAATTATTTGTGGTGAACAAATTTGTGGTCTCAAGGAAACATTTGCTACTAACAGCTTTCAATTTTGAAATGTATAAATGTATATACAGAAATAGTTGTCTTCATTGATATTAAGAAATCCTTCAAAGACTCTATGAACTTCTTCATTAATTTTCAGATAAAAAGGGATTCCATGAAAACATTTATCTACATGTTACAAAACTTGTTCATTACATTCATGAATCATTCTCATTCATTAAACATTTCATTCCATGCAGTTTTTTAAAATCTCTGTATAACAGTTTGATAGATTCTATGTAAAGAAGTCATTTCAATTTCATTACAATATTGAAGACGAAATCACAGTTTATGATTTGCGACTGTTCTGAATGATGCTGTTGAAAAAATAATCGTGTAATAAGCAGGGTCGTGAAAGTTGTCAAAACTCCGAAAACTACGAGCCCAACTCCGGCTGCAACAATATAAAACTCCATGACTACGCTCAGCCTCCGATTCCCGCATTTTGAAAATTCACGACTGCACTCCGGGTCCAATATTAAATCAAACCATATATTAAGTTGTGCTGGCAGCACAATGCACAAATATTGTTTTTGTTTTAGGAGAAATATTTTTTTAACCAACAACAGTTCATCCCGTATTCAAAATAATATACACTTTTCAAAATAAAAAAAGTTTCGCGTTAGATCTATAAGCACGGGTAGGGCATTCTATCAAAGTGAACACATGCAAACAACACACAGCACTAGTATCACATACAACCACGTATAACCACAATAGACTCTGGCTGAAAATAAGTTTGATGTTATTGATGTAGCGGAGAACTCATGGAACGAATTGTATGACTCAAAAGCACTGTCGACATCTGGCGAATGATTCAAAACATATTATTCTCTTTTTGTAATAACTTGGTCCATTCATAATTTTGGTGTGAAACATTGATGCCTTTGGAAACATTTATGCTTTTTGTATTGTTTTATGTAATAACATTGTCGAAATGGTGCATTTATATTGACATATTCTGTAAAGATAATAAGACTCGTTTATGTTCTGTTACTCAGACTCTCTACATGAGAGCGGAAAAAGAGTGCAATAAGTTCTCCATAATATTCAATACTTGTTGTTGTCGCTCTGTTTATGACAAAACAAAAACATTTATTTCAGTAAGCTAAATTTTAATTTGTATTCAATTGTATGCCAGCATTCCAACAAGCAGATAAGCAGGTCTTAAGTAAGAAAAAGGCGTTAACACATCGCCCGTGAGTTCCAACACTCATGGACTTTTTTTTATTAATTTAAATGACTAACATTTCCACAGTCTACCTGCAAGTATTATTTGGTTGTGATTTAGAACACGATAACGATACCAAGAATTTAACAATACATTAGCTTTATTGTGAGATATGGCATTGATCTAGCCTTAAAACAAATTGGTTATATTTAACAAAAATTCATGAAGAAATGGCTTCCCATTACATTCGATGACGGAATTGGGGAGATCTTTTCACAACCACTGAGTTGTGCTGGTTATAGCTTTACACTCACTGATTTAGACCTTCAGTTTTACACCGGTTCCGAATGGTATTTTTGACAAGCTTTTTCATGGCGGAATACTTTATGTTGTTTCCGTCACTAAGCGAGGTGGCCATAGTCGAAAGAAATGTGAGGTGGTCTGACAAGTGATTGAAACCACGTACAAGAGCCGCGCACACTACCATTGTCCCACCGACGGCCAATGACCGAAAAAATCGACCAACAAATTATTCTTTTCGAAAATTTTGACTTTTGATGGAAATGCTAAACTTTGAATTGGACTCCGACAGCAGATAAATATGCCAGACTCCGATTTCAACCCCGACTCCAATTCCGAACCCACAGCAATGTTAATATATCTAAATGTATTAAGAATTCTGTAGCACACAATTGGTCACATTGTCAAGATATCGAAAATACAAAATTTCTATTCAGTCAATGAAGAATATTTTATCAACTATTTGTATGAATAGGTTTCGTAACTTCGAAACATTTCATAAAAAATTTTCGTAATATTGTTATAATAAAAATATTTTATATTTACATCTGCATCATTGCAATGTAGCTGAATTATCTAACAGTTTTAATCCTAGTGCCAATTATGCCTAAAAGTATGCCGCCGCTGTAGGCTCAAATGCTATCACATGCCAACTCACCACGTCTGTTTGATGATGTTGCCAAAACATTCTGGACAAATCGAGAAATAGATGACGTTGATGCGACTAGGATCAGGAAACTTCGAAATGAATTTGTGCAAAAATGTTACTGATATAAGCTTCCGATTGAGTCTGATATCAGTCGAGTGAGTCCCATATAAGCCGCATAAAACTATACGTCATCTAACCGCGACTGTTTGATGATGTCGACCAATAACATTCTGGGCAAATCGAGAAAGAGATCCGCAGCTGCGAGAAGGAGCAGAACAATGCGAAACGATGTTGGGCCAAAAAAGTCATACATATATACCAATATGTTGCATAATGACAAGCTTTTGATTCAAGATGCCATGATGTAGATGGTGCTAGCGTCATATGGTGAACTAACTGACCCGGCAGACTTCGTTCTGCCTAAGAAAGTATAGATCTATATATTATCTTATTCGATCAAATCAAAAACAAGTGTCAAGATGCTTGTCGAAATGGCGCACCAAATATTCAGTATCCAAAATTGACTCCAAGTATAAAAATAGCTTATTTCATCCACAGATATTCTACTATAATCTGTGAACATATAATCTGCATACAAATAAGTAAACCAACACAATTTAATTTTTACATGTACTGTCCATTTCACTTGAATAGGTGCAGTTCTTTTTTTAAAGATACACTCTCAGTAACCCAAGTTTCATGATTCTGCCTTCAGCCGTTTGGTATTTACGATGGTACTATTTTTGTCCCCTTTAGTACTATTTTTATCCCTAAGGGTAGAAATTTCGTAAAACCACTTCCCTCTCCGCTTCTGCGTCATAAGAAAAAATTACAAACCAAATTTCTTGATTCTGTCTCTAGCCGTTTGGTCAAGACGATGGTACCACTTTTTTCCCCCTTTTGCCCTATTTTTCTCCCTAAAAGTAAAAATTTGGCAATGTTACTTCTCCTCCCCATTTTGATGCGTTAAGAGGAATGTACACCCAAGTTTCGTAATTCTGTCTCAAACCGTCTGGATTTTAGTGTAGTACTATTTTTTCCCTTTTTTGCCCTTTTTTTCTCCCTAAAAGTACAATTTTTGAAAATTCACTTTTCCCCCTCATTTTTATTCGCTAAGAGGAATGTACATACCAAGTTTCGTGATTCTGTCTTTAGCCGTTTTGATTTTAGTGCAGTACCATTTTTTTCCCTTTTTGCCCTATTTTTCCCCCTTAAAGTACGAATTTCGAAAAATTCCTTCTTATCTCGCATATTCACCCCCAAAGGAATATACAGTCCAAATTTCATTATCCTACCTTTAGCCGTTTGGCCAGGGCGCTGATGAATCAGTCAGTCAGTCAGTCAGTCAGTCATTCAGTAACGCAACAATTTTATATATATAGATTAACAGTGACAAGCTGCAATAGGTGTACAGATTTTCCATCACCACAGAAACCGAAAAACAGCAATTTTTAGTTTTATTACTTATACTTGCGTGTAGCTGTTAGAGGTCACTTTATTTTTCAATATTATTTAACCAAAATCGTAACTTATTTGTTTTTCGAAATAGATTTTGTAGCACTTTTAGTATAATTTAAAACTTGGCAACTCTAAAAGGCAGACAACATAAAAATAACATATTGTCAACTATTTAACAGAAATTCACCATCTACCCTTAGCCACCTATTGGAAAGCAACAGTTTCTTCTTGCAATATCTTATAAATTCCCGATTGATTCTGATTGATGAGTCTGATTTGACACGCATAAAACAATACATCGTCGAGTAGAATAAAAGTGAGGTTATTGAATATTCGTGATTGTTGGTGCTATGATTGTGCAAATAAAGAGGAGTGTTGTAGTTACCTACACGCTTAGGTGGCCTCAAAGGTCAAAGGCCCTTACAAAATGAAGATACCATTTTTCTCCAACCGGCTCAATCTTAAGATATTCTTCTCCAGCTGGTAACAACAAGCTCACGCAGGAAAAATTCCACGTGGTCTCTTCAGCGAGGTCTTGGTCGTCCTGTTTTTCGATGTCCTTCGAGCACGTTTTCGAAAACGTATTGCACAGGTTCATACTGATCCATTCTACTGGCATTACCTAGTCAGTTTAAACGCGCTATTTTGATACGCATAACTACGTCGATGCCGGGATACATATTATACAACTCGTGGTTCATCCGTCGTCGATACTCGCCGAATTCCATTAGATGACTATATATTTTTCAGGGCATTTTTCTCTCGTAGACTGCCAGTGAGATGACAAGAGTCTGATATAGTTGGACACTTGTCTCTCGACAGAGAGTCCTATCTCTGAAGTGCTTGCTTAGCCCGAAATAACAACCGTTTGAAAGCACAATTCGTTTGAACTCGGCAGATTCGAGGTAAATAAATTCATCCACTACCATCCACTACCGTTACCATCGTTCACCCTTTCCTTCAATCGAGTTGTCTGTTGTCGAAACCATTAATTTTGTCGTGTCGCCGTTTACTGGCAAACTCACTTTTCTTGAATCCTTCAGAATTCTCGAAAATACTGCAGTAACTGCTAGCAGATTTCGCTCAATGATCTTTAAATCATCCGCATACGCGAGCAGCATGTGGCTTTTGCTGCTGATAGTTTGACGACGATCTCAAATATTATGTTGAAGAGATCGCACGATAGGGTGTCGGCCTGGCTCGCCTCGTACTAAACGATTCGGTGAGATCTTTACCAATCTCTACTGAGGATTTCGTGTTGGTCAGTATCATTCTACAAAGGTGAGCCAGTTTCTCAGGAATACCAAGCTCTGACATTGCGTGGTACTGTTTTCCCCGTAGCGGGCTGTCGTAGGCAGCCTTTTAATCTACTTACTCAAAGAGGTGGTAGGTTTCGATTTGTTTTTCGTGGGGGTTTTCCAGGCTTTGTCGTAATGTGAATATCTCGTCGATGATTGACTTTCCGGGTCTAAAGCCATACTGACAAGGTCCGTTTAGATCTGCAAGAATGGAGGATATGGAGTATGACAAAAGGCTTATTTCACGAAAGTTTTGTATAAATACTCGGTAACAAAACAGGAAATGGTATGCTAAGACTCCACTCATCGGGCGTGCATTCATCTAGGTAGCTTTTGCCTAAGAGCTGATGTAAGTACCTTTCCTACTCATCGCCGTCAGCATTAAACAGCTCACGCGGTGGTCCATCAGCTCCATTTGTTTGCTTAAGCTGGGAACTTGCCCAACACCCTCATCTATACTGAAGTCTCCTGAAGAAGAAGAAACTATTAATAAAGTTGTGGTAATGCTCAGAAAATTTACAGAAAACTTCGTGAAGCTAATGAAGATTTTTAAATGATGAATGTTTCACAAACATTGGGTTGAAAATTGTCTCAATGTATCAGACTTTACTTGACCTATATCCAATCTCACCCTAAAATAGCATCGTGAAAAAATGCTAAAGTTACGAAATATTATCCAGGCGCTTCTCACTATTTAAAACATTATGATGCTAAAGACTCTGCATGGTTGCCCCTAACGAAGAGGTTCGACTAAACTTTCAGCGCCGTCCCACTGCTGTTAACAAGGCTATCTTTTGTTTAGAATTCCTTAGTGTTATACAGATTATGATGTTGAAAAGATCGCATCGTCCTGAATGTAGTCTTCAGCCTAATTTCGAAAGGCATTTCTTGTGAAAATCAGATTTATTCCTCGCACGCTTCGCTTAAATTCAAATACATCCTCCACCCTCACTTTGAAACGGAAAATCATTGGTTACGTCAGATCTATCTAACATGTTAAAGAGATCGCAAACCTAATGCGCGCCCGTCATTATCAAATATTTCCACAATCACAAACCATAACTGCACGCTGGAAAATATCGGCCCCAGCAATATATTGCAGGAACCATGCATATGTTTGCAAGCATTGCTTTCGCGAATTGGAGATTTGCTGCTTTTTGTTTTTTTTTCGTAACAGACACCAGTGTTTTCAGCAGTTTTCAACAAACAAAATCACCTTTGGTTCACAAATATATATACTATAACCTATTAATCATTGTGTCGAAAAAATATTATATTGAGTAGCAAACACAATGTGTTTGGCCACAAGTATACCATATTTGCAAGAAGCTATAAAGACGTTATATGCATCCAAACAACAAAAAATTACATGAGGTTTCAGGGGACACCCGGTTGGAACGAAGTTCGTTTCGCTATATATTATGTACTAGTTAGTTCCAACACGCCTAAGGCGCCTGTTGAAAAATACTGAGATTTAAATGGATCTTTTAGAAAAGATACTTTTTTTAAATGATAAACTTTTTTTAAGAAATTTTTTATATATTGAATGTATTTTTTTTTGTTTAAAAAAAAGTATATTTTTAGGTCCCTTTTGTAAGAATATGCATTATATATTGCCGAAAAGATCCTTTCTTTGATGAGAGGTACTTCTTTTATTAAAAGCTAATGTTTTTATGTAAGAAAAAGCCTAAGAGTATGCATTTTTTTTTTACAAAGAAATACTTTTTTTAAGAACATGTACTTTTTAGGAAGACGTACTTTTTTAGAATAAGGTTATTTTTTTAAGTAAATTTACTTATTTTCATGAAAGCTACTTCTGTATCTCAAGAAAAGAAAAGAAAAGGTATTATATTATTTCTAAGAAAGGGTAATTTTAAGAAAAGACATTTTTGTAAGAAAATGTATTTCTTGTAATCGAAGCTATTTTTTTTGAAGAAAAGCTTTTTTTACGAAAGAACAGGTAAAATTTTAAGAGTAGGTACTTATCTCAAGAAAACTAATTTTGTTGTACAAAAGAAGGTACTCTTTAAAGAAAATTTGGTTTTTTAAGAAAATGCAATATGTTGTAAGATAATGTACTTTATTAAGAAAATGTACTTTGTGTAAGAAAATGTACTTTTTAGTTAAAGGTACTTCTTTAAGATAAGTATTTTGTTAAATAAAGTTACTCTGTTTAAGAATATGAATGGGTATTTTTTGGAGAAAATTTACTTTTTTTTAAGAAAACGCAAATGTTATTTTTCTTAAATTTCTCTGACTTTGGCTTTTCTAAATTTACTTTTTATTCGGTTCAAACTACAATATATAATAAACAAGCTCCGCCTAGAAAATTTCCCATGAAACAAGAAATATCACAGAAAACGTTAGTCTAGACTCAAGCCAGTCCAAATTACGAGTGTAAAAGTAATTATGCTGCCAATGTAATTCCGTGCTCAGGGTTGTATTTCATGGATTTGCCAGTCTTTCACTTTGGCTTTTCTAAATTTACTTTCTATTGGGTTCAAAACTAGAATATGTAATACAGAGGCTCCACCTAGGAAACTTCCCTTTAAACCAAAAGTACCCAATATAGTTGATAATAAGGCGTTGTAATAAAGTAGTTAAAAAGAAGTTGTTTGCAATTTTTTCATTTAGCCCCCATCCCGCAACGTGCGATAAGGAAATTCGCTCCAAAAAGAAAAAAATGTTCAGCGTGCGGTGTGGGCAATATTGCAAAATTATTATGACCCCATAAATGCCCATCAGTTACATTAAGCCCGTCAAGATGTTGACACGGTCGCATAAAAATCATAGCCTTATCGCAGCGAAAATTGTTATTGTTCATAAATATTGTTATTCAGTCTTATTGCCGTCTACCGTCTATCTGCAGGTCATTAGCTAATATCTTAGTAAAATGGCGTTATGTTAGACTAAATCCCATTAAGAATCTAAATTTTTTTTATTAGAATACTAATAAAATCTAAAACAGTTCCAACTAAACAATTTCGCTTGACCACTTTAACCAGTTCGTACTGTTTACATATCTTAAATTCAAAACGACCTCAGGATTAAAGCTCGTATCATTTGTTCTCTTATCCTTATCGCCTTTTAAACTAAATCCTGAAAGAAAAAGAAGTGATTATTTTTGCCCCAAGACAGTGTGAGCCGAAAAAAAAAACTAAAGTCAGCCGGATATGAGAGCAACTCTTATAACATCTTTACTCAATAGTT
Organism: Phaonia tiefii; assembly: GCA_963931995.1. Lineage (NCBI taxonomy): Eukaryota > Metazoa > Arthropoda > Insecta > Diptera > Muscidae > Phaonia > Phaonia tiefii. Next base: position 48,865,012 of record OZ008367.1, read on the forward strand.
ATGCAAATCGTATTTAAGTTGGATAACACCAAGGAACATTATCCCTAATGACATATAATTATTTTATCAATTCAAAGGAAGCGAAAAGCACCCAACAAAAAAAACTAGAATATAATTTGTCTGCCAGGATAAACTACACACAAAAGTATTAGTTTCGTTGTTGTCGTTGACGTCGGTGTTATTGTTGTTGTAAGGACAATTTGTTTCAACGACTGCAAATGGAAATGTCCAACCAAACGACCCCCCCAACGAAACGGCATCATCAGCAGCGGCAGCAGCGAAGTGCAAACGAAAGAACTCAATAGTTGCGAAAGGAAAGTTTTGTTACATTTCAGTGTCTCAGCAGACGTTTTAATATTTGTAAGGATCCTAGGAATTACAATTTAAATAAAAATATATGGTGAGTGAAAAAAGTTAGAGACGGAAAACGGAAGGCGAAAACGGAATTAGAGCAAAAAGACGTTAAGATATGCATTGAACTGAGCAAAACAACACAGGAAGTATATGCTGTAAGTGACAAAAAATAGAAAATGAACGAAAAAAAAAACGGCAAAAGAAAGATAAGAAAATGGAACATTTTCAAGCGTTTCAGAGGGTTAGGTTAGGTCGGCGAATAAACAATGCACGAAATTTTATGCAAAATGTACAAGAATTCTTTTAAATTTCATGTAGAATTTTGATATAGAGCAAAAAGGATGAGAAAATAATTTTAAATTTAGCGTTAAAACAAAAGCTGCTGACCAAAATACAATATCTTATGCAAATGTCTTAAGGAATTTAATATCAGCTTCTTCCTTTGGCAGTTTGCAAATAAGGCCAGTTTTTTCTTTCTTGCTCCTTCAGCTCTGGCCTAGCAATTCTAAATAAAGTGTCAAATGATAAGAAAATACAATAAATAGCGGAGAAAAACTGTAACGTCATGAATTTTAAATTTAATTAATTTCAATGTTTCTAGCGTGGTGGAAGCTTAACAGACTGCCAACCTCGCACCCCTGGCTATAAAGCATTATATATTAGGGTGACAGTTTTTTTTGCAGTAAGGGGGAAACAGATTTGCGAACCGACCAGAATATTATGACGCTTGGCCCAAAATAACTATTGTTACGAATTTACTAACTGTCGTTTATCATCTCTGATTTATTTCTCGGTTATAGAATAAGGTTGCTGTCACATTATTTTATCACAATAGATATAATTATTTACACATACTTAACATTCACAAATATATTCACAATAACAATGTACAACAGTCACAATAATTGTATTATGCTAGACGATGTATAATTTTACTCGTTTGAAATTAGACTGACTCGACATTCGATACCAACCGGCTAATTACATCAACTCCAAGTATAGGGAACACGCAATTTCGAAGATTCCCGAACCTTCTTGTAGCAGCGCCATGTCTTCTCAATGTGTCGAAATGGTTCTTGGCGACACTATCAAACGTTCGTGGTGGGTAGCGATTTATCTATCAGCGACGGCATACCTTTAGGCATAATTTACACTTGGCTTCAAAGTGTTAGACAATCAAACTGCAAGATTCACCAAAAACTGTTCGATGACGTTTCGAATGTTATTTGGAATGTTACTTAGAGATACTGCAGATCTCAGTTGATTTAAATTTGAGTGAAGCTAAAAATACAAGCATTTTTTCGTTACAAAAAAATTTGAAATTAGACGGGCAATGCGAAAACGTGCCGCAGCGAGTAAAAAGTTTGCGGGTTTTAGCATCTTAAGATTTAATTTCCACTTATAATTTTTCAGTAGATTCTCACCAAAATTTAAAATTGATTTAGTATGAATCCTACAACTCTTGGTGTCTCCAGTCAAAACAACACCAATATTGTGGGAAAACGTGAAAATTGAGGTTTTTTAACATTTGGAGAATAAACAGCTAGATGACAAAACTGTTAAATTTAGAGACAGCTTTCGTTTAGCTGGAGCTTGTATGCTTCTCTTGACGTATAGCACGTACCACTATTTCAACTTTTTCATGTAAAGATGTTGGGGCAAACGAGTCTACATAGAGAACAACTCGCCAAGATGTCCTAATTTACGTCCCACATCATAAATAACACCAAATATGAGTTAAAAGAAAAGTTCTGTGCTCAAACCGAAACACAATTTCGAAGATTATTGATCCTTCTCATTGCAACGCCATGTCTTTCTTTATTTGTTGAGATGGTTCTTGGCGGTACTATCAAACGTTCGTGGTGAGTAGCGATTCATATATCAGCGACGGCATACTATTAGACCATGTCTTTCTCAATTTGACGAGATGGTTCTTGGCGATACTATCAAACGTTCGTGGTGAGTAGCGATTCATCTATCAGGGACGGCATACTTTTAGGCATAATTAACATTTGGCTTCAAAGTTTTAGACAATCAAACAGCAAGATACACCAAAAACTGCTCGATGACGTTTCGAATGCTATTTGGAATGTTACTTAGAGATACTACAGATCTCAGTTGATTTGAATTTGAGTGAAGTTAAAAATACAAGCATTTTTTCGTTACAAGGACTAAAAAGTTTGCGCGTTTTAGGATCTTAGTTGTTAATTTGTATCAAGCTTCTACTTCTAATTCTCCAGCAGATTCTCACAAAAAACAACTAAAACTGATTTCGTTTGAATCCTATAACTCTAGGTGTATTCTATCTTGAGTCCAAAGTAATAAAAATATTGGGGGGAAAACGTGAAAATGCAGGTTTTTTATCATTTCGAGAAAAAACATGTAGATGAAAAAACTGTTCAATTTGGAGACAACTTTCGTTTAGCTGGAGCCTGTATGCTTCTAATCACGTATAACACGTACCACTATTACAATCTTTTCATGTTAAGATGTTGGGGCAAACGAGTCTACATCGAGAACAACTCGCCAAGATGTTCTAATTTGGGTCCCACATCAAAAATAACACAAAATATGGGTTACAATAAAAGTTATGTGCTCAAACCAATTCCAGAAATGGGAATAGAAATTTATATACAATTATCAGTCATAGAAAATTGTATCCGACCGCGGTTTTACAAACCAGATGAAACAAATCGGAACAAACAGCAGCTACCAACAGACACAATTGATTTCTATAGACAGAACCGGTTCTCTCACCTATTTATATGATGAAATGAAATGAAATGAAACCAGTTTCAAAAACCGGTTCTAATAGCTGACCTTTTAAATAAAAAAAAAACACTGCCACCTTAATGCTGTATATACACTTTAAGTATTAAGTAGCCTAATAGTATGCTTTGCCAAATGTAGCCACACACATACAACCCCATAAAGAAGCACTAAAGTCCATAGAAATTGTCTCATTATTTTACTCATTAAATTTTGTCATATTATCCTTAAACAATTAATGTGTATACAGAAGAGATTCCATGCCTAGCGAAGTCTTCTTCCTTATTGCAGCTAAATGTAATGGAAATTCTGGACCACAATCTTTTGGTTTTCCGCTGCGGTCATGGCTCATTAAATATCCACTATCATTGTTAAGATTTTATCGGCCTTCACATTTTAGCCACAAAGTCAGTTTACCATGAAAGAGAAATGTAACAAAAAAAAAACAATTACACTAACTAAAATGTGTTTAGGCCAACGAATCTACTATGATCTTGAGGACTAAAATACCATTATTCTCTGCGAAAGCATATGCATTCTGTGGTGGACGACAGTTTGGAATATATTTTCTTTGTCACTATTGAAAGACAAGTTAATGCAATTGCAAATTAATGGCTGAATGACAAAAGTACATTAAAATGCAAACAGCAAAAAAAAGAGCCTTTTAATAGGCAGCACAAATTGGAACAATATAATGCCTTAAATTATGCTTTAACATTTGCTAGAAAAATGGATAACGGTTCGGTAAGAGGAATTTTAATGTATAGTTTAGAAATATTTTCTTAAATTGTTTTTCCAATTTAATGGATTTAGCGTTAATGCCTGATAATGTTGCTGAAGCCTGTCAAACTTTGGATGCCTATTGTATAACCTTACTTCCAATGCCTATGGTATAACCTTACATTGTGTGCATGGAGCAAAATTTGATGTCCTCACAATGCTTATATGAACCTCTTGTTTATTTTTAGGCGATACGTCAAACAATAGGAACCCCGCCGACTATAACTGTCAATAGTGGCAATGTGGACAAAGACGATCACTGGACGAGGTCAAATCCTAGTTTCAACTATTTTTATAATTTCAGATCGAATCATATACATATAATGAAGAGGATTAATAGCTGGTTAAATTTTAACTTGCCCGAAAGAAAGGCCCATCCAAATTCAAGTCAAACTGAACGGATAAAATAGGCCACCTAATATTTTGAATTGCACGTGTACGGTTTCGTAGACCTCCAAGGATACTAAATGCTCCGTAATTAGTTGTAAGTGGAATTAAGGAAACACATACTATCTTTCTGGCATCGTAATTTTCTCCAGCAATTTCAAGAAATATATTTCTGCCGAAAGTCAACCCTAAAATTGTATTTTGTACAAATGACCTTAATTAATACCACTTTTAATTGAGTCTCCAAATAATTTCAATACATGGGGCTCGAAGGACCGCGAAAAGTCAAGGAACCGACATGCTTTGATAAGAAGAGAAATGCACTTTTCATGCGATCCCAACATAGGTCTCATAAATTTGTTCACGTGCTAGTTGAGGGCTCGAAGTACCATAAATGCCACTTTAAGGCTCGAAGTACCATAAATAAAACCTTAAAATGCACTTAACCGTTTAGAGCTCTTGCGACCGTAATAACAATTCTAAAGGATTTAAGAATAGAGGTTGTTGTTTTTTGACGTGTTGAACTTTAAATTAAAGTAAAATAATAAGATTACATAATTTCAAACTGACAATTAGCTGTCTATCGAAATTTTTGAATTTGCCTTGAGATAAAGAAGAGCAAACAGCATGCCTGCATGCTATCTAATCAGCTGCATGCTAGGAAATGGGTTGCGAGATGAAGCACCAATTCCTCGCCTTCTCTTTCTAAACCTAAGTTATTTCACAAGCATATCTCATTAAAAGACTTCAATACATTTTTCTCTAACTTCCTCAAAATATTACAATGAATTTGAAATTTAAAGCATATTTAACTTCCAACTATAATGAAAATATTTCTTTACCATGTAATTAAATCCAATTAGCAGCTTTCCATGCTACAATATGTAAAATGTTTTTAATATCTATTTCATCAATTAATGTTTGTTTTTCCAATTATAGCTTAAACCAAAATTAATTAACTTTTAAGTTTGAAAAGAAACTATCAACTTCGTAGTCAATGTTTTTATTTTATTTTACAGAACAGTCCAATCCTCGAGGCATACAGTAAAGGCGTATAGATTTAATCAAAAATTCAAAATTCGTTGCATACTTTGGAGAGTTGATGTCAGAGATGATGTTAAGTTACATACAAAAAAAAAGCACAAAAAGAGAAAAACAAACCGTGCATTGTGCACTTCATTTGAAAACTGAAATTAGAAAAATTCTTGATATGTTTAAAAGAATTTATCAATGCTCGAAGGGATTTAATGTCAAAAACTAAAAAGGGAAAAGATATACAAAATTAGCAAAATTTTAAAACACACAAAAACCTAAAGCCAACTATATGTACATATGTATGTGTTTTACAAGGATATCAGTAATTACAACACAAACATACACAGCACATGGTATTTAATACATAGAAAAAAGGAGCACAAAATAATGATGCCAACAAAAGGAGTAGGAAATAATCAGTGTATCAGCCAGACAAATCCTAATGTACAAGAGAGGAAACAATGAAAATTAAAACACAAAAAGTTGTTTTAAGTGAATAATTACATGAAAAATACTTAAAGGCATAAACGAAAACAATGAAACGCTAAGCGGAAGAGTAGAAGGCAAAGCGCCAGATAGTTAGTCAGTGAGTCAGATAAATATATATACATCCTTTTACCACACTCATCCTCTGCTTTGGCACTTTGGCGATACATGTAGACATAGAAAGCGTATAAATCATTGTGCTTGAAATCACAAAAGCTGATGCTGACATGAGCTTTTGTTCGCAACACTACAATCCTTTCTCGTACCGCGACACAGTGGCTGGAATTTCTGAATAGTGGAAAAGATTTTAAAAAACAATTCGACACACTGCGGTTATTTGAAGAATCCTGTTAGTGTGACTGCCTGGTAGCATTTAGAAATGGGCCCGAGTAACGTGATTGCCGTGAATCATGTGAGTCATGGGTGAGTGTGAATGAGATCAAAATTGGTGAGTGTGCGTAAATGTAAGTAGCGAAATATTATTGCCTGGGTGAGTGTGCGCGAGTACAAGTTTCGAGTAAGTCACAGGTATTTCCGGATATTTGATTTTACTTAATTTCGATTTTCGGACTACTTTTTTAAACACAGTATTTTTGGAAGACTTCTTATATCATACCCCACTTACAAAGACTTCGCTAATTAGCTACTGTATTCTAAGGAATTCAGCTACAAAGAAAGGAGTGTGATAAACGTGTGGAAAAATAATAAGAAGCAGACTTCCTTGAGATAATGGTGGTAAAATGCTGCTGCTGTGTAAATTTATTAAAAAGGTCTCAATTTATCTTAGGAATGTGTACTTAAGTACAGTAGTATATAAATCGTGAATTTGATCATATTCTTACGAATTTGCTGAATAATCCTTCTGGAGCTGTTTTATTCCCATTAATAAAACAAAACTCATTTTTAAATTACGATAAGTACAAAAGTGTTAATTCCTTTTATTTTTGTTTTACAGTACAACCGTTCACTGTATTTACACAACTTAAGATTAACAATTGTCTATTTTACTATTAATTCGAGTTGCATACTTCTCAGCGTTTAATCACAGACTAACTCATAAATGCTGCTCAGCTGCTATTTATATTAGTTCTTCACCGTGGGACAGTCTTATACGTCAAATTCCATCCGTTAATAGAATCTGGCCGTCGGTGGTGCAATGATTAGTGTGCGCGTCACTTGTACATGTGATCCTGTGTTCGATCCCTGCTCTGACCACCTTAAATTTTCTTTCGGCGGTGGTCACCTTGAATAGCGACGGCTCTACTCTCGACTTTTTAGTCATGAAAAGCTTCTCAAAATACAGTTCGAAATCGGTGTAAGTACTGTATGCCCTAATCAGTGGGTAAAAAAACTAGACACGACACAGTTCACTAATTGTGAGAAAATCTCGCCCATTCCTTCATGGAATGTAATGGGAAACTATTTGTTTACCAGACTCTTCAAATACTGGTATCTATTTCTCGAAAAGTCTACTATTATCGAGAATTACCGTGATATTTCATTGTCGATAAGTTGTATGTGGAGATTTCTATTCATTTCCAGAACCAGTGGTGAGATATCATGGGTGAATTCATAATGCTGGTTTGGCGAACTGATATGTTCTTGCGAGGCATAGTTTCAGGCATAACATTGGACTGTCATTCACAGTAAAGCCAAATAAGTAAACATGCATATTACATTACTGTGACAGAGTGACAAAAACAATCTGGTAGCAGTTTTCCCACAATGGAAGTTAACAACTACAATTTATAGCAGTGTTTGCAATAATCGTTAACAATCAGGAGACGTACATTAACTCGCCACTGGAAAAGTGCAAAGTTAACCTCTAATTAGCTTTAAATTACGATTAAGTAATCAGATAGGTAACTACGCACTTAAAAATTGTCATTTGAAGAATCCAAATCAGCTGTTTCTCGCTTTGCAGATGAACCCAAGCTTTCGTTGAAGTCAGATTAATTGCCTTTAAAAACGGTTGGCACTCTTGCCAGATTAGCATAATGTTGTCGATTTAGAACAAGGAATTCAATTTAATTAAAAGTACACTGTGCTGTTACACTATGAAGCCAAAAACTACTTTAACTGAATGGTCTAGTGTTTATGGTCTGTGAGTGAAAGGAAAACAGGCTCTACATTTTGTTCAAACCCTTGTCAAGTTCAAAGAAATCTGCAAGAAATATCCGCATTTACTTATCAATTTCATTAAAGCTTCTAAGCCTCTTCTTTCCGTCTACAATTTGAAGAATTAAATTTTAAATTATTTTTAAATTATGCTTTGCCAAATACCCCACTGTGTGTCATCCCTCAAAGAACCTCACAAATCTCGGCGACTTTCCTCGCTTTATGCCACCTGAACATTTGTGTTAATGTATTTATTTGTGTACGTGTAGTGTTTGAGTTTATACTTGTATTGTATTGTACAAGTAATCATCATGCAATGATGTGCACAAAGTTTTTGCTTTGTTTTGATGCGTTGAAATCCATTTTCCTTTTTTATTTTTTGAAAAAGGTAACTTTTTCAATTCCGATCCACGTAATAAAATAATAGGATTAAAGCGTAAAAAGAGTTGAAAAGTCAGCAAAAAAACAAATACCTTGCTACAAAAGAGCAGCGGTTCCAACGGTAACATCAACAATTGACTTCCTTTTTCACTGCCGCCAAGTTGTTTCGTATATATAGGTGGTTTCAGAGTGTTGATGTCAGGATATACTTTCACATATATACACTCCCACACTCTCAAACTGGCATTCACTCTCAAGAACAAAAATACATACGCAACTCATACAAGATATTGTTTGCTGTTGTTGTACAGTTTGTTAGTTTCACTGTTAATCGTTTTAAGTATAAGCAAAGGTTAAAGGTGTGTGTGTGGAAATGAGTGTGCGTTTGTAACTGCGTGTCTATTTCCTGTTCATCTTCATTGTAAGCTTCGCAATGCTGGTATGGATTAACTAAATTCTAAAAGTTTTGCTTTACTCGCTAAAGTATAAAATCATTTCTATAGTAGTATAGTCTTAGCCAGAATACTGTTCATAATTCTATGGTTCGAAACGAGAGGTATTGAGAAAGTTAAAACAGGAGAATAAAATCCGAGAGGGGATCAAAGAAGTGGAGATTTCCTGAATTTGTCACATATGAGAAGCAAATTAAACACAGCTACACTCATAGAAAAACTAACCCAATTAGTAGTAACCGAATTTAGAGGTTGTTACAACTACATTAGTTGTCATCACATCCGAATTAGAGGTTGCCACAACTGATTTAGAGGTTACCACAACCAATTACAGGTTGCTGCAATCCACTTTCAGTTAAAAAATAAAAAACAATAAGTGGTTTCCCATTACATCCCATGAAGGGACTGGGGCGAACTTCTAACAATCACTGACCTGTGCGCTTTCCAGTTTTCACTCACTGATTGGGACCTTCAGTTTTACACCGATTCCGAACGGTAATTTGTAAAGCTTTTTCATGGCTAGATACTCGATAGTGTCGCCGTCACTATGCGAGGTGGCCGCCGCCGAAAGAAAATTTGTAGGTGGTCAGAGCCGGGTTCGAAACCAGGATCTAATGTAAAAGAGCTGCGCACTCTAACCATTGCACCACCGACGGCCTCCACTTTCAGTTATGTGGACTAAATTCAGTGGTGACAACCTCAATTCGCTTGTGGCAACTGAAATTGGGTTGTGGCAACTGCAATTGGGTTGTGGCAACTGGAATTCGGTGGCACGAGCCGAGTTAACGGCTTGTCAAACCATTAGTTATGCGAGTGTATCAAGTCAAATCGCCTATTATCTATTCGGTTTGGCAACGATTGAAAGCAACTAATCCTCCCGAAAATATTGTATGCTTAAAAACCCTCACCCAGCGCAAGAAATATGCCTAAACTATCCGCCAGAAGGGGGCTGTGTTTGGTTTCCCTATACCACAAATGCAAAAATACAAAAAGTAACATACAGCAACAACAACTATGGTTTCCCATCACATCACATTAAGGAATTGTAATGAACTTTCACAACCAGTAAGTTGTAAGGGTTTTATTAAAAAACAAAAAAGAAATTTGAGAAAATATTCAGTAGTTTTTTTTTATAGCAATTTCAAAAAAAAAAGTTATTTGGCGGACCCGTTATACCCCTAAAATTAATAATATTTTTTCTATGATTAAAGCCCTTCAAAATCCAAGAACACTTTGCTTTGTATACAGTTTTATTCAAGAACAACAAAGTAACGTATGTCAAGATGTATTTACAGCAGACATGTGCAAACTGACACAAACGCATTTCAAATCAGTTTTACGAATTTTGCGACTGTGTTAAGTTGAACGGAGCAAGCAGAACAAAAGCAGAGAAAACAAAAGTAGTACACTGAGTAAAAAATTAAAATTAAAAAAATTAAAAATTAAAACTAAATCTTAAAAAAAAAAATCAAATATCAACATCTCCAATGATTATTTCCATTTATGATTTTTGCCATTTACAAACATAAAAATTTCTTTATATTCGTCCATGGCAATTAAAATTAATTTTTTGAGTGTAGTGTGAATGCAGAACAGCAACTGACTTTGAATCGGTAAACAAGCAGCAAGCTTTCGGACATGTTGGTGTGAAAAAACGATCAAGCTACTATCGGTGTGAAAACACGATGACTCAAAAGAGTACTAGCTGCACATCTATGATTTACAGCATTAAAACAAATATTTTTTCCTCTTCTTTGCATTATTACCGCAAAGAATTGCATACTTCTGTGCGCTATCGAAAAATTTTATAAATGAAAATTATTGCAAATGATGTCGAACGTCAGCGACAACTATAGGACAAAAGTAGTACTCGTCAAAACCTATACAACAATGTCTTGAATGTTACGATTGAGCCACACACAAAAAAAAACTAGAATAAAAAAAATAATTTTGGGTGTTTTTCACGGGCTCGGAAAAGACAATTTTTTTAGTTTTTAAAATGTCTCGAAGTGATCTTTAATATTTGCCCTCGACTTTGGGAAATTTTTTCTTCGCCGGTTTATTGTTCATCGCCTACGATTTTCCCAAAGTCCTATCAACCTACTGTTGGAATTTAGGGCAAATTAACACCCATTGTCCTCACAAGAAGTTTGTACTGAAATATTAATCGCTCTCAAACTGCCAGAGTGAACACGTTAAGTTTTCTTTTACCAATTAGCAAACTAATTTCTCGGAAATAAAAGCTACGATAATAATTGAATCGTTCATTGCCTGACATTAGACAAACTTCATTGGATATCAATTTTCGTTTTGTCAATGGAAATTGCAATTATTATTTTCCAGGAAACTTTGAGGCAATAACAATGAACTGGCATACGCCATGAGATGGGATGTGCAAATATTGGCATCCTTGAATATCAACAACCTATCTTACGTGAAATGAAATCCGAGAAAAGGTGATTTTCGCAGTGAAATTATTTGCGATATAAAGCGGAGACATGGGATACATAACACAAATACCGAATTTTCATCATAACCCCTCGCAACAAGTAGACCATACACTACTACTGGTACTTGTACTGGTATTATCAACAAATCATTGAGAAATTTTCCAGCAAATTTTCCACACACGCGTTCACGAAATTTCGTTGAAAGCTGCAAAAAGGTCCTTTCCACACACACATACATTTGCTAATTCCTGTTTTAAAACAATGCTTTGTTTGATAAGTTTATGTTGGTGGTTGACTTTCATGGTTGCTTGAGCGTACAGCCTTCAGCAATATTTATCGTCGTCATCCTCATCATCCTCAACGTCATCATCATTATCAACAACATCATTGTAATCACCATCAACGGCAGCAAGCAGCAGCAACACACCAGCAACAACTAACTTCAGCAACATTATTTCATCGCTTCCTTCAATTTTGAATGGGGAAAATTGAAGAAGAACCAAAAGACATTATTACAAACTTTGTTAAGCCTTTAAGTTGAGTTTAAACTTTCCCCCTCGTTTTTGAAGGACGTATGGTAAAGGGGTGAATTGAAGCATGTCCTTATATGAGTTTCCAAGTGGGTGCGAGTGTGGTGCGGATGTGTGGAGTGGCTGCGAGTGCCTTTCATGCAATCATGTTGATATAACGATCCATAATGTGTTGGTATAACTAATAAAATATTGTAGTTGCCGCTCATAAGAAAAAAACTTATCGTAATTCTATTAAGCTTCATGGTAAACTTTTTTTTTTTTTGACGTAAGAGTTCTCCAATTTTGTTCTTCTTTTTCATTGGCATTCAGAATTTTATTAAATTTTGGTTGTTATGCCGAGGGGGTGATGACAGAGGAGAAGACCAATATCATTTGTTTCGGATTAAATTAACTTTTATAGGAGTTGTAAAGGAATGAAATGCAAATTATGACACTGAAAATATATGGGAATTTGGGGAATGGAAAAAAGGTCGCCGCACTGTTGCTGCTCAAGTGGGATTGTAGAGTTTAGCGCAATTCCAGCATTTTTATTAAATTGCCAATACTTTATTTTAATTCGATTTAACAATTTCAAGAAATTATTTTTCCAAATAATTGGGAACATATTTTACAAAACAAAGTTTTACATTTAGGCAGAACTAAATTGAAAAATTAACATTTAAAATACAAAAGGTGTCAATAGAATTTCAAAAATATAAAAAGTCATAATGGAAGATTCAAAGCTTAACATATCGTATTTTAAAAAGGATCAACAGAAATATAATAGGGTCAACAGGGGCGTAATTAACGTATCCGTTGCGCATCGTAAGCTCAATTGGCGAAAGTGCTTTTAAAGGGTCAATTTGATGGCAACTTCTAAAAACTAATATTGATGAAATCCTAGTCCTCTATTAATTTTATTCACACAACTATTTCTTAAGATTTAATTGAAGTTTCTATGTTATCGGAATTCCACAATACTGATTACGATGCGATGCGGATACTATCATTAGATCCCAGGGCAATAAATGTGGGCTAAATTTGAAGCCAAATTCAGTATTTAATTTGACAAACTTTAAACTTCCAACGGATTGGGCAAATTGAAATTGTTAATCGTTTTTTAAATTTAAATCTATTTGAAAATGTGATGCAGAAAATGTCGTTGTTATAATCATTATAATCATATTAATTATATATAGCGGCAACAGAAAACTCGCTGTTGTTTGCCCATCTGTCGAAAGCAGGGTTCGCATTAACTCGCTCGCAATTCCTGTAGCCAATGTTCAACATGCCGCCTTGCGAGCCGACTCTGAAATTTCAAAGCCGAACCTGTGCGCCGACAACTGATAGTTTGACGTTTGGTTTACGGCTTGCTACTTGAGTCCCAGTTCAAAATGGAAAGATTGAAAAATAACAAACAAAAAACATCCCAGCAAACATATTCGCAGCGCTCAGAATTGTGAGAATAAAATATGTGCGAAATATGAGGCTCAGAGTTTATGAGTGCGAAACCGACTGAAATATGTGACTTCCCTGTAGGAAATGTCTATAATGAAACAGTACTGACTTACTATTGACTGTGTCACCAGTACTACTGACCAAATATACCCCAGGCAATATAAAATTCTATTGACATTTAACATGTGCTTGTCACTGAGAATGAACTACTGACACAAGACCTAAGGTGGTACTATTGGAACCAAATGGAGACATTGGAACCAGTGAGTCAGTAGTCCATTGTCGCTATTTTTGTCAACACTTGACATTTTTTTACCAAATAAAATGACGTAAAATTCAAAATTAAAATCATATTTATTATCTAAATTACATTTAAAAAAAAGTTATCAGTCTTTTAAAACTCACTTTTTCTTTTTAAATTATTTCCCACTAAATGTACGCGACACCACGTGTTTTCACAACCAAACAAAGCGAAACAATGAAAAAGAAGAAGAAGCAGTGACGTCAATTTGTCATAAATTTCTCTACACATCAAAGCCAGACAAATATTTGTAGACAAATTGTCGTCAATGTCATCATAATAGTTGACAAAAGTGGTGACATGGACTATAAAAATCAAAAGCATCCAACAATGCACAACAACAAACATTGTCGTATTCATCTAGTAGGCCACAACAACATTTAAAATAAACAAAATTTTCTCTGTTTACTTAAAATTAACAAATGAGTTTATAATTATTATTTGTAGTTTTAAGAATTGAATTAATTATTCTACTTAAATATGAAATTTGTATATAAGAATTGAATATATAATTTTTATTCGAAATAAACATAGGCATGGAAACGTAAATTTTTGTTAAGAATGTATTTAAAAAAAAAATCAATGAGTGTTCGAACTCACGGATGATGTGTTAACACCTTTTTGCTACACGGTACCTGTTCGATTTCTATGAACACATTAGTAACTGTTACATTGGAAAATAAAAAATAATAGTTTTTTTGTATACACCGGGCAATGCTGAACATCAAATGACCCGCTTTGTTTGGCCATAGCAACAACAACGAAACAACCAAACACACAACATCACACATACTTTGTCCGAAGTAGCTGACGTATACGTGTGTCACATAACCACATGTTTGCCATATCAACAGCAACGAAACAGCCAAACACACAACATCACACATACTTTGTACGAAGTAGCTGACGGATTGGTGTGTCGCCATAACGTCAACTGCGCAAGCCGTCGCTATAGACACAATTCATTTGCCTCACCCCTGCCACACCCCTCTTTCATTGCTCTCTTGCTCGCTCATTTTTGTTGAACACGTCATTATTCTCTTTCGCTGTGGCAGAAAATCTGTTTTTAGCAGCAGCATAAAATCTGGTTTTAGCAGATTTTTACTTTGTTAGATTTAGTCCCTATACGCCGCTATAGGGCTGCGACATCGACCTCAAAACATCGATGTTTCCAAACATCGATGTTTCTGCGCACGTATTCTTTTCCCTCTGACATTGATGATGTTGATCCAACATCGGTTACAAATGTTTTTTTTTGTTTTCCCTGAAGTGCAGTTTTATATATGTCATGTCGACGATATTAAGCAAAAACATACAAAAGTTGATTAGTACTGCTTTTTTATTTTTATTGCTAAAAAACTTTAATAAAAAACATCGATGTTTTCAAAATAAAAAATTTATAGAAAAAAACATCGATGTTTTTTATTAAAGTTTTTTAGCAATAAAAATAAAAAAACAGTACTAATCAACTTTTGTATGTTTTTGCTTTATATCGACCAATAGGGTGATATATACGCCGGCACGTCATATATAAAAGCGAAATCCAAACATCGATGTTTGAAAATATTAATGTTTTTTTTATATAATTTTGTTAGCAATTCGAAAACATCGATGTTTTTTCTATAAATTTTGTTAATTTGAAAAACATCGATATAAAAGGCAGCATTAATAAAGTTTTGTATATACTATTTGCCTTTATATCGATGAATAGGGTGATTTGTATATTGACAACACATATCTACAAGAGAATTTCAGCAAAAACAAAACAACGATGTTTTTATTTAGTTTGTTAACAATTCGAAAACATCGATGTTTCTCATTTCATTTCTGCAAAATTAAGACACCCCCAAAAACATCGATGTTTTTGAATATTTTAAGCATAAAATAACTCCAGTATACATAAAATAACTCCAGTATAAATAAAGTTTTGTATATCGTTTTGTAAACATCGATGTCGGTAAAAACTTCTACGCCGATCGTTTGTTACTTCAGCCGCGCCATTGAATCGATGTAACATCGGTCAAAAACATCGATGTTTTCGCTCACGCCGCCGATGAGTTTGTGACTAAAAAAAAAAAGCCGACAATTTAAGCCGACAATTTGCGAAGCCGACAATTTAATTTTGCCTCGGCTCACAACCAGTCCGAAAGCAAAAACATCGATGCAAACATCGATACATAACATCGATGTTGGAAAAACATCGGCACTAAGACATCGATGTTAAAAGTACTCGATGTTTTAGAAAAACATCGATGTTTTTAAAACATCGATGTCGATGTCGCAGCCCTACGCCGCTATAGATGTTAACACATCAAAAAGTAAATTTTTTAAGAAAAGGTACGGTGTGATCTTTTTAAAACGTCGTTTTCTTTAGATTTTCTAAATTTATTTTTCATTGGGTTCAAAACGACAATATATATTAAATATTGATTACACGCTCCACCTAGAAAACTTCCCATTACACAAGAAATTTCCCAACATATGTTAGCCTAGGCACAAACCAAAGCAAAAGTACGCAATATAGTTGATAATACTGGGTTGTAGCATAATAGCGTTAAAAAAAGTTGTTTATTTTTCTTCATTTAGCCCCCATCCCGGAACGTGCGGTAAGGAACTTCGCTCCAAAAAAACATGCGATTTTGAAGCTATTCTGGTGTGATATATCAACTGGTCATATTCGTCTTCTCGATACCAGTTAAATATACATGGACTCTAGTGACCTTTTTTTGATTCCTTATAGAGGACTATGTATGTATATGTCAAGCATTGTTTTTGTGCAAAGCATCTCAAATTCTGGGTCTATGCGGCGCCAAATGTGAATAATCGACACAAAAAACAGTATTTTCGAACACGACCACTTTTGATTGGTATAAAATTTGGACAGTAGTTTCTCCTCGTCCATACGAATCCTATGACTCTCTCAAAATTCAAAGTAGTTTTTGTTTTATGGTTCGTTGAAGTAGGTATTGTAGGACACTTTCTGAAAAAAGGACCTGATTTAAAAATGTTATAACTTCGAAATGCGTTAATGGATTTCAAAATGTTGGATATCATTTTATAGCTTGCAATAACCGCTTTAATGATAGTCGATACAACAGTCATATCGTGGTTAAATGATATTGAGAACTCCAAAGTATCCGTTATCTTTGAATAGCGTGGCATAATGTATCTTTATTTTTGATTTCTCCCACCGAAAAGAAAGCCTATCTTTGTCTCTATATCATAGCCAAATTTTAAAATGAGATCTCCATGGGATCAATAGATACATAAGGTTTGGTAAAGACTGCTCGAGTTTTGTTGTTCTAGTTTCGATTTTTCAAGTAGTGACTACTTATAACACAGTGATACAAAAAAGACTAAAGTAGGAATACCTGGGACGTCATAGTATTTTTCCTGTTGGTGCTGTCGAGTGAAACAAGAATCTGGTTGTGAAATTTCCCAAACACTCCCAAAATCTTGAAAAACAGTTTCAAAAACAGGTTTTGCGAACCTTTGCACACTTATAAGCTTGTCAGTTAGTTGATTACACTGTGATAGTTTTTGACCCGAAAAAAAAAGAACTTTGATGAATCCTTTTCGAACTATTAGGGGGGAGCCCCTGAGTGCGAAAGAACATTTGGAAGTGTCAGATTGGCTCCAGTTTTTGAGAAATCGGTATATATGGATATAGGTAAGTCTGCGCTAGTTAAACAAATTTTACCGGCCATAGGCCTATTTTTTTTGGCCCGAAAGGGCTTAAAAAGCTTATTAAAATAGAAAAAACAAATGTTTGCGCTCGGTCCAACTTCTTTTAATATAATTACAAAGACCATTAAAAACTCTTTAAATCTGCATATAAAGATATTACATTTTATTAACCCATTGGGGACAAATTTAAAAAATACGATTTTTTAACCTCACTTTTTTGCTAAAAATCTGATTTTCTCAAAAAACAGCCCTAGTAAACCTATTTTCTACCTAGACCCAGGTTGTAGGCAACACTTAAGGCTTTGTTCTAAGGTATAATACTTCGCATTAGCCCTTCTAAGACCGGAGATATTGGAGTTGGAAGATGAAGATTAGCATTATATTTATGTAACGGTTATTTTTAAAAAATTTTCATTTCTTTGAATTAATTAACTTAAAAAAAAAACGAAAAAAATATATAAAAGTCCAATATTTTGATTTTGAAGCTTAACTTGAGGCCTATGCTAGGGAAATAAATAAAATTTTGGGAAAAAGTAAAAAAAATTTAATTTTTTCTTGTATTTCAAACTTTGATCATAATCCAATATCTCCGGTCTTAGAAGGGTTAATGCGAAGTATTATACCTTAAAACAAAGCCTGAAGTGTTGCCTACAACTTGAGTCTAGGTAGAAAATAGGTTTACCAGGGCTGGTTTTTGAGAGAATCAGATTTTTAGCAAAAAAGTGAGGTTAAAAAATAGTATTTTTTAAATTTGTCCCCAATGGGTTAAGAAAATGTAATATATTTATATGCAGATTTAAAGAGTTTTTAATGGCCTTTGTAATGATGTTAACCGGAACCAGATCGGACCATAAATGTGTGAGATATGGCCAATTATATACTCAAGCTTTAAAGGCCCATATCTCAAGAAGTTGGACCGAGCGCAAACATTTGTTTTTTCTATTTTAATAAGCTTTTTAAGTCCTTTTAGGCCAACAAAAAATAGGCCTATGGCCGGTAAAATTTGTTTAAATAGCGCAGACTTACCTATATCCATATATACCGATTTCTCAAAAACTGGAGCCAATCTGACACTTCCAAATGTACTTTCGCACTCAGGGGACTCCCCCCTAATAGTTCGAAAAAGATTCATCGAAGTTCATTTTTTCGACTATCACAGTGTTATCCAACCGATTTTAATTTTTTCACCGGATTTAAAAAGAAGAAACTTAGGCCTGTCAAACGAAGTATACGTAATTTACGAAAATAGGAGAAGTATGTGTGTATATGTCCAGCAAACGGATATTTTTTAAAATTTTTTTCGCCATTTTTCAACTCCGGCGATAATTTCACACATTATTTTATAAAGAAACCATAATACACTTGAATGTATCCAAATGGGACTTTTCCCAATGAGTAAAACGCAACTTTGTTATTGAAGTTTTTATTAAAACAGTAATAATAAATTTGTTTCTCACTTTATGTTTAAATTATTAATTTTTCTGAAGAGTCCAGGGAATAACATTCAAATATAGTATCTCTTTGACAGCAAAGCCTCTTATGAAAAATCGAGTACATACCTTTGTAACAAGTGTTTTTGTAACAGAAACTAAATTATGATTACAGTGATTAATAGTTGAACACGTATTTTAATATTGTACTTGTTATTAGTTGTACCTACCAATTCAGATGAATGAGGTTCTTGAAATACTCAAATTGGTTAATACAACTTAATGTCTGTAGTAACAACTTCTATTTAGTACGACCTATTTTTATCTATCGATAACATCTACAAATGATAATTATGAATTCTAATCAAAATATAGACTTTTTCTTGGAATATCTTGATTGATTTCCAACTAATATTTTCCCTGTGTGTATATATTCTGTCACTAATTAAGAGATCACGATTTCGCAGGTCTAATTTTTAGAGTATTTGCAGAAAAAACGAAATTGTAAATAATTTTTTATCTCAAAACTTTTAACTGAAAAGTAATACATTAAATTTCAATTTAATTTTTATTTTTAGCCGTCGTAGCCATCTGGTTCTTAAACTGCAATGCAATTCAATAACTGTCATTGTTTTCGCCTTGCGCCCTCCTCCTACCATTCTGTGTTGTAATTTTCCGAATAATATGATGGCATCCATTAAATTTAATATTCTACATAATTTCTTTACGTATTATTCTGTTACTGCTTGATAAACAAACACGACTCCAACTCGACTTTCATGTCGCGTCTATAGTTAAACTATGGAATAATACACATTTCTTTTACAGCAATTGTTTGTCAAGTCCTTGCCATTTCATTTGTAGTCTTTGTATTTTTTTTGTTACTTTCATAGCGTAGTAATCATAAAATGATATAAAAAATAAAGAATTATGCGATGTCTTGCATAGATAATAATGAGATTAGGCGTAAAACAATGTGCCTTTAAGATCATTTTTAGAAAATGAAAGCAAATCCTTACTACGAAGGACTAGTGCCCTCTAAAATCCACCATAGTCACATCAAATAACAAATGTTGAGGCCATTAAAATACATATTTTATTTAAAATAATATAATCAAGATAAACATCAGGGAGACATTCATTTCATAAATGTAAAGTGAATATAGTTTGATTTGTGACAACTTGGGGACAAATTATTTAGAAAAGGACATCAGGGCAGTTAAGTACCATAAAATGGGAATGCTATGCAAATGATTGTGTATATTTGATTTTTGTTTCAAATTATGAATTCCATTCTAGTCAAAATGTATTCATTTTACAAGGCATTATAGTGCGGAGTATTTGTTTATAATTTAAAAACAATTTAATTAAATGAACATCATAAAATCAAACGTTTAGCATTTGCTTGTCAAATTACGTCAATAGTTAATTGTCCAACTGGGACAGCAGAAGCAAGACCATTAGGATGATTAGAGAGCTATGAAAGTGGAATATAAAAATAAATCCATCGTACTACTTCATTACCTGATGGAAAGATAACTAAGCCGGAGAGAGCGTTTAATTTTACCGCTTCAACACAGAGGGCGTTACATTCTTTAAAGAAATAAGAAAAATATATAAACACAGCCAGTCATTAAAGTTTTAAAAATATCCGTTCCATTTTAAAACTTGACAGCTATTTCAATTCAATTCAATTCAGTTCAATTTATTGATTCATAATGATGTACAAATTTGTTCACAATTATAGTTCTTACAATTTAAAGAGTTTAAGGATGTTTTCCTTTTTCAGCTTAGATATGACAATGTGTTTCTTAAAATAGTATTAACAATTTAATATTACAAACGGAGGCAAAAACTTTCAAAAACCTATAAGAAAGAAAAACAAAAAAAAAAAAAAATTTCCCATATGTGACAGCTATTTAAAGCCAACTTCTTTTGCTTTGGTAGGCACAGAGTTCTTCTTTGGCACTTAAACATATTGTTTAAGAAATACAAAATTCTATATATGTACGCTGAAAAATTTTTCCCTTTTTGTTGTTTGTATACAAATATAACGTGTTTGTAGTTTGTCACAAATATAGTATACTTGTGTCCAAACACATTCTGTTTGCTATTCAGTATAATATGTTTGGGACACCTTGATTAATAGATTGTAATATAATAAAGTAACAAAAAGCAGCATATCTTCAATTCACGAAAATAATACTAGGCAACATGTACATGGCTCCTGCGATATGTTGTTGGGGCCGGAATTTTTCAGCGTATGTATGTGTTAATATAAAAAAAACAGTAAGTGTTTGAACTCACGGGCGATGTGATAACACGTTTTTGTTACATGGCACCTGTTCGATTGATATGAACACATTAGAAAATGTTATATTGTAAAATAAAAAAAAGTAGATTTTGTACTGAAGGCCCTTTTGGTATTGCACTTTCTTTTTTCTTACATCTACTTTAACATTAGATGTAATATTTAAATAAATAAAGCAATATTTAGGTCACTGAAATAATTGTTTTTGTTTTGTCATAAACAGAGCGACGACAAAAAAGTACTGAATAGTATAGAGAACATGTCGAGAGTTTGAGTAAAATAGCATAAACGAGTCTTATTCTCTTTATAGAATATTTCAATAATTTTTCTTGAATAATTATTGCAGCTTAAGGTCCCTTTAGATTTCTTAATAATTTCAGTTTTTTTCTCTTTTTCAATATTTCGATTTCCTTTGGCAGTCATCTTCAGAAAAGTATTAAGAAATCTAAAGGGACCTTAAGCTGCAATAATTAGTCAAGAAAAATTAATAAAATAAAGGTCGAAAAATTAGAAACAAATTAATGTTTCAATAGGTATGCACCATTTCGACAAAGATATTACACACAACAATACAAAAACATAAACGTTTCAAAAGGCATCAATGTTTCACATGAATATTATGAATGGACAAAGTTATGACAAAAAGAGAGTAATACGTTTTGAACCAGTCGTCAGATGTCGCCAGTGCTTTTGAGGCATACAATTCGTTCCATGAGTTCTCTATACTATTCAATACTCCTTCGCGACGACGACCTGCTTGTTTGTTCGCTGCCGCTACATCAATACCATCATACGTATTTCCATGCAGAGACTACCGGTGAACAACAACCATTTATGTGATGCTAACGCTGTGTGTTGTTTGCATGTGGTCACTTTGATAGATTGCCCTACCCGTGCCTATAGATGTTAACACACGAAAAGTAATATAAGAACTGTACAACTTTTAAGAGATGCATTAGTCTGTTTACAGTTGGCACCGGTATTATGCCAACTACTGGTGAAGAGTTCCAAATTTAGGGAATTAAAGTCATAACCAATGAAAAAATCCATTTTGTATAATATACAGTGCCTATGATCACAAAGTTGCAAACGTGGTGTTATAGATCTAATAAAATTAGTCTCGAAAGCATTAGAAATATGGAGGACAAAGGTTTTTCTGATTTGATACTAAGGGATCTTCGATCCATACTCTTCGCAAATGTCAATTTTATTCGATGATTTCAACCTGTCACACCAATCCATCGCAATTGGTCAAAATACCAACGAGTATAGTTTAAACTGTATTTGATAATTCTCCAATTGATACGTGACTTTAACGTAACTTATTTAGTGAATTGGGTCTGTCATTAAACGAGGACAAGACAAAATTAATGATTTTAACGAGCAGGGCCTCTACGCGATTAGACCAAAGCATGAACATAGATAAGCGTTATAATTTCGAGGTGGTTAACAAATTTATATACCTCGGATCTGCTGCAAACAAAAAATCAATGAGTGTTCAAACTCACGGGCGATGAGTTATCACCTTTTTGTGAGACGGTAGCTGTTCACTTTCTAGAAACATATTAGTAAATGTTACATTGGAAAATAAAAAAACATTTCAAGCTCTTTTAAATATTAATAAATTCATTTAATAAGTATTGGTCACGGTTTATATGATGCCCAGAATGCAGTTAATTCCAAATGTCAGTATACAAGATGTACTTACTTCCATTATACATACAATTTAGTTTAAAATTGTTTAGTTGTGGTTTGAAATCGATTTTTTTTTGTGCTGAAGGCTCTTTTGCTATTGCACTTTCTTTTTTCTTACATCTGCTTTGACATTAGATGTAATATTGTTAATATAAATAAAACAATATTTAGCTCACTGAAATAATTGCTTTTGTTTTGTCATAAAAAGTGCGATGACAAAAAGTATTCAATAGTATAGAGAAATTACTGCACTCTTTTTCCGCTCTTATCTAGAGAGTATGAGTAAAAGAGTATAAACGAATCTTATTCTCTTTATAAAATATTTCAATATTAATGCATCATTTGGACAATGTTATTCCATAAACCACTACAAAAGCATAGCTTCGAAAGGCTTCAGTGTTTCACATCAATATTACGAATGGACCAAGTTATGGAAAAAAGAGAGTAATACGTTATGAATCATTCGCCAGAAGTCGCCAGTGCTTTTGAGTCATAGAATTAGTTTCGTGAGTCCTCTATACTATTCAATACTCTTTGGCGACGACGAAATGCTTGTTTGTTCACTGCCGCTACATTAATACCATCATACTTATTTTCAGGCAGAAACTATTTTTGTACAACAACTACGTATGTGATGCTAACGCTGTGTGTTGTTTGCATGTGTTCACTTTGATAGATTGCCCCACCCGTGCCTGTAAATAATAACACATCAAAAAAAAAAAAACAACACCAGACTTGAGATCAACCGCAGAATTGTGCTTGCGAGTAGATTTTATTTTGGACTAAGCCAGCACTTTAGAGATAAAGCACTCTCACGAATAACAAAAGTCTCAGACTTTCATACAGCCTGTCTTGCTTTAGGGCGTACAATCCTGGCTCTTATCGCAAGCAGACAAAACATCTCTAGGAGTCTTCAGGAGAAAAATATTCCGAAAAATGTATGGCTATACTATAGACAACGGCGAGTATCGGCGTCGCATGAACCATGAACTGCATGAGCTATATCCCAGCATTGATAGAGTTAAGCAGATAAAATAACGCGACTGTGTTAGCTAGAGCATGTTAGTAGAAAGGCTGAAGCCGAACCAGCACGAAAGATTTTCAAAACCGAACTCGAAGGAAGACGAAAACTAGGATGACCAAGACTCCATTAGAGGGACTAGGTTGATGAATCCCTGCGTTCGCTTGGTATTGCCAACGGGAGAGATAAGGCAAAATATGGAACTGGTTAGCGAAATATGTTTTCGTTTCCCTGATCTCCCGGGGTTGTTCGATACCGGATAAGTAAGTCAGTAAGTTCTTGGGGTGTTTTTTTCGGAATTTGCTATCCGCAGATTTCAGAATCGCAAAATTTGCGATTTTTTTACGCTTTACCATGTTTGACACACTGTGGTTAAAGAATGGTCTGTCTGTGATTCGCCAGTATTCACTTGTGTTGTCGTTTTTAAACAACTAACAGAGCTCTGTTAAGTCAAGAGGAGACTTCTGCTCAGCCTAGTGGTTTGCGTCTTTGCTAGTGGTGTTCGAATTTCTTCACGCACGTAGATAATTTAAGCCGGAATCACAATGCAAGCAACATTTTCAAAAGGCGTTCGCAATGTAAGCAACAGTGTACTTCGAATCGAAATGTTTGTTCTGACAGGTGATACCAGTATTACATTCAATATATCAAGGCAACAATAAAATATATTTAGTTTTCGTGTCAAAGTTAACACAAATATATGTCAGGAATAAAGGTAAGCCAGAAATTACAAAAAACAAATATACTTGAATTGGATTGCTTATGTAATGAACAGAAGAAAAAGCAAATCATTTAAGTTGTTCTTATAACACAACCTCTATTAGTTGGCATCATGATTCAAATAGCTCAAATGTTACATCCATAGAGTTATCTCAGACTAGAGAGAATATTTGGCTCATCTGACGTTTCCTTACACACTCTTCGTGATGCGGTCGGTGTGATAGAGAGATGTTTGACGAAAAGTGGTATACACCAGGTGGAATTACAATAACTTCTTGCTTTAATTTTTCATGCCATTTTGGTGAAAAACTGTGAAATTTAAATGTGTTTTAAACTTTTTTATTGACTGTTATTTTTAGCATACATTTGTGTTGTATTTAACACAATAATTTTAACACACAAAACGAAATCTGGTATTAGTAAAGCAATTTTTTTCAACATCAAACGTAAATTTCACACCAGGCTAAATGTCATAAATTTGGTGGGAGAACTAGTAGATCTACTATAAGAATTAATCTATGGTTACATCCTGGTTTGTATTTTGAATATTAAAAAATGTTAATGTATTTAAACATATATGCTATTACAAGATTCTACAGACGTTTTATAATGCATCGTTTAACACAAATGGTTTCAATTTTCATTGATGTTTTTATGTTTGAAAAGGAAATTCGAAGTACAGCGCCATCTACCGTTTAAGAGTATATTATTTATTCGAGCAAATATGTTGCTGGAGTAGAAATAGACCAACTTCGGCGACAAATTAGAACGACATTTTACAACGAAAAGACATTATGTGATATTCTCTGTGTGAGAACGAGTTGGCATGAGAAACAAAACTGTCGCTTGCATTGTGAATGCGGCTTCAATCAGATTCTGCCGGCAAATAAGATAATCTTTTTCTATACAACTATATTTATTTACCCATCTTCATGTTCAATACCAAATTTACTTAATTATCAATTTCAATTAATTTAAATTTTTTTCTGCACTGAAAAAAATTTTTGGATAAAAATCACTTAGTTGAATTGAGTGTTAAAGCAAAGAAAACCATAAGAAACAACAAATAAAAATTAAAATAGTTGGGAAAAAGTATTCTCGCCTACCTTTATTTTGGGTTACGCAGAAAACAGGAAAACCAACACAAAAGTACGCTTACTGTTGCAAATAGTACGTCTGTCAAGCTGACATATATTTTGTACGAAACTGTAATTGTAATTCAAAAAACTAATGATGCAGTTCGATTCTTCGTACTTGAGTTAGGGTAAAAAAAATCTTCTTCAGTCTTGTCTAATTTTGCGACTTCCACAGTGTTATGTGATTCGTCCGATCTGAGACATTTGTTTTACAAAAAACTGTATTTATACTTTGATCCGAAAAAAACTAAATTTTTCTGTCTAATCCGTCATTCCAAATTGGGATTTAGTTCTCTTATTAAACAAAATGATGCATTGTTATTATTATTGATATTACTTTTCTACTAAATTATGTATTACTTTTCAAAAAAAAAAAAAAAACAACAACGACAAACAAATCCTTTACAAACTTTGCTATATTAGGTTGTAGTTTCTCTCTTGTGTTTATACAACCTTCAGGCATCTAAGTATTACTGTCTATTTAAATCAATCCATTACAGTAACATCATTTCCAACTGGAATCAAGGGTTTGAATTACATTTTACCGAAGCAGACGTAAGAGAAAACTCTCTGAAATTGCTAATATATTACACTGACGCACTACTATATCCTTACACATACAGATGTGCATGTAATCCATAGGAGAAACCATTATTAGATGGTTTAGACAACATGCTCGTGCACATATGAGTACAAAGACAAGATTTCATTTCTGGAGCTTAAAAGTGTTTGTCTGTCTGCTTTTCCCTCTCCCTGACTATGTGCCATTCAGTTAAACTTGGTCATACATTTAATATTAGTTGATGATGTTCTACACTTACGTATATAGGAGAGTATATATATGTATAGGAGAGCGAGCCTTATCTATATGTATATATTTATGTATGTATGAGTTAAAGGACATGCAGTGGTAGCTGTAGTATAAGTGACAAACAGCTTTTGATTTGATCAAATAAATTGATTTGATTTCATTAAATTACAATTTATTCAATATATGTACGATAGTTTATTTTCTTTTCCATTTTCTTTTCTATTTATTCAGGCGTCTTGTTATGCATTCATATGGATGTCCTGTCTTATTTCACACTATCCTCTTCTATACGAAGCATGGCGGGATACAAACCCACACACACTCTGGCACTTCCCTACAGTCCCTCAATGGTACACATCAATGACCAATTCCAAATGTCCTGTGCCTGACGAACTTATGGAATTGTCATAAAGTATTGCATATGTTAGTGTGGGTCTCTTTTTATATCTGGGTAGGGAAGGAAAGTTAAGGAGATCACCTTCGAAGGGATAACAAACTTAATGTGTTTTTTCTGTATAATTCTGGAGTACTTGGAAATAAATTCCTTTGATTCTTTTTCCCTTTTTGTTATTTTGTATTAAAGCTCCATTTACAATAACAAATAGTGCAGAAACAGATTGAATTTTGAAAAGAATATAAATTTCAAAATCAATTATAATTTGGCGTCATCATCAATTCAGAGTGACTCCGTGTTGTTTAATGCACTTTCCCTCGGTTTTTGAATTTTAAGCTTTACATATGATGTGGCATCAATACCAATTATGATTTCGAAATTCAAAATAGGATGGGTAATACAATTTGAGAAAATGTGGTTTATACTGTTATGACAGCGATGACGGCGAGTCAATGGACTTCCAGCACACCAGAGGTTTTTGGTGAAACTGCAGGATGAGGTAGCTATTGGAGGTGGATATGTTAAGTATAGCATGGCAATGAAACTTGAAGACTGATAACTTTGTGGTTGAGAAAGTATTTAGCCATATTAATTTTGTCTTAATTTTGCGATAGGATCTTTACCCTTGTCAGCTTGGAGACTGACAATGACCACATCTGGTTATCATCGGCATTTATGTCCCATGAAGATACTAGCCCAACTCCGTGACATTTGGTGAGAAAGCCAATTATTGAGACGGGCATCGTCTCGTCTGGGGAAGTCAATACGCACAATAAAATATGGAGAAAACCCAATAAAAACGAGAGAGAGGACATATTTCAAAATACATTTTGGGCACAAACCTACTTTGTAGCGAGCCCACCAAATATAATCCAGTGCCACATTCGCACTACAGGACACCTTCGGGTTGAACGAAGGATGGCAGAAACTGAGTGAACATTCGACATCCGAAATTGATTTTTCACCCTCGCTTAACACCGATACTCTATCGGTTTCAAGAAAACCCATTTATCACTCTGAACCAGTTAGTACCGCTGAGGTTGTCGATCTTATTGCTTTTACATAAGCTCCCAACAGATCACATGGTGATGCTGATTCTACGTGCCCCAACTGACCCTAAAAAGAATCAATGAGCGTTCGAAATCACGGGCGACCTGTTACACGGTACCTGTTTGATTTAACATTAGATGTAATATTGTTAAAATAAATAAAGCAATATTTAGCCCGCTGAAATAATTGTTTTTGTTTTGTCATAAACAGAGCCACGACAAAAAGTATTGAATAGTATAGAGAACTTATTGCAATCTTTTTCCGCTCTCATGAAGAGAGTTTGAGTAAAACAGCATAAACGAGTCTTATTCTCTTTATAATGGAATATAAATGCACCATTTCGACAATGTTATTACATAAAACAAAAATTATGAATGGACCAAGTTATGACAAAAAGAGAGAAATAAGTTTTGAATCATTTTCCAGTGATTTTGAGTCATACACTTCGTTCCATGAGTTGTCTATACTATTCAATACTCTTTGGCGACGACAACCTGCTTGTTTGTTCGCTGACGAAACAGAAATATCATCATACTTATCATATTTATTTTCAGGCAGAGAGTATTGTTGTACGACAACCACGTATGTGAAGCTATCGCTGTGAATTGTTTGCACGTGTTCTCTTTGATAGATTGCCCTACCCGTGCCTATAGATGTTAACACATCAAAATTGGTTTCCTATTACATCCCATGAAGGGATTAGGAAGAGCTGCTCACAAACCAGTGAGCTGTGCGTGTTATAGTTTTAAACCCACTGATTGGGACCTACAGATTACCACCGGTTCCGAACGGTATTTTCAGAAGCCTTTTCATGGCTAAATACTTGATATTATCGCCTTGACTAAGCGAGGTGACCGCCGTGGAAAGAAACTTCAGGTGGTCAGAGCAGGGATCGAACCCACGTTCTCATGCACAAGAGACGCGCACACTACAATTGCACCACCGACGTCCACCAACTGCTCTAACAAAGGGAAAAATAAACCTTCGTGTTGGCACGAGGCGTAGAATATCCTGAGAAGGTATTGCGCAAAGCTTTTTAATATCGCTTAGTCCTGAAGCAGGAACAATACTGGGATGTATATAAATTAAAGCCTAAATAATATAAAAAACAGCTACGATATTCAACGAAACAATTTCGAAACAGAAAAATCTTCTCGATGACTCCCTTGTCTCTGGGACTCCTGAAAGAACACTATGGGCGGTGAATAACATCGAGTGTTGAATCGACTACAACTGCCGAGGTAACTACACCGAAGACAAATAGTCGGATACACCCACTAGTCGCGCTATCTCATACGTTGCTGGAAATGACGTGATTAGGGAGACACTACACTGAGCACTGACAAAAAAAATATTTTTGATGTGTTAACATCTATAGGCACGGGTAGGGCAACCTATCATAGTGAACACATGCACAACACACAGCGTTAGCATCACATACGTTGTTGTTGTTCAACAATACTCACTGCCTGAAAATAAATATGATAAGTATGACGATATTTCTGTAGCGTCAGCGAACAAACAAGCAGGTAGTCATCGCCAAAGAGCATTGAATAGTAGAGAGAACTCATGGAACCAATTGTATGACTCAAAAGCACTGGCGACATTTGGCGAATTATTCAAAACGTATTACTCTCTTTTTGTCATAACTTGATCAATTCATATTTTTGATGTGAAACATTGATGCCTTTTGAAACATTTATGCATTTTGTATTGGTTTGTGTAACAACATTGTCGAAATTGTGCATTTATATTGAAATATTCTATAAAGAGAATAAGACTCGTTTATGCTCGTTTACTCAGACTCTCTACATTAGAGCGGAAAAAAGAGTGCAATAAGTTCTGTATACTATTGAATACTTTTTGTAGTCGCTCTGTTTATGGCAAAACAAAAACAATTATTTCAGCGGGCTAAATATTGCTTTATTTATTTTAACAATATTACATCTAATGTTAAAACAGATGTAAGAAAAAAGAATGTGCAATAGCAAAAGAGCCTTTAGCAAAAAAACTATTCTTTTTTTGTTTTCCAATGTAACATGTCCTAATGTGTTCATAGAAATCGAACAGGTACCGTGTAACAAAAAGTTGTTAACACATCGCCGTGAGTTCGAACACTCATTGATTATTTAATAAAAAATTACCAATAAAAAGGCCGAATTAAATTATCCCTGATGAACATAGAGCACGACGTATCTTCAGGCAATTGTTATTGTCTGTAAGATTTGTGTTGCGTTTTGGGCAACAACGAAAATCAATTGTTATCTGGAGATAGAAAGAATATTATTGCAAATGTTTTCTTGTGTGTTTTGCTTGCGATATTTTCAAAAACTTGTATAGTGGAGAATTCTCAATTGATATGAATATCGGTTTGATGAATTTTTCCGAAGCAGCGTTCCAAACAACCGCTGATGAAGATCTGCGGCTAAACCTGAAATAGCTATACGGTTGGCCAGGAATCATGAAGATGCATTTTGCAAAACTTCTTTTTTAAAAAACTATAAAACTAAGTACACTAACACTACTAAGAGACATATAGTATGGGCATGAGCTTGAATAATAAAATAAAAAATTACCAATAAAAAGCAAGAATTAATAATATAAATCAAGCCTCATAAAAAATGTTTGCTCATTACCCCACACGAAGGGACACAGATGACCCTTTCACAGTAAGTGTGCATTGCGCTATCTATTTTTACACTCACTAGTTGGGACCAATAGGTTTACAGCGGTTCCTTTCGGATAATTTTTAAGACATTTTCATGGCTACCTTTTGATCTGTGTGTCTAAAACATGTAATGTTGAATAGCAAACACAGTGTGTTTGAACCAGAGTTTGCAATAATTGGTATGCTTGAGCTGGAGCCATTAGAATACAGTATCGTAGTACATGCTGATGACCTGCCAACTAAACTACGGAGAAAATACACTTGCATATGTAAGCATGTGCTTGCGGGCTAAATTAGGAATCTCTCTAAGTGGTTCATGAAAAAAAAGTTGGTAGTAGTTTCGGAGATATCATACTTTTGATCACGATCCAGAAGGTTCCATATATTCAGCCATTGTCTCTAGTTGGCATGGAAATAATGGATAATGGAAAATATCTCGGTGTAATTCACGGCAGAACACTAAGCTTCGCGGCCAATGTACAGGATCAGTAAAATAACATTCTCCGATAGTTCCTATAAAAGACTATGGATCGTCGATGGGATATATCTTCAGAAATAGTTTGTTTAATATAAACTGCTGTTATCCGCCCGATATTGATTAATGGCATTATCGTTTGGTGGCGGGTGTTGGAAAAATCCACTTAGCTAAGACTCTTGGCGAAGGTTGAAAAATGATAATAGTATGAATCACTGATGTCTTGAGCTCAACATCTACCGAGGATTTGGGAGTATCCATCGGCAGTTACCACTATATTTGTTAGGTCGACAAATGACGGCAACATCCGCAATACGCCTATTAAATTTGTCATGATGATCACAGTGCCCGTTAGAAAGGGATGATTTAAGGGCGACGATTTTAAGGCATTTGCGCAATCCACGTTAAAAATGGATGACATCACTTCCTCGTATACCTTTGAGTTAAACTTCTCCACTTATATCCCAGAGAGGCAGGACTAGAGGAGATTCACACTAGGTAATATAAAGTATTTGCGCTTCAACACTGATGGCTCCATATTAAATGGAAAAGTAGGGTTTGAGGTCTATTGTAAAGAGGTGGGTCTAGAACTTGCACAAAGACTACCATAACAATATAGGTTTTTCCAGGTAGAAGTCATTGCAATCGAGGAATTTCTATTCCGGTTGGGAGGAAACGTCATCACCGACAGAGATATCCACCTTTTATAGTCAGGCTGCTAATAACTACACGCTGAAAAATATCGGCCCAAGCAACATATTGTTTGCAAGTTTTCGTGTATGGAAGATTTACTGAGTTTTGCTTCTTTATTGTCTGTCACGCTTTTGTTTGCAGCAGTTTTGCAACAAACAAATCTACATTTGGATCACAAATAGATACATTATAACCTATTAATCATTGTGTCTCAAACATGTTATATTGAATAGCAAACACAAGGTGTTTGGATACAAGTACACTATGTTTCCGACTAGCTACAAACACGTTATATTTGCATCCAAATAACAAACTAGGACAAATTTTGAAGCGTATATTGCAATTTCATTTCCTCACTTCCAAAATTGCCATAACTGGGGCTCATTTTTAAATGAGCTAGCCAGGCAGTTTCATACCTTCTTATTGGGGTACCGGGTAGTGGAACTACCCTGGGAACAATAGAGCTGATGAGTTGACGATATTGGTGGCCGCCCTTCGGGATCCACTGGAAATGGAGCATGTGGGAAGGGAACCTTTTTCATGCAATTTCGTACTTGAAACCGAAGCTATCTGCCATGCGAATGATAGATGGTCTGATGGCATAAATATTGCATGATAACTTGGCAGTTATGGACAGAATCCCTAGAATAACGTAATACCTACTCCTACGCCGAATGTCTCCTTTTTAGTAGCTGTGATCACTGTGTTAGGCAGACATCCGTCTAGTGTTGGAAACTCAGTTCATGATTATAATAGAAGCTGTGAGTAAGAAGATGAGGTGAGAGTGTTGAACATTTGATCTGCTTATGTTCGCCTCTTGTGTCAGTTGGAGACAACATTTAGTGTCTTACTTCTTTTTATATCCACCATCCATCTAGGCAGTTAAATTGAATTCCCGTAGAATATTTTTGGGGAGTAGAAATTAGTTCGTCAGGGACTAGTACACATCTCGTTTTCAGGCTCATCGTAGAACACCATGAAGGGGTATCATATGGCCTGAACGCCCATTTACCACACTAAATCGATTTTTAGGTATAACCCTAAGAACGACGTTACTTCAGTGGACTAGGTGTATCAAAAAATTTATCCACTTCTACACAACCTTTTACCAAAATGTTCATACCGCCGAGATGATGAATAATATGTATTATATTTGCTGCTGTTGTGGCTTTTAATGTAACCACAATAAATTTGTAATTGTTTTGTAGCAAATATTTGTTATCCCTTCCAATGCACACACACACACACACATACGTGTCCTTCCATTTGCATATAATCGTTGATGGGATTTTGTGTTAATGCGGAAACGG
The DNA here is from genome assembly GCA_963931995.1 of Phaonia tiefii. Classification (NCBI taxonomy): domain Eukaryota; kingdom Metazoa; phylum Arthropoda; class Insecta; order Diptera; family Muscidae; genus Phaonia; species Phaonia tiefii. The sequence continues at coordinate 48,897,896 of OZ008367.1, forward strand.
AAACAGCCTATACCTGTCCATTTGTCATTGAGGTTTCAAATTACACACAAAATGAAAAACCAAATTATATTATAAATCATTGTACTAACGTTTAAACGGCAGATGAAACAAATACATTATATATGAAATTATATACGAAATTATATATTAGAATCTGTGTATAAATAAACATATATGCAGACAGAGTGACTGTAAAAAGTATGTAGTCATATGAAATAAATTCCACAAAAAGATATCAATTTGAAAATTAGTCATTTAGATATGTGTATTGCAAACGCTGACAGTCCGTAACTTCCAATCGTAGCCTGATGAAGTTTACTCGAACGACCAACTTGAAGATGTATGTTTGTACTTATAGTATGACATTTAGCAAATCTGTAATTTGTATTTCGCATTAAATTTCTATTGTTTGATCGGTTTAAAATAGTATGGTGGCAAATTCTGTCGATAACTCCTATATATGGCCTCTAGCACTTTATTCCACTTGTTCGTGATGCCACAGTCATTATAAGTATGTAATCTGAATTTGATTTGGTGTCTCTTCAACTTCCATTAATATAAATTAAATTTCAAATTGAATCGTTGAAAATCTACTACAGAATCTTAAATTTCATATAGAACTTTTTAGGGGCAGTTAATGCAATTTGAATTTCACGAGCCTAATGAGTTTAAATTTGTATATATGTAAGTATCTTCTAAGTTGAAGTCGATTTCCTTGTGATTCAACTAAAAATAGTTCGTTTGAGTAGTCCGACCTAGTGACGCAAAAATAAGCTAGACCGTATTCTCATGCAAGTACAAATCGACTTTAGAACAAATAATTATAAGTTAGTAGCAAGTACTTGTCACTACTGAGACAGTTACTTCAATAACTAGCGTTGTGATACCTCGGGACATCACGTTCCTTCACCATTGTTGAACCTGTGAATGGACCTGGTGTGGTCAAGGGGCATTCAAACCTTATTATACCCTACAACGGTGTTCCAAGACGAAGCTGATAAAACACAGATATATTCGTTCCTGAGAATCAGTATAAGCTGCTCAGAATGATTCTATGAAAATTCAGCATAACTCCCAGAATGTCTCCTAGATCTCAAAAGAAGTACGATAAGAAATATTGTTTCCTACTCGCACTAGCCGTCGGTGTTGCAATGGCTAGTGTGCGCGCTTCTTGTGCATGAGATCCTGGTTTCCATCCCTGCTCTAACCACCTTAAATTTTTTTCGGAGTCGGTCAACTCGCTTAGTGACGGCTTATAATTGCGAAAAATTATTATAAAAATTTGGACACTTATGCTGAGACTGCTCGCAAACTTCGAAGAAATTTCAGTCGAGAAAGTGCACCTAATGTGTCAACCATTCGGAGAGTAGTCCAAAATTTTACGAATCTGGGTCGGTTATGTACTGTAAGACTCCGGTGTGTCAAAGTGCTGGAAAACATTGCTGCTGTGCACGAGAGTCTCGCCGAAATCCCGAAAACATCAATTCGACATTGCTCTCAAAAACTTAAAATTTCACGAAGCACTACGCAGCGAATTTTGACAAAAGAAAGGCACAGAGCCTGGGGCATAGTACACGTAGACTCCAATCGCCGGGCATGCATTCATCTAACCAAAATTTGCTAATGAGCTGCTGCATGCATCGCCGCCAGCCTTAAACACCTCCGCCGGTAATCCATTGGCTACTGCGGCTTTGTTGTTCTTAAGCCGGGCCATAGCTGTTCTTACCTCGTTTGGGTTAGGAGGGGGCAAATCGACGTCGTCGTCCAAATTGTGATCGATTACCTCATCGTATTTGCATATCTCAGGTACCAGTAGCGCGGAGAAATGAGTTGTTCAGATTTAAAACATGCTCTGCACATCTGAGATGAGCTTTCCGTCAGTGTCTTTAAAGAAGAGGGGGGGGGCCTGAAACATGTCCATTAGTTCCGTTTTTGACCTTTTGCTAGAATTTTCGAGCTTTGTTCTTCCTTCTGTATGTCTCAATTTCAAAGCTGGCGTTACAATTAGCTGAAGCATTTCCATACGTGCAGCATTCTTTTCATCAGTTTGTGTGTGACACTCTTCATCGTACCATGGCTTGTTTCGAAGCGGGTTTTCAAAACCAAGTACGGTTGTTGCGCCAGTTTTTTTAGAGTCGAAAATGGGTTTCCGCTGCGTTTCAAGGTCGTTTTTGGGATGGGCTGGGTTCTGTTGGATGAAGCACATTCTCCCTGCCTACTCTAGCATTAAAATCTCCTAGTACAATCTTAATGCCATGGCCAGGGCAGCGGTCATACGTTTCCTCTAGGAGCTGGTAGAATACGTATTTTTGTCATGCACACAAATTAGGGAAATATAAAAATATTGCACTCACAGGATTGAACCTGGAGACTAGGTGTCGCAGTATTTTCCCAACTACAAATCCGCAGTCAAATTCATGTTTTTTCAAATGGCAACTGTAGTATATGTCGCAGTTTCTTTTTCGAGTGCAGCCATGTCCTGACCATCGCATTTCCTGGATTGCGGTAATGTCAGCCTTATAACTTTCGAGGACATCTACCAGTTGGATACTTGCACCAGATCTATATAGAGTTCTACATTCTAAGTGCATATCCGTAAATCGTGGTCTTTATAACATTTGAGGGGGTCGCCAACAAATAAGGCTTGTTCATATTTTCTTTTTCGTTTCTGTATATTCACTGCCATTATGAGCGGTGGCGGGAGGCAAACCCAGGCCACCGTGTTTTTGCATTTTTTCTACTGCCAGGATATTTGATTTCAGCCGCCCATTATTGATCAGACGCTGACCAGAATGAAATATGTCGAACCTGGATTTTCTTCTTTTGGTTTCTATCCGCCGTTGGCCCGCAAGTTTGGCTCATCTGCCTTCTAAGGACAAAATAATATGCATGACAGTTTGTTGAGCTTCAGTGATAACAGTCGCCTACTAAACCTGAGACATATCAAGGCTACTCATTTGTATGAAATTAAATGCACTACATAAATGTTACGCACAAAATATCAGAGGTGCAATAATGCATTAATGGATTTATTTCATTCCGACTGTGGAAATAAAGCCATATGGCCTTAATTCTCAATGTTGTGGTAAATTAGCCCATACGGCTTTATTGCCAATGGCCTTATAATACTGCACTATAAAACCAACAACCAATAAAATCATAAAAGCTTTATTTCACGTCAACTGTGGAAATAAAGCCATATGACCTTAATTCCCAATGTGGTGATAAACTAGCCCATATGGCTTTATTGCCAATGGCCTTATAATACTGCACTATAAAACAAACAACCTTTCCCATTACATCCCATGAAGGGATTGGGAAAAGCTTCTCACTACCAGTGAGCTGGGCGCATTCTAATTTTACACTCATTGCTTAACTCAAATCAGACTCAAATCAGACTTCGATATTCTTAATCCTTACAATTCAAAACGACATACGAAGGAGTATAGGTGTTAATCGTGGCTACTTAGATTGCTGTTTAATTTTCCGTAATCTGTTGATGGCTTTCCGATATTTTCTTTAATTGGAAAAACCCAGTGTTTTAATTTTCGCCGAGTACCAACTTTTGTAAGCCACTGTTTTCCCTCTAATTTACCACCACTGCATTGAAACCATTTATTGCATTTAAAATTCAATTTACTTCAATGACAGCAACAATATGTTAAATTACATATAGCAGAATTAGGTATTAGGGGTTTTTTGTTGTTGGTTTGTATTTTGACATGGGTCCCCCACATTTGGGCAGTTGGCAGTTAGCAATTGGATGTTTAGTAACCGCATACAAACGCTAAATCAAATAAGTAGTACAACAGACTAGCTGGCATATGTAGGCAAAAGGATATACACACAAACATGCTCACGCACAATGGTCATAATGCGAGTATACAGGACAACATAACCACGAGCATTCATTACATAAAGGGGGGCAGAGAAATCAAATCCATTGATTTTACAACATGGATTTACATGTATCGATAAAGTTTTAAATGAACACCTTCATTTAATGTACAATTTGAGTCCTAGTTTAAATTTTTCAACCAGTGAATATTTTGAAGGATATTTTTCGCATACCCTCGTATTAACTAAACACGCAAATCTTTGGTAGCACAGAGTTCGCCGAAAATTTTACATTTGGGAATTTTAAATGCGGTTTTATACCGATCAAATGAAAATTTCGATTGTGTTATTAAATGCTATTTTAATACAATATATAGAAGCAGCCAACACAAACAATGAAATGTCATTAAATGAACAGGACTCAGTTTGTGGGCAGGACAATAGCCACATAGAGTTGGAGGTCAAAGAGAACATTAAAATCCAATAAAATCAAATCCATTGAAACTGCCTAAACACCAACAGTTGATAAATTGGAAATTTCATTACTAAATTGACCAAAATTCATTTTAAATCAGGTTAGTTTTTTTTTTTGCATTGGTGGTAGTGTTTTACCTTGGTGATTAGGACTTAGCATAATGAATAAGCGTTTGGGATAATTACAGCATTTCTGATTTGCTTGATATAAAGTGGCTACAGAGCATAGGACTAGTGTATTCAAACCCGAAACCGGTTCACCTAATTAACTGTATGTCAGTTTTATAAAAATTGCTTCTTTCAAAGAACCGGTATCACCGGTTATTTCAAGTCGATTAACCTGGTTTTTTGTCTTTCAGTCTTCAACTCAAACTGTCAGAAATCTACGAAGTAAACTCGATAGTAAAAGAGTGCAATCAACGAAGTTTGTGGACCAATTTGTGAAGCGAGTTCATCAATCAAGTTACTGATTTGTCAAAATATTGTCACTGAAGCTGGAAGTGTGCCCGAAAAGCCATTAACATCAGCTAGCCATCGTTCGCAGCAGTTAAACATTTCTATCAATTTCTATCACGCTGAATTTTGCATAAAGACCTCGGTATGAAACCTTTTAAAGTCCAGATAGTCCAAGAACTAAAGCCTCGTGACCATCCGATCCGTTTTCGCTACTCGCAACATGCTGAAGACCGCTTGGCTGAAGAAGAGCATTTTTACAGAAAACCCATCTTTAGTTGGGGCTCGGAAAGTCCAAACGTCGTCGAAGAGAAGCCATTGCATCCACAATGAGTGACTCTTTGGTGTGCTTTGCCAGCATAGGCCCATTTTTCCGTCCGTTACCATCAATGGCGATTATTATCGTGCCACGTTCAGCGGCTCAAGTTGCAGTGGATGACAAAGCCGACGTATGGTTTCAAGTGGATGATGCACATAAGCAAAGACGTAACGAAGGTGTTGTTGAATTTGCCTCGTTGTCCGATATGAAGACTGCCAATTGAAATATGCAGATGCACATAAGCAAAGACGTAACGAAGGTGTTGTTGAATTTGCCTCGATATGAAGGCTGCCATCGAGAAATTGCCTCACAGTCAACGTTACAATCGATATTTTTCGCACTGTGTTCGAAAACCGCATAATCAGCCGAAACTCGGAAATTCATTGGCTGCATCGCATCTGAGATTTGAACCCGTTGGACTATTATCTATGGAGAGCCGTGAAAGATAAATACTTAAACAAATAATAAATGGTTTCCCATTGCATCCCATGAAGGAATTGGGGAGAGCTTCCCACGACCAGTGAGTTGTGCGCTTTCTAGTTTTATACTCACTAATTGGGACCTACAGTTTTACACCGGTTCCGAGCGGTATTTTGATAAGTTTTTTCATGGTTAAATACTCGATAGTGTCGCAGTCACTGTGCGAGGTGACCGCCGCCGAAAGAAATGTAAGGTGTTCAGACCAGGGATCGAACCCAGCATGTCATGTACAAAAGGCGTGCACAGTAACCATTGCACCACCGGCAGCCAAGAAAGATAAGTATTACGCAAACATATTTGGGTTCATGGATGCCCTAAAACACGAAATAGAGACCCAAACAATCGAAAATGTACTAAAAAATTGAGTTGATCAAATGAGGTACTGTGTCTATATTAGGATTTTTTGTTAAAGCGAAATTCAAAATTTTACATGATTCACATTTGAATTTCCCACTACATCCCATGAAGGCATAAGCTTACACACTCTGATTGGGACCTCCAGTTTTACACCGGTTACGAACGGTTGACAAGCTTTTTCTTGGCTATGTCCTTGGCATTCGATCTCAAAATTCAAAAGACCCACAAATAAACGATGTTTATATAACCTATAGTTTTCCATTTTGTCACAAAAATTGAAGCCGGTTATTAACCGGTTTCTACACCTCGGTTTAACCGAAACCAGGTTTCTTCAAAACCGGAATATTCGAAGAAATTAAAAACCGAAATTTTTGCAAAACCGGTACATTGGACTCTTCTGTTGTTTTACTAGATTATGACTTGCAATTTCACGGGGCGTAGCGTTATTTCGCCCACACTAAAAAATTGCATAAGACCCAAATGGCTTCAGAAAATACAAAACCGTCGGGAGAAAATGGCATGTTGTCCTATACGATTGTCGTGAAACCAAACATTTTATTTTGGATTGAATGAAATTTTGAGCACGTAGAACGTCATCTTGCTAAAAATCAGGAATGTCATGTAGCGCAAAACGATTACGATATAAAGCCCAAATCGGTACGCATCAGCATCAACCACATTAGACGTTGGCACATCCTCTGAGAGGTTGCTCTAACCGAATTTCGGTTGTGGGGACTAAATTCTGTCGTTACAAGCCCAATTCGGTCGAAACAACTGTCGGTCGAAGCAACTGAGACCATCTGAATTTACGGTTGCTACAGGCCGAAAAATCGGTATTTTTTTTGTTGTTTGGATGCAAATATAAAGTTTGTTTGGAGCTTGTCGCAAATATAATATACTTGTGTCCAAACATAGTGTGTTTGTCATTCAATTTCACATGTTTGAGACATAATGATTAATATGTTAAATATATTTGTTTGCGACCCACATATATTTATGTTTGTGATATTTGTTGCACTGTCTATGCTCTCTCGAGAGCAAGAGTATAAAAGAGGGGCAACGAGAGAGTCTATCTTGTAAGTGTGGATCTGTATTTGTGCATCATTCTTTCAGTCAGTGAGTCATAATTATCCCTGAATGTGGTTGATGTATTGCGTTTTAATTTCATGTATTCAGTCGTCAATGGTTCATTGGACAGGGGATATCAAAAGCGCTTGATCAGTGAAAGAAGAATAAACAATCGCTCGGACCGTGAAATGGTTTATGATGTTGCTTTGGTTTTTGGGTATATGTTTCGCATATGTGCTACCAAAGTTCGAAACGATTCTGAGGAAAGAAACTGGAGAGGGCAACAACGTGAATCCTTTTTTCTGCCCGAGCATCTACTGAAAAAATTGAAATGGTGGACCATTTATGAAATCAGGGGGATTCTATGGCACAGCTGATCGAAAAGGTACTAGGCCGATGATGGAGAATGAGAGAGCAAAGAAGACAGGAACTAATTTTAAATAGTGTTTATTGATACTAATGACAGCTAAATTATGTTGTATGTTGCTTGCAATGAACGAAAAAAACCGCATTCCCTTTGATTTCTGTCCGCTTTATGTCCGACGAAAGTGTAAAATTGGTAAAATACAGCAGCAAATAAAACTCTGTGAAATGGCCTACTACCTCGTCGTCATGAAGAGGCATCGAAGAGAGTAATGGAAACTCCTAAGTATTACTCTATGATGAAATATATAGTAAAAAAACACAAGTAATTAATACACGCTTGTCTTGCATGAACTAGATTTGTACATAAGTATTTTGTTCGTGTACCACCGCATACTGCTAACCAACGCATAGTTGAAACCTTCTGATGACAAAAGCGTGAGAGACAACAAAGAAAGGCGAAATAACAGAGCAGTAGATTCGAAACAAAACGAATAATGCATTCAATGCATTCAAAGCAACTAAATGTAAAAATCATATAATTTTTTGTATTAATTATTTATATACGATAAAATTAATTATAATAAATAAAGAAAGAAGGAATAATTCGTTTCTAAATATTATTATGTGTGGGAGAACATGCACATATAGTTCCACGTAAGTATACGGAGGTTTGGGGGAAACACGCGAATGCTTCTACGTAAGTATATGGATGTTTGGGATGAAGCACGCATACATATTTGTCAGTAAGCATGCTAATGTTTGCATTTAAATACACCTAAGTTTGGGACTTGCAAACACATAAATGTTTGAAATGTGTTCCAAACATATACATGGTTCTTGCACAACATGTTTGGAAGAATATGTTAGAGAGGACGTTTTCAAGTGTGTACTGTTTCTTTTCACTCATTTAGTTCTGGAAGTGTATGTATGATTCAGATGACCCGTGGGGCATTGTAGTGTCCTCGGTAAACTTTTTGAATTACTTCCGTTTCTTCGTGAAATATTGTAATTCCTTCGAAGCATATGCTAACTAAAATAGGAACAATACCTTTTTAAGATGATATAAGTTGTATACATTATCATTCTTGATAAAGCTAAAAGGGACAAACACTAATGTGGCTGTGACAACCTCTAATGTGGTTGTGAAATCCTCTAATATGGTTGTGACAACCTATAATTCGAATGGGATGACATCAAATATGGTTGTGTCAAGTGTCAAGGATATTTTTCCGTGGGTATAATATTCAATCTTGCTACGATGTTCTCAAATTAATTGTCGAAGGATATTGTTGCTCCGTAACAATATTTCACTAGAAATACATACTTAGATGTGTATTAATATGAAATAGTTATGTCCTGAGAATGTTCGAAAATGTTTGTAATAAATTTGGTGCATTATACATATATAAGTAGATGCATTTCTACATTTAGACAGATATTTACTCAGGGGCAAAATTGTCATTGCTTTATTTTATCACGGAATATTTCAGGCCTTCAAAAGTATTTGTAACACCATCTTGTAGTATTTGACTCACTGATTGGGAAATATAATTTTACACCAGCTCCGAACGGTATTTTGAGAAGCTTTACAATGGCTACGATCTCCATAGTATCGCCATCACTAAGCGAATTGGCCGTCGTCGATGGAAGTGGAAGGAGGCCAGAGCAGGGATCGAACCCCTGTTCTCAGGCCCAGGAGCCGCGCACACTAGCCATTGCACCACCGACTGCCTGTAGTATAGTTTTTCAAAAACTAAAACTGCAATACACAACGGCATGTAAAAGGTATGAAATGTTTTCCGAGTTTCGCCAAACTTCAACCTATTTGAGGCTATACTTGGGGTTGAAATTTTAGTTTTTCTTTACTGGTCGTCGTATAACTTTAGTGGATAGCACATCATGATTTCGTTGTTAATATTATTGGCCCCACTGTACTGTCTATGTATTGTCGTGATTAGAGAAAGGGGAACGACGATGCAGTTCCAGCATCTCAGGCAACAATAGCTGTCAAATGGCCCAATACCATTCAAAGGGAACAAACAAACGCACCACGCGAAGCAATACAATGAATACAAATTTTGCAATTCAAAGAATGATAATAACGAATTTATTCTTTAGGAAACCAAACCAAAGCAATTTTTACAATTCTTTTTGCAATTTCTTGATATTTCGCGATCTTAGAACAACAAGGTTCTAACTGCACCAAGTAATTTTTGTGGAGAACCAGATTGAATGCACTTTGCTAACCAAATCACTACTACACTATATGTAGTTAGTTGTATATTTCATTAGATATCTCGTCAGGCATATGAGATATCATTATAACGGTAGCAGTAACCGAAAATGAATGCCCATTTTAATACGATGAGATATGCAGATGAATTTATCAAAAATTTTCATTTAGAACCTTGTAGTCCCAAGGTCGCGATTTGGCGAATTGGATGCACTCAAAAAGTTCTTATACATTTAGTTTAACCAGTCAAATAACTATTTGTTTGAAATGAGGGTGCAGTAATCGAAAATTGGAGTGCTACTGCCGAACTGTACTCACCACAACCAAATTGATGTTGCAACAACTGGAGTCAGTCAAACAAAAAAATTTCTCCCATTATATCCAATGAAGGGATTGGGGAGGGTTTCTCACAACCAATGAGGTGTGCGCTTTCTAGCTTCATACTTACTGATTACTTACTGATTGGTAAAATACTCCATAGATTAGCCGTGACTAAGCGATGTGACCGCCGTCGAAAGAAATGTAAGATGGTCAAAGCAGGGATCTAACCCATGCTATCATGTACAAGAGCCGCGTACACTACAATTCTACCACCGACGCCAACTGAGTCGGCACAACTAAAATTTGGTTGGAACAAAAACCTCATTTCATCATGGATTCGGTTGCGACAAGTGACCTTCTAAGACCGGAGATATTTATGTTCAAAGTTTGAAATACAAGATAAATACAAGGATATTTTATTAAAGTTGATTAATTATAATTAATTAACTTAAAAAAAAAAAACAAAAAAAATATATAAAAGTCCAATATTTTGATTTTGAAGCTTAACTTGAGGCCTATACTAGGAAAATAAATAAAATTTTGGAAAAAAGTAAAAAAACTTTCATTTTTTCTTGTATTTCAAACTTCGAACATAAATATCTAAGGTCTTAGAAGGGTTAATGCAAAGTGTTAAGCCTGAAGTGTTGCCTACAACCTGAGTCTAGGTAGAAAATAGGTTTACTAGGGCTGTTTTTTGAGAAAATCAGATTTTTAGCACACAAGTGGAACGTGGGCCAATAGGCTGGATAATTATTTAAAGAAAATATATTCAAGTGTAGCCGTATGTTGCAATGGTCAGTGTGAGCGGCTCTTGTACATGAGAGCGTGGATCAGATTCCTGCTCTGACCACCTTATATTTCGGCGACCACCTCGCTTAGGGATGGCGACATTAATATACAAATATCGTTTAATATTAATATGCATACAATTTGTAATTTTTATCCAGACAGCAAAAAAATACCGATTTTTGACCGTGTATATATAAAAATTTTCATATTTAAGTTATCTAAAATATAAAATCGTAATAAATGCGTTTTAACTTCAAACAAATTGTATTGAATTTCTGTATGAAAGTTACTAAATATCTGCTCAGAGGGTCACACTTTAAATCAATTGCGGCAAATTTAAGATGCGAAAACTACTAAAGTCCATTGTGGCAATGTCTGAAGTCGGTTGTGACAAATGCTGAATTCGGTTGTTACACCGTCTGTAGTTAGTTGTGGCACATTCTAAACTCGCTTGTGCCAACCTCTATAATAGGTACCGGCAACTTCGAACGTCCATTGTGACGACCTCGAAAATCGATTGCCCATGACCTCTAAAGTCGGTTGTGAGAACCACTAAAGTCGGTTGTGAGAACCACTAAAGTCGGTTGTGTGAACCCCTAAAGTCGGTTGTGACAACCTCTAAAGTGGGTTGTGACAACCTCTAAAGTCGGTTGTAGTCAGCGCTAAATTCGTTTATGACAACTTCTAAAGACGGTTTTGACTACATGAGATATTGAGTGGAACAACGACAAAAGTCATAACAACAAACATATGTCTGTTGAAATATCAAACATGTTTGGTATTCCCTTGTCAGCATTGTTTTCTGCCGTGTTGACTAACATATTTGTTTTTGGAGTGATGCTTGCAATTGTATCAGAAGATGATGCCGCCATATGAAAATCCGTACCAAACAGTCAGTCGTGTTTGATGCATCGGGTTCTCCTCGATGATGTGTGGATTTTCCATGCCCCAAATACGACATCTTGTTCGTTTGCATAACCCCCGAGATGAAAATGACCTTCATCGAAAAATATGATTTTTCGGTAGAAATGGTCATCTTCAGTCCATTCAACGATGCAAAAAACGCATCGCATGGTCACCAGTCTTCAGTTCTTGCACTAATTGAACTTCATCAATTTTGGTGCCGTGGTCTTTAAGTTATTTTCTACGCAAAGAGCCCGAGAAATGTTCAACTACTGCCAACGGTGGTGAGTTGATGTTGATGACTGTTTAAGCCCACTGACATACACAATTGCAATATTTTCCATTGAACGAACTAAACAAGCACGTACACTATGTTTCGGATGTGTTAACATCTATAGGCACGGGTGGGGAAATCCATTAAAGTGAACACATGTAAACAACACACAGCGTTAGCATCACATACGTGGTTGTTGTACATAGTTTCTGTTTCTGCCTGAAAATAAGTATGATGGTATTAATGTAGCGGCAGCGAACAAACAACAGGTCGTCGTCGTCAAAGAGTATTGAATATAATAGAGAACTCTTGGATCGGATTGTGTGACTCAAAAGCACTGGCGACATCTGGCGAATGATTCAAAACATATATTACTCTCTTTTTGTCATAACATGGTCCATACATAATTTTGATGTGAAACATTGATGCATTTTGAAACATTAATGTTTTTTGTATCATTTTATGTAATAACATCGTTCAAATGATGCGTTAATATTGAAAAATTCTATAGAGAGAATAAGACTCGTTTATGCTGTTTTACTCAGACTCTCTACATGAGAGCGGGGAAGGAGTGCAATAAGTTCTCTATACTATTCAATACTTTTTATCGTCGCTCTGTTTATGACAAAACAAACACAATTATTTCTGTGCTCTAAATATTGCTTTATTTATTTTAACAATATTAAAGCAGATGTAAGAAAAAAGAAAGTGAAATTGCAAAGGAGCCTTCAGCATAAAAACTATTCTTTTTTTATTTTCCAATGTAAAATTTACTAATGTGTTCATAGAAATCAAACATGTACGTGTAAAAAGAGGTGTTAACACATCGCCCGTTAGTTCGGACACTCTTCAATTTGTTCTCCACTAAGGACTGCGTTGATGGCACCCAATTTCTATCAAGTTTATTTCTTATATTTCTTTCAGATTGAGTTGAAGCCTCGGAAGATTGGAGAAAGTTTTTAATGTTTCCCAATTTGGTGATGCAATTGGTGTGCGCGCATCTTGTACATGAAATACTGGGTTCGATTAATGCTCTGACCACCTTAACATTACTTTCGGCGGCGGTCACCTCGCATAGTGACGGTGCCACTATAGAGTATGAAGCCATGAAAAAGCTTCTCAAATTACCGTTCGGAACCGGTGTAAAACTGTAGGTCACAATCAGTGCGTATAAAACTAGAAAGCGCTCAGCACACTGATTGTGAGAAACTCTCCCAAATTCTTTCATGGAACGTAATGGGAAACCACATATTTAATTTATTTCAAGCACAAAGTGACTCATTTCGAAAACTTCTAACCATTAACTAATAATCTGTCACTTCGTAAATTTGAAATTGGTCATCTGCTTCGAAATAATGGCGGTTCAAATTCGGAAGTTTTAATGCCCCACACTTCTTTATATTAATTTTCACCTCCTCATTCGCCAGTGTGCAAATATGGTGAGAAAGCACCACGTGAAAGTAATTATTTTCCCCGACAACCCGTTTTAAGTTCACCAATGATTATACACTATTTCGCTGCTTCTACCTGTGACATCTTGGTGATTTTTTGCTTCCTTGGATGCATTCCTTGGATGCATCGATGGCTTTAGCACATTTTCTTGACAGCTTATACAACAATACAAGTTTGCACAGATCCACCATTTTCGTAGTGGTTTTGCAAAATATTTATAGACGATTCTCGAGTGAAATTGAACTGATTTTAGTAAATAGTACACTTTCTACTTGACACCTGTCAAACGAAAAAATACGAAAAAAAAACCTGCCAAGAGAAATACAAATCTAATGAAAACGAAACTTGAACTCGGAAGACCCTACATTAAACCCTTTCTGAAGGATTTACTTTCAAAGTCCTTGTATGAGGTATTCTCTTAGTGCCGTGAAGGAAATGCCTTGGCATTACACGGAAGGTGATAAGGATCCAAACACGTGTAGCAGCTGAAAGATTACCCAAGGCATCAGTGAAGGCTTTTAGCTGTGTGTTTCCCGCCGCTGTATACGTCCTACCATCAACAGTTGTGATGTGAACATATCCTTTTTGCAGTAACATTTATATATGTAGGAGTTTTAAGCACATTCACCTACACAGATATTATTCATCTGAGTGCACATATGTAAGTACCCAGTAACTAACTGCCTATATTGCAATAAAATGCCATAATGTCCTCTACGTATACACCTACAGATATATAATGTGTGTGCGTGTGGGTTTGTGCTTATGTTATTTATAGGTACATATATATATCTACTATCTCACCGGGAGATCCTGAACACACACACACGCACAATAATGTTGTTTGTAGGATTTTGCAAGGGTATGGGTGTTAATGTTTAGAAAACGTGCCTTATTTTATACAAATATTTGAAATAATTTGATGACAAATAACGGTACACAAACGTATGTACATGTATAGGGCAACAACACAGCAGCAAAAGCGGTGTCAACAACATTGCCAACAATAACAGCTACAACAACAAGCACCACAACAACATATTTGAAATATTTTCTGTTAACGTTGGCAATAAATCCCCACAGATTCACATACTTTCACACCCCCACACACATATACACACACACATTCTCATCCAGGACGAGATATGAATGATGAAGTGAATGAACGGAAATGCGTGAACTCAAATAAAACGCGCAACACATACAGTGATTTGACTGTGTGTATATACATGTAAGTGTTTGTGTGTGTTAATATTTGTATTAGTGTGTAAATTTACTAATCAGGGTAATATTACACAAAATCACACATGGGATATAGGTAATGCTCACACAAATACATACGTGTGTACATAATGTACTTATACATAAACCTTCTTACACTCATACATGTCGAAGCATCACAAACACTTTTATGTTTAGGCTGATGAAAGGTAATGAATGGGTGAGTAAATATATTTGAATCACATAATTGATTGGAACGACGAAACCCACAAAAATCCCAAAGTAGAGGCTTCAAAGTTGAATCGAAGATATGAAAGTGATACAGGACTATTTATGGATTTTAGCCGTTTTCTATTAACTCTGGGATCTTCATGCAAACTCGCTGAAAAATCGGCATTTTGTTGTGGTTTGTATGCAAATATAACGTGTTTGTAGCTCTTCGCAAATATAGTATACTTGTGTCCAAACACATTGTGTTTGCTATTCCATAGAAAAGAGTGTCTCAGTAAGATTGCACTTTTTGAATTTAGTGTACTCTTTTTGTGCAAGTGGCAACTCTGAAATTTGGCAGCTGTCACATGTGTTTATTCCGATTATTAAAAATGGAGCGCTTTCCGACAGAACATCGCGTTATACTTGGGAGAACTTAGTACAAAAATTTGGAGAGTTATGCTGAGACCGCTCGAAAACTTCGAAGAATTTTCAGTCGAGAAAATGCACCTAATAGCTCTATTCCCGTGCGTACTACAACTTAGTCCCAATCCACACAGGGAAACTTTTGTCGCCGGCGACTCGAGTTCGTTGGAGAGAGAGGGACGACGTAAGTACCCCTCTTCTTATTTCTCGCCTCCCTCTCCCACGAACTCGTGTCTCCGGCGACAAAAGATTCCGTGTGTGGATTGGGACTTACTAGTTTTACCACTTTTACGACTTTTACTACTCAAGAAAATAGTAAAAGTAGTAAGACAATTTAAGAGAGAACAGAAAAACTTGGCGTTCTCTTTTACAAATTTTTACTAGTTTTTACTCGAAAAGTAGTGAATTGTCATTCTCTATTGAATTGTCAAAAAAAAAAAATAAAAAGTAATTTAATATCGGGAATTGAATTGTTTTTATAGTAAACGGAAACGAAAATACATAATATAATATAGCTGTGGTCGATTCCAGCAATGCGGGTTATTTTCTGTTGGACGATTCGGACGAGGACCATGTTGTGGACGCATTTCTAACATAAGTGTTACCACATTTACTGTTTTTTAGTTCCCGTACTTTTGTGAAACTTGGTCTCTCAAAGAGAATTTGTTGCTATTTCTGGTGAAACTCTCTTTTACTAGTTTTACCATTAAAAATTACGGGAACAAACCTAATGTGTCAACCATTCGAAGAGTGGTGAAAAATGTTTAAGAAACTGGGACAATAATACGTAATATGAACAGTAAGACTCCTGTGTGTCAACGTACCGGTCGGTCTCTTGAAAACATTGCTGCTGTACACGAGAGTTTCGCCGAAAACTCGTAAACGTCAATTTTGCTTCGTTCTCAACAACTTCAAATTTCACGAAGCACTACGCAACTAATTTTGACACAGGACCTCCACCTTCATAAGTACAAAATTCAGCTTACTCAGGAGCTCAAATCAGCAGACCATGGAAAGCGCCAGCAATTCGTTCAATGGGTAATGGAGCAAAGCGAAGTCAATGGCAATTTAAAAAAAAAAAATCATCTTCTCCGTTGAAGCGCATTTCCATCTGAATAGCTTGTGAACAAAAACACAAATTTGTCTAATTTGGGCCTTAAAAAATCCTCATTCAATCCATGAGAAACAAATGCACCCACAACGAACTACTGTCTGGTATTTATTTTGGTCAGGCGGCGCGATTGTACCATCATGTTTTTGAAGATGAGGCCGAAATTGCCGTGACTGTGAACAGGATTCGTTACAGGAAAATGATAACGGAGTTCTTGCGGCCTCGTCTGGATGGTATGTATCTGGACTACAAGTGGTTTTAGCTATACGGCGCCACTTGCCACACTGTGCATTAAACATTCGATTAATTGAAGCAACGATTTCCTGAACGAATTAACTCAAGACATTCTGATATCATCTAGGCCACCAAGATCATGCGCTTTAGCGCAGTGCGATTTCTTTCTTTGGGGTTTTGTGAAATCTCGGGTTTATGCGAATAAAACCTGAGCTCACATGTGAGATCCTACTCATCATCGATGAGATAGAGCCACATCTCTTTGAAAAAGTCATGCAAATTTTCATGAAAAGAGTAATGGTCTGTCATCAGAGCCGTGATGGCCATTTGACGGATATTTTATTCCATATTTAATGGGAACATGTATTCTTTACTATCCAATAAAAAATCATAACTAACGGGTTTTTCAACAGAGACGCTTCCCGCTCTTTTGACATTTCTCCTCAGTAAGATTAGCTATTTCATCATGGAAAGATATACGAGCCAACAACGAGTCGAAATTATTAAAATTTACTACCGAAATTCGGAGTCAGTGGCCTCAACTTTAAGAGCGCTACGTCCAATTTATGGTCTTCAGCGATGAGGCTCATTTCTGACTGAATGGCTTCGTCAATAAGCAAAATATGCGTTATTGGTCAGACAGCAATCCACACGTAATCCATGAGTCATCATTGCATCCCGAAAAAATTACGGTTTGGTGCGGTTTATGGGCCGCCGGCGTCATTGGGCTGTACTTCTTCCGTGATGATCAAGACCGGCACATTACTGTGAATGCGAATCGCTACCGTTCAATGATAACCGAATATTTTTGGCCCAAATTAGATAATATGGACTTGAGGACATGTGGTTCCAACAGGACGGAGCAACGGCACACACTGCGAGAGCCACAACCGATATTCTGAAGGCGGCGTTCCCGGTTCGCCTCATCTCCCGTTTTGGCGATTTGCACTGGTCAGCAAGATCGCCCGATTTAACCGTTCCATACTTCTTTTTTGTGGGGTTTTTTGAAGTTCAAGGTCAACATTCGACACGAGTGCAAGAATCTGTCCCCCGAAGTTCTCGCCGATGTGATGAAAAATGCCATAAAACGAGCCCGTATGGTAATCCATTGTGACGGCGCCCATTTAACCGATATCATCTTCTCAATTTAACCAATAAAATTCCAAAGTTTCAAATAAACGTAATCAAAAAACAGAATCGAAGTTTTTCATTTAGAAAAATAATGAGAGCCAAACAACATCGCATGACTTCTTTTGAAACACCTTGTAGAAGACGGTAGGGACAGCAATGGTGTAGTAGCCGTCAATTAACTAATCCGATTTGACAACTATGAGCTACGAAAGTGGGTCACAGCTTGGTCTTCCTGCATATGGATGGCCTCATTGCAAAGTGGCTCACGAGGGGAAGCTTTGGGTACGTTCTGAGTCCATACCTTAACTTTTAAAGACTGTAAAGTTGAATTTGAAAGTGTATACATGAACTGAACGTATGTTAGGCAAGTTTGTGAGCCTTTTGTTGAAATGGATAACGACTTTCCACAAAAAAAAATATACACAGTACACACCAACGCCCTAGAATGCAGTTTTGTACGGCGTTTTAGCGCCAACTCGGAATAAGTACGAAATTAACCCTTAAATGGATTTTCAGTTTTGACTTGTTTTTGGTTGAGTTTTGAGATTTGATATATTAAAACACTTCTTTTGTAGTTGAATTTTATGAGGAATATTTTTGTAGTAAATTTTTGTAGTACGTTTGGGTGTATCCTGTTTTAGGGGTTTTTTTTACCCAGTTTCCTTAAAAAGAACAAAAAAGACAAAGATCGAGGCGATAGAGGGTTAAAGTATTCCACAAAAATGTTTCTCGTAAATGTTTAGATAAAACTACTAAGCACATCGTATACCTAAAATGTAAGTATAACATGGATTCCTATGCAGATTCATCATAAGAATGTTCAAAAGGGGCAAACTTTTACCCCCCCCTTAAGAAAAATACAGACGTAAATTTCAATACGCCGATACACGTATATTTTTGATGTGTTAACATCTATAGCGGCGTATAGGGACTAAAGTCAGATTTTATGCTGCTGCTAAAACCAGATAGTCTGCGACTGCGAAAGAGAATAATGACGTGTTAAACAAAAATGAGCGAGCATGAGAGCAATGAAAGAGTGGTGTGGCAGGGGTGAGGCAAACGAAATTGTGTCTATAGCGTATATGGGTGATTCCTTGGAAATAACGTTTTCTTTGTCCATCACGTTTATTTCCATGTAATTAAGGGACGGCAAATAAATAATCGCGTAATTTCAATACTTTTATGGTACACAAGATTTTCCACAACAATATTCTCACCTGCGTCGCGCTTATTCGATAGAAACATACAGAAACTAATGAAAATATCAGAACCGTGGCATGTCCATTTCATAAAAATCAAGGTTTATACTATATTCACTCCCTCATTTCGCAGGATGGATTGATATTTTTTTATGGTCATTGAAATTGCCTAGATAGAGGATATTTTCATGTATTTACCGAGCGTAAATCTCCTATTTAGGCCCGACTAACAAGATCTAAACTTTGTCCACGCATTTTTGCCTAATATCGTACATTTACGTTTTACCGCAGTGGCGCCATGTTGGATGGGTATAAAGGCGCCCTCGCTGTGAGAACTCTACCATTGTATATCAAATGTTATGTTTACATCAATGGCTGACAGATTTATCCACATTGAATCGATTGGAGTGAAGTGTTTTCTTTACGAAGGGTAAGTCACAAAATTAGCAGTCAATACCATGGTACCGCTTTTTTATTGCGCAATATAATACTCGCCCTCCTAGTGACGAAATTTGTTCGATATTTAGTCATCGAAATGTGATTTCAAAGGAAATTATCTCACGTCAATTTGGCATAGAATGAAGTCAATTTAAATATGAAATGTCAATACCGTGGATGTCAGAATCGTGGCAATTCTGAAAATTATAGTATAAAATATATTGATAAATGTTTTAAATTGTTGTAGTACAATAGATGTTGGTATACACTACAGTAGTTAGTATATATAAACAAAAACTGTAAAAAAAATCACATCCGAGGTATGTTAAAAACTAATAATTTCACCATCCGAAAAACGTTATTTCCAAGGAATCACCCATATATTAACATAATAATGTATGAATGTACATGTGGCTGTTGCTGTTGTTGAACGGAGATATAAAACATAGCCACGCAAAATTTCATTTGCAAGCCGACGTTATGGTGACACACTAATACGTCAGCTACTTCGTACAAAGTATGTGTGATGTTGTGTGTTTGGCTGTTTCGTTGCTGTTGATATGGCAAGCATGTGGTTATGTGACACACGTATACGTCAGCTACGTCGGACAAAGTATGTGTGATGTTGTGTGTTTGGTCGTTTTGTTGTTGTAGCTATGGCCAAACAAAGCGAGTCATTTGTTGTTCAGCATTGCCCGGTGTATACAATAAAACTATAATTTTTATTTTCCAATGTAACATTTACCAATGTGTTCATAGAAATCGAAAAGGTACCGTGTAGCAAAAAGGTGTTAACACATCATCCGCGAGTTCGAACACTCATTGATTTTTTATCTTACCCCCTCTACCAGAACTCGTTGTCAGAACCTTGTAATTTTCGAAAATGTTTCATTTTGTTCCACAGCGTAATTATTCCCTGCATTCCTTGTATTACTTCCTCTCAGTGTATTGCATTTTTCTTTGAAAGTTTGCTGGTATTTGAGTTCTTGAGCTCCTGCATTGACTAGGCCATGTAATTTGACTGGACTTAACTATGTCGGTTTAGAATTAATACTCTAAGAAATCTGCATCAAGGCTCTGTTGTAGACATCAAGTAGTTAAATTTCTACAATGCCTTGGAATCTTGATCGAACTGATCCTGAGCATATTCCCTTTGATATCCAATACCATTCAAAAGCACAACAACTTGAATCCTTAATTATCTGCTACTTACATGTGCCCTTAATATTTGAAATTCGAAATATTTATTTAAATTTCAAATGCAATTACGCATATAAATTTCACCACATGCAAAACAACGGTGCGCCTGGTTCATTGTGTGTTTTAGTTTCCTAAATTTAAATGGACGTAGGGAATATTCATCTGTCTCTAACGAACAACATTTTGGTTATAACTCCGGAGTATTAAGTTTCATTTTGGCTTATTTAGGGAATTCGTAGTTGTGTTGTTATTTGCCATTTAGTTTAGTGTGTATTTTTTATGTTGTGAGAAAAATATTGTTCTTTTCTATTTGCGGGTAAAGAGAGAGAAAACGATGCTGCCTCTGTTGTCCGTGTGTTGTTCTAAAAACATTTTATATAAAATGTTAAAACAAAAAGTTTTGTTGGTGATTTATGTTTTGCATGTGTATACGTGTATGTGTGTTAGTGTGTGTGTGTAGACCACAAACTGTCTAAGGTTTTACTTGCATTGGTTATTATCTTTCCCCCGGCATGTAAAAAAAAAGTTTTTTCTCCCCTAAGTTAGTGTTGGTGCTGGTGCTGTTGGTAGTGGTATTCAAATCAGTCACTGGATATTGAGAGTGCATGCAAGCATTTGGTTAGATGTGTCTAAATGTTGCATGTGTGAGGTTTGTGTGGTAATATTTATATTTAGTTTTTAGAAAACAACATATGCGTTTTCAAAATTTCCATATACACATTGGCACATTTACTAAATATATATATATACATATAAATTTTTTATATAAAGAAATGATATGTTATGTGGGACGGTTATGGTTGTTGTGGAAAAGGCTACTTTATTTCGAATATAAAAACGCACAAAAGCATTAATGGTTGCCACAACCGAATTAGATGTTGCAACAACCGAACATAAGGTTGTCAAAACCGCATAAGAGGTTGTCACATCTGAATTAGAGGTTGTCCCATTCGGTTTTGAAAAATATAGAAATTGTTCCCAATTACATCCCATGAAGTGATTCTCACAATTAGAGAGCTATGCGCTTTTTAGCTTTATACCCACTGATTGGGAGCTACAGTTTTACACCGATTCCGAATGAAGTTATAAGAAGTTTATTATGACTAAATACTCGACTGTGTCGCTATTACTAACCGAGGTGACCGTCATCGAAAGAAATATTAGGTGGTCCCCATTCTCATGTACAAGAGCCGCGGACAATATATATTGCACCATTGAGGGTCGTGCGGTTTTAGAGGACGTTACAACTGTAGTTAGTGCTTTAGCGCAACGTAACCAAAATTGTTTTATACTAACTAAAAAACACATGAGGCGTCAGGGACACCCGGCTATATTATGTACTAGTTAGCTCCCGTTGAAAAATACGATAATTTAAATGGATCTTTAAGAAACGATGCGTTTTATAAAATTATAAACTTTGTTTAAGAACTTTTTTTTAGGAAAAGGTACTTTAAAGAAAATGAATTTTGTAAGAAGAGGTATTTTTTTAAGAGATGGTATTTTTTGAAGAAAAGGAAATGTGAATTTTTTTAGAATTGGTCTTCTTTCAAGAATAGGTACATTTTTGATAGTAGGTACTTATTTTTTTGCCAAAGTCGGAAAGGATAGTGTCTTTCGACCAACCATCGGTAACCACAGTCTGCATGATACCACCTCTGATAATGGAATAAGACTGATCGACTTCGCCGCTACAAAGAACACGGTAGTTAGTAGCACACGATTCCACCATAAGACATTCATAAGGCAACCTGGATATCTCCTGATCAGCGGACGAAGAACCAAATTGATCACTTAGTAATAGATGGCAGGCACTTTTCTAGTGTAATGGATGTACGTGTGATTCGAGGTGCCAATATCGACTCGGATCATTACGTGGTGGCTGCGAAAGTTCGCACAAGACTGAGCAGGGCGAAAAACGTACGAAGCCGAACACAGAAAAATCTGGATATTGACAAGCTACAAATACCGGAGATATCAATGTCCTATCGACAGAAACTCTCTCTCCTGCTGGAGCAGAATACCCCCCCTCCCGAAGACCCAGATGCGCAGTGGAAACACATCTCCCATTCTTTGGAAATTGCTGCAAGGACTGAACTTGGCTATCAAAAACCTCAGAAGGATAAGCCATGGTACAACGAAGAATGTCGCATTGCATCTGATGAGAAAGACGCTGCACGTATGGCAACGAAACAGTCAGTTACAACGCGTGCTGCGAGTGAGCGGTACAAGAAGCTGCGAAGGGAGGAAAACCAACTATTTAGGCGAAAAAACGGCAGTGGGAGCAGAGAGAGGGAGTGAAAGAACCGAAATGTGCAGGATGAATGGTGAATCCCGTAAGTTTTTCCAGAGGGTAAGAAGATCGACCAACGGGCCTAATAATGGGCTGCCCTCCTGCAGGGACAAGAATGGGAATCTGGCGACTGAGAAGCAGTGTGTGCTCGAAATGTGGAGAGACCACTTTTCAGCACTACTCCACTCGGATTCTTCTACTGAAGATCAGGAGGTAATGATAGTGGAAGATGGTATAGATTGTAACCCCCCCCAAGACGAGATTAGAACGGCGATCTCGCGCCTTAAGAACAATAAAGCCGCTGGTGGGGATGACCTACCCGCTGAACTTTTTAAGGCAGGTGGCGAATGACTGATAGACCACATGCATCAACTGATATGCGGTATATGGCTGGGCGAATCTATGGCCGACGATTGGGGTCTCAGTGCATTATGTGCTGTATTCTAAAAGGGTGATCCGTGTGTCTGTTCCAACTATCGCGGTATCAGTCTTTTATCCATCGCGTATAAGGTATTGTCGAGTGTATTATGTGAAAGACTAAAGCCAAGAATTGAAAACCTGATTGGACCTTATCAGTGTGGTTTTAGACCAGGCAAGTCCACGAATGACTAAATATTCACGCTGCGCCAAATCCTGGAAAAGATCCACGAAAAGCAAATCAACACATCTAATTTTTTTGTCGATTACAAAGCTGCTTGCGATAGCCCCATAAGGGGAAAATTGAAATAAAATAAGAGTTCTCTATGTCTGAACTTGGTATTCCGGCAAAATTGATCCGCCTTTGTAGAATGACCTTCACCAACACCAAATCTACAGTGAAAGTGGGGAAATACCTCACTGAACCATTCTGTACCAAGGGAGGACTTAGACAAGGGGACATACTTTCGTGCAATCTCTTCAACATCTTAATGGAGATAGTAATGAGAAAGGCTGCAATAAATAAGAACAAGACCATTAACACGAAAAGCCATATGTTGCTGGTGTATGCTGACGACATAGACATCATTGGGCGAAATTTGCGAGATATTACTGGAGTAATCTCTCACGACTTGGTCCGCACTTGAACGCTGACTACCGATTTAATTTTGAAGTGGTAGATGAATTTGTCTACCTTGGATCCGACGTGAACAAGGACAACAACGTCAGCCTGGAGATAGATAGGAGAATTGCGCTTGCAAAAAGATGTTATTATGGGCTCAGCAAGCAGTTTAGGAACTAAGCCCTCTCTCGACGGACAAAAGTCCAACTATGTCAGACTCTCATTTTACCTATCTTGGCATATGGCTCCGAAACTGGGGTCATATCGCAAGCGGATGAAAAACACCTGGGGAAAAAAAAACTCTCCGTAAAATATATGGTCCTGTTAGGGAAAACGGCGAGTACCGACGTCGCTGGAACCCAGAGCTATATAATTTATATTCTGACGTGGACGTAGCTAGACAAATCAAATTGGGCCAATTGCGTTGGCTAGGCCATGTCATCAGAATGGTTGAAGATGAGCCAGCGCGAAAGGTTTTCGATAATGTACCCGATGGAAGCAGGAAAAGAGGACTACCAATACTCCGCTGGAAAGACCAGGCAGAAGAATCCCTCCGTATCCTTGGTGTTACCAACTGGCGAGAAAAGGCGAAGGATAGAGCCAGTTGAAAGAATATGTTGAAATTTGTTTAATTGGTTTGTTTAATTAATACGTGCAAGACGTCTGACCTCATGAGGTTGTAAAATAGTCAATAAAAGTGCAAGTACTTATTTCAAGAAGAGGGATTTTGTTTCACAAAAAAGGTAATTTTTAAAGTAAAGATAGTTTATTAAGAAAAGGCAATTTGTTGTAAGAATATGTACTTATCTAAAAAAAGGTACATAGTTAAAAAAAGTCTTTTTTTAAGAAAATGTACTTTTTGTAAGAAAATGTGATTTTTTATGCAACGGTACTTCTTTAAGATAAGGTATTTTTTGTAAGAAAATGTACTTTGTTTAAGGTACTTTTTTGTATTTTCCATGCCATCTTTCGCTGATGAAGATCTGTGGCCAGATCTGAGATAGCTATACGATTTCCCCCGAATCATAGGAATACGTCTGCAAAACTCCTTTTTGAAAACTATATTTCTATTACTGGAGATATAGTATGGCCTCGAGCTTAACTAATAAAATAAAAATTACCAATGAAAAGGCCGAATAAACAAAAAACATCCCTGATGAATTTAAAATAATTTTAGTGAACTTATAATGTATAATGGCAAGTTTCATAGTTGACAATTCTCCATTTAAATGAACTTTAAATGTCCCACGTTTGTCATTTAAATTCCATTGAAAATTTTTCGGGAGCTTTTAAATTGAGCTTTTAAATGACGAGTGTGACACCCCGCTAAGCCATTTTCCAAATTTCTACTTTGAGTCTCTCCTTGATAACATAATTAATCTAAGACAACTTTTTGTTGCCATTACTTGAAATTGAACATGTGGCAACATTGTCATTGCTCAAGTCGGAATTTAAGTGCGACATTGAAATGCTACGTAATATCGATTAGCTGTCCCATAAAAATTAAGCAATAATTAACTTTAGCGGGTTGAAAAAAACACTCTTAATGTATTTAATATTTTAAATGAATTTGAGAACTGCACCCACAGAACCGAATTGCAGTTATAGGGACTAAATTCAGTCGTGACAACCGTAATTTCAATGTGGCAACTCCAATTCGGTGTCAGCAGCTGAATTAACAGTTGGTACAACCTCTTTTCAAACCATAACAGCCTGTTGCTACATATATCTCGGATGAAAGCTTTGGTTCGTGTTTCACAATCCACAATCCACAGTCTTGTCGTTTCAAATCGAATGAAAAGAAAAAAAATTGTCAAAACTATTTAGTACAAATTTCATTTTCTCTATTTGGAATCTGCTGTCTGGTTGGAACAAACCATAGAGAAATGAAGTAAAGAGAAGCGATTTAACTCAGTAACTTAACGAAGTTTGGTGTGTTGCATATGGACGTTGCATGTTGGAAAGTATTGCTTTAATAATACCAGGTAAAGGCAATGGCTCAAACTAACAAACAAGAAAACAGCAACGGCATTTCGTTTCGTACGTTGACATTTTTTGAAAATACACCGCAACCGTATACTAAAAAAAAAGAGATAACAAAAAAAGTCCAAAATACGTTTAAATTTCGCAGATTTTGATCAAAACGACATGAAAAATTTTAGTCAACGGTAGATGAGAAAGATAGCAGCTCTATATGACAATTATCTTTTAGATGAAGAACGTCTATGACATGTTGTCCCATATTCGAAATGCATCACCTATCTAGCTAGCTTGTTATGTATTTTGTTGTAATTTGTTGTTTCAACAAAATCTTTCCTTCGCAACAATATACATTTTATGTAAACCATTGCCATTTTTAGATGATGCTTAGAAAAACTTGTTCCTGCTATGGTGAGTATTAGATTGCCAAAATTGCTGGAAGTTTTTAAATAATTTTCCAGCTTGAACATTTAAGTAATACGTATAAATAAAACGCATTTAAATCGAAATTTTATAGTTTCAAATTGCATACATGCATTCCACATGCCAAAAAGTTATCTTTGCGAATAAATGTGGGTGGTGCAATGACTTGTTGTAGTGTCGTAATTTAGACTAGAATTTGTTCTCATGTAAATTAGAAATATGATAGCGTGTATATGGACGCCGAGACTACTCCGAGAATAAGATAGTTGTAAGCTGTGAAGCTGGCAACCCACTCCGTGATCAATGGCAATCCATGCTGTTTAAAAATCTCATCAAGTTTTTCAAACTCTACATAGGAACAAAGTTTCATTAAAATTTCGCTAATGTCATCATTTCATTGCAGCAACTACAAAATCATGGTATGTAAGAAACAGTTCATAGCTGCCATGATTTGTTTACATTTTAGCGATGAATTGTGTACATTGGCTTGTTGTTGATGAATCTAGTTAACTGGGTGATGATTTACTGTTTTCGTGTATCCTTTCCGAAAAATACGACACTGTAAAAACACACCCTACTATAGTATATTTATATTTAAGTTATATTTTTTTTTAGATAATTTTTCATAAATGCATATTTAATTTGAAATTTGAGTATGATGATAATTTGATGAATGTATTTTACATTTCTGTTGGATGGCGTTCGACAGTTGTCAAACTATGAATAAACTTTTACCGGTAGTTTTAAGCAACCGTATATATTTATATTCAGAGTTTAAAAATAAAATGTTATTAAATTCGATTGAAGTAAATTTTTGTAAGGGTAACGTTAAAATGTATATTAAGTTTAAATACCTTTCCGCCACAAATATGCAATAAATTACTTTAAAAATATTAATACAAACTAAACAAGGACTACCACACGATACAGGTCTTTAAGGACACAAGAACCAAATTTTGTTATGCCACCTTAGCAGCCAGGATGTGACTACAGTATTTGGGGAATATAGAGTTCTTTTGGAGAATACTTTATGTTGTCGAGACATGAGATTCTAGTAGAATGGGAACATGCACCGGTCGGAATTGGGTCGTCGACTGGTCCCTCTATGAAAATACTTGCAAGTGCGTTTTAGTTGCCGTAGATGACCCATCTCAGGACCGATGTCAACAATGTTCTAAAAAACTATTGTTAGACTGTTGCACCGGTACACATTTTCGCATTCCCGAAAACATTTGGGAGTTACATACACACCCAGAGTACTAATTGTTTGAAAAGAGGTTGTAGCAACCGTAAATTCAGTCGTTAACACCAAATTGAGGTTGCCACAACCGAATTGAGGTTGGTACGAACAAATTTAGTTTCCACAACCGAAATTCGGTTGAAGCAACCTCGTTTAATAATTGATTCGGTTGTGACAACTGAATCTTCAACTATATTCGTTCAATAAACTAAATTTTGGTATCAATTCGGTTGTAGCTACCGAAATTTGGTATGAATTCGGTTGTAACTACCGAATTTGGTATCAATTCGGTTGTAGCTACCGAAATTTGGTATCAATTCGGTTGTAGCTACCGAAATTTGGTATGAACTCGGTTGTCAGTACCGAATTTGGTATTAATTCGGTTGTAGCTACCGAATTTGGTATGAATTCAGTTGTAAGTACCAAATTTGGTATGAATTCGGTTGTAACTACGGAATTTGGTATCAATTCGGTTGTCACTACCGAATTTGGTATCAATTCAGTTGTAACTAACAAATTTGGTATCAATTCGGTTGTAGCTACCGAATTTGCTATGAATTCGGTTGTAACTACCGTATTTGGTATCATTTTGGTCGCAATAACAGAACTAATCCTTAAGTCGGTTGCAAGGAATGAATTCGGCGTCAATTCGGTTGCTGTAACTGAATTTCTAATGAATTCTGTAGGTACAACTGAATTTCATTTTCAATACCGTTACCACTTCATAATTCTATGCATTTAAAGTTTGACGTTTAAAATTATGAAAATAAATATTATATTAAAAGAAGTTAAAGAGTGTATAACTGTGTTCTCGCCACGGTGTTGTTGGCGGTAAGGTATGTAAAAATATTGTAATTGTGGTTTTTGTATTAAATCGTCTTATTTTTCAGAGAATGTCCAAGACGATATCAAGAGATTTTGAAGCTTTCCAAGTTCTGTCTGCAATAATGATAAAAAAATTTTTTGTAGAAAACGGTTTAGGACCTAAATCAATAGATACAACACGCCAGAATTGGTGCGGTGACCCATGATGGCCGGGACTTCAAAAAACGTCGTTAGTCACATGTAAAATAAATGTGTTATTCTAAAGATTATCCTGTATAAATAACTTTATTTTCTCGCTCTCTTATGTTTTTCATAAGAATACTGAATAATAAATCATTAGCTAGTTAATAAAAAAAACCAAAATTCATTTCTGACACTATCTAAATTCGGTTGTGACAACCTCTAATGAGGTTGTGTCAACCTCTAATAAGGTTGCGACAACCTCTAATGAGGTTGTGTCAACCTCTAATGACGTTGTGTCAACCTCTAATGACGTTGTGTCAACCTCTCATGAGGTTGTGTCAACCTCTCATGAGGTTGTGTCAACCTCTAATGAGGTTGTGTCAACCTCTAATGAGGTTGTGTCAACCTCTAATGAGGTTGTGATAACGTCTACTGAAGTTGTGTCAACCTCTAATGTGTCAACCTCTAATAAGGTTGTGTCAATCTCTAATAAGTTTGTGATAACCTCTCAATTCGGTTGCGGCTAATTCGGCTATCTAAACCGAATTTTTCTGTGAGTGCACACACGACTACAGCTCAGTTTAGCGAACGAGTAAAGTAGGGTGTCCCAAAAAATGTTTCTTTTTCGATTTTTATAGTTGCTCAAGCTTGATTGGAAAGCTTATAGGGTAAAGTATTTTTGGGATTTTTTCCAGATTTTTAGGAAGAGGTTTAGAGGTCGCATAAGTCGAATTCCCCAAAAATTGGGTATTCCGGGTGTTTTTCAAATTGTACTTAAAACTTTGTCAATAACCACGATTCTCTTATTTTGTTAGTCAACATTTGTAAAGCAAAACATTCA
Source organism: Phaonia tiefii (assembly GCA_963931995.1). Classification (NCBI taxonomy): domain Eukaryota; kingdom Metazoa; phylum Arthropoda; class Insecta; order Diptera; family Muscidae; genus Phaonia; species Phaonia tiefii. The sequence continues at coordinate 48,927,213 of OZ008367.1, forward strand.
AACTTTTATCGTATATGCATAAACCAGCAGTTTTGGCAATGATTTTGCTCAATAAGGTACCACGTATTAATTTTTTCCGTAATTTTTGGATACATTTTGTAAATAACATTTTATTTCTTTAAATTCCTATGGAAATTTAACAAAGTAATGATGCATTCTACAAGACGAATAAATTCCAAGAAAGTTTGTGGAAACAAAATTTTAATTTGCTGTTACTGTTCCAGAGTTATACCATTTTAAAGCCGTTTACCCGTTGTATGAACCTACAAATGTTATAAACTGTTTGCCATTTTTGCATGGGATTTGCTTTAAATTTCTATGAAAATTTAAAACACTAATGATGCACTTTAAGAGACGGATAAACGGCAAACAATTTTGTAGAAGAAAATTCTGAATTTGCAGTTACTGTTCCAGAGTTATGACACTTTAAATCCCTTTACCCATCGTATGAACCTAATAATATTTGAAACTGTTTTTCTTTTTTCATCTGATTTGCTTTAAACATTGTATTATCGAAAAAATCTACATGCGCTAAGTAACGACAAAGAGTTACATGCAGAAGAAACTGTCCCGACAACGTATTGCAGGAATCATATATATGATTACTTGCAAACATACATATGTTTCCTGCAATATGTTGCTGGAGCCGTTTCTTTCTGCGTGTAACTCTTTGTCGTTACTTGGCGTATTTTTTCATGAATATTTTTTCATGAATACAATGTTTAAAGCAAATCCGATGAAAAAAGACAAACAGTTTATAATATTATTAGGTTCATACGATGGGTAAAGAGTTTTAAAGTGGCATAACTCTGGAACAGTAACTGCAAATTAAAAATTTTTTTTTTACAAAATTTGGAATTTATCCATCTTCTAAAGTGCATCATTAGTATTTTAACTTTTCATAGAAATTTAAAACAAATCCTATGCAAAAATACCAAACAGATTATAATATCATTAGTTTGATACAATGGGTAAACGGTTTTAAAATGGTATAACTCTGGAACAGTAACAGCAAATTCCAAATTTAGTTTTACGAAATTGCTTGTAATTTATACGTCTTTTAAAGTGAATCATTAGGTTTTTAAATTTTCAAAGGAATTTTAAATGATATAAAGCCTTATTTACAAAATTTACCCAAACTTTACGAAAAAATTTAATACGTGGTACCTTATTGAAAAAAATCATTGCCAAAACTGTTGGTTTGTGCATATACAATAAAAGTTTAGACGTTTTTCTTTAAAAAGGTTGACTTACAATCTAAGAATATCATGGTTATTGACCGAGTTTTAAGTAAAATTCAATAAACGCCCGAAATACTCGATTTTTGGGAGAAATTCGACTTGCGGGACCTCTAAACCACTTCCGAAAAAACTGAAAAATTTTTCAAAAATACTTTACTCTATAAGCTTTCAAAAAAAGCTTCAGCAAAAAAATTGTGTATTAATGGGACACCCTAGAGTACAGTACACTAGTGTAACCCTTATTTTTCAAGTTTGCAAAAGTTAAGCTCCCACCCCCAGTTTTGTGCATTTGCTGCAAAAACTGGTGTGTGCAAAATTTTCCCCCGATCTGATATCTCTAAGGCATGCCGCAAGCGCCCTAAAAATCTCGCAAGCATCACTCTTAGACAGTCGAAGGCACCCTTATGATCTACATAGATGTGTTAGGTATCGATTTGTTTTCATGGTGTTTCTCTAGGATTTGTCATAGTGTGAATATCTGGTCCATAGTTGACCTTCTAGGCTTAAACCCACACTGATAAGGTTCGATCAGGTCTGCAACAAACGGCTTTAGTCTTTCGCACATTACGCTCGAGAGGATCTTGTATGCGATGGCTAAATACCTTATTACACGGTAATTTGTAGTTGTACATATACGCGATACGGCCTAATGAAAACTGGACACAGTATGCTAAGGCTCCTATCTTCGGGAATGTATTCGTCTGGCCAGATTTTGCAAATGAGCTGATGCATGCAGCATTCCAACTCATAAACAGCTCAGCTGGTTGTCCATCAGCACCAGGGGCTTTGTTGTTCTAAGGCCAGGGGACCGGGAAATTCAAACTTCGCATTGGTTAGGAGGGCAGTCGACGCCATCGTGCTGTATTTGCTCAAACAACCTTATCTATATTAAAGTCTCCTGGGACAAGCAAAGCAGGGAAATGATCCCTCCATTTTTCCAACATTCTCTGCACTTTATCCTTATCTCTACGAAAAGGTGACCCTGATCAATGGCCATCGGTTTGACTTTGTACTTTTTGTGTAGAATTCAAAGATTCAATTTCTTTTAGATTCAATATGATCACTCTTGCGCTTTCTCCACAACCGCTTTTTTCTTCTTAAATAATCGGGTTTCTTCTCGCCTCTTCGCCGTATAACGCTCCGTCGCGGTTTGCGTTGCAACTGACTGAAGCATTGCCAGACGTGCAGCGTTCTTGTTGTATTTAGGTGGTAACCAAGTACGGTCTCTACAGTAGTTTTCATAGAGTGGGAAATGTATTTGCACTGAGATGCAGGACCATGAGGCGGGCGTACGTTCTATGCCAGTAGCTGAGTGAGGTTCTCTGCATACCTCTCTGCAACCTTGGGCGAACCTTTGCTGCAAACAGTTAGTGATCTGAATCAATATTAGCTCTTCGAGTCACATGTATGCTATTACTCTAGTAGAGTGCCTTCCATCAATTACCAGGCACTCAGCTCATTTGGTGATCAGGGGATACCCAAGTACAAAATACTTGTGTGTCTTTATATTGGAATCTCGTACTACTGACAACCATATTTTACAGACCCTCTTTACATTGCGTTGATTAGAATTTAATAAGACTTAGTCTCCGCTATCTAGTGCCCCGCCTTCTAAAGTTTTCTAGCATTGAAATTAATGAGACCTTAGAAATTAATTGGCAGCCAATTTTCTTAACTCTGTCATTATTCCAACAGCTGCATTTCCCATTTATTGTGATTTTTCATTAAACCACATTTAATTACCATGTTCGCAGAAATCTATTATTGTGGTAACTAATGCCTTCATGTGGCCTTAAGTCTAATTCCTACCCTTTAATATTTTAAATTAATTTTCAACCTAATTACTTGTAGCTATTTTTGTCCGACGAAGCGACAGAACCCACTACTTACTTGCTTTCACTTTAGGTTTCTCTTCTTATCCTGTATAAAGTACATTTATGTTAGGTTATTTTTTATTTTTTTTTTACATTTCCAGTGATTTACTGGAACATCGAAGTATTTAACTCACTTTAGCTAATTATTTAAGTTTCACGTACAAAACGTGCGCCTTATGACTTTTTAATTATACCTTTTAGTTTCCTCTGGCACCAGGACAATTTAAACGATACTCGGTGGCAGGCGCACCATCTATGTTTGGAATGAGCTTGGTGTGTATGGGGGGATGGAACAGCCATTGAAACACAAACCATCCATTAAGTTTCTACTATTCCGGCGTACATTGGGGAGGTGGATGCAAAGTGCACCAGGGATGACTGAAAAGCGGTGGTAACTTACCTGAAAATATAAGAAAATGGAAAGTATACAATAATGCATTAGTTATGTTGTGGGAATAGGAGAAGTTAATGTATTTGTAAGGAAATTCTTACGAATTTAAGGATAAGTTATTTTGTATTAAAAAAGATAAGGATAAGATATTTTGTATTAAAACTAAATTAACTTTTTATTTCATAATGTAAAAAAAAAATTAGAATTAAATATTCCAAAATTTAAACGTTGTATATTCACAACCAACTTTAGAGACTGTCATAACCGGCTTTAGTGGTTCACACAAACGACTTTAGAATTTATCTTAACCAGAACCGACGTTGAAAGTTGTCCCAACCGAACTTAGACGTTGTTACAACCGATTTTGTAACAACTACCATTACAGGTTGTCACAACCGACTTTACTAGTTCTTATAACCTACTTTGGACGTTATCACCGCCGACTTTAGCGTTTATCACAAACGACTCTAGAGGCTATCACAACCGACGTTAGAGGTCGTCACAACCGGCGTAAGAGGTTGTCACATCCGAACATAGACTGTCACATCCGGCTTTAGCGGTTGTTGCAATCGAATTTAGGGGCTATCAAAACCGGATTTAGTGGTTCCCAGAACCGACTTTAGAGATTATCTTAACCAGAACCGACGTTAGAAGTTGTCCTAACCAAACTTAGACGTTGTTACAATCGATTTTAGAGGTTGTCACAAATACCATTACAGGTTGACACAACCGACTTTACTAGTTCTTATAACCGACTTTGGAGGTTATCACCGCCGACTTTAGCGTTTATCACAAACGACTCTAGAGGCTATCACAACCGACGTTAGAAGTCGTCACAAGCGGCGTAAGAGGTTGTCACATCCGAACATAGATTGTCACACCCGGCTTTAGCGGTTGTTACAACCAACTTTAGGGGCTATCAAAACCGGCTTTAGTGGTTGTCACAGCCGAACTTAGTGGTCATCACAACCGGCGTTAGAGGTTGTCAAAAGCGGTATTCGAGGTCGTCACAAGCGGCGTTAGAGGATGTCAGAATCGAACTTAGAGGTTTTCAGAACCGGCGTTATAGGTTGCCACAACCGATTTTAGAGGTTGTCAGAACCGATTTTAGAGGTTGTCATAACCGACGTTAGTCGTTGTCACAACCGGCATTAGAGGTTGTCACTACTGAACGTAGAAGTCTTCACAACCTTCTTTAGAGGTTGTCACAACCGGGGTTAGATGTTATCATAACCGGCGTCAGCGGTTGTCACAACTGATTTTATAGGTTGTTACAACCGATTTTAGAGGTTCTCACAACCGTTTTTAGGTGTTGTCATAACCGACATAGAGGTTGTCACAACCGACTTTAGTGCTTCTTATGACCATCTTTAGAGGTTGTCACCGACGACTTTAGAGTTGAACACAACCGACTATCACAACCGGGGTTAGAGGTTGTTACAACCGAGCTCAGAGTTCGCCACAACGGACTTTAGACGTTTGCCACAAGCGACGTTAAAGGTTGTCACAACCGGCGTTAGCGGTTGTTACAGCTATCGTTAGAGGTTGTCACCGCCGGTGTTATAGGTTGTCAGAACCGGCGTTAGAGGTTGTCACAATCGGGGTTAGAGGTTGTCACAACCGAACATGGATCTCGTCATAACCTTCTTTAGAGGTTGCCACATCCGACTTTAGAGGTTAGTGGGTGTAAGAATCAAACTTAGAGGTTTTCACAACCAAAATTAGTGGTCGCCACCACCGACTTAGAGGTTGTCACAAACAAATTTCAATGTTGTCGTAAACGAACTCAAACGATATAACAACAGAATTTAGGGGTTGTTACAGCCGACTTTTAAATTTTCCATAAAAATAGGACTACAATATCTTCGAAGATTGCAGTGGAAAATTTCGAACTGATTAGGTTTTATTGCAATAAACTCCCAAAGAAGGCCCTGATTCCCAGCGCAATCTTCTTTGTCTAGTAAAACCAAAATTGGGTTGATCAGGGTAAACCCGAGCGGGGATATGTTATACCACGTTCATCTACTTCATATTTTGTTGGTTTGTTTGAGGCCCTATATCCACTGTATTGTTGGCTGAAAACATATACATGTAAATGCAGTCAACTGCATAATTTAAACTGCGGATGGATATTAAGATCTTGTGCTAGTTTATTGGAATAAAATCTAAAAATGTCATCCCTCGTAATTGTCGTCAGTCCCTAAAAACCATGTGGTACGGGGTAAGTACACCAATTAATAGAAAATATCGTTATCATTTGAGTACACACTTGTGTTCAAATGGTCCAAATGACACCACACATGTCGTACTTTTTATAATCGTGAAAACTTTTCCACTTATTTCATCATATGCACTATCCTATTTTCTGCAAATAATGCATTGGAGATATTATCTGATGGTCGTCGGTGGTGCAACTGTTAGTATGCGCAGATCCTGTGCACGAAAGCGTTCGATCGATCCCTGCTCTGATTACTTAGCCATGAAGAACTCCACCAAATACCGTTCGGAACCAGTGTAAAACAGTAGGCCCAAACAGTGAGTGTTAAACTAGAAAGCGCGGAGTTCGCTAGTGGTGAGAGCTCTCGCCAATACCTTCATGGGATGTAATGGGAAAACCATTCTTACGAATTTCCTTATTCGTCCTGTTTTGCGTTGTTTTATTCCCAATAATAAAACAAGGTTCGTTTCAAATTACGATAAGTACAACGGTTTAACTTCCTTTTATTTTACTTATAAATTTACGACAGTTTACATTATTTATAACACTTTAACAAGTCTTATATTTTACAATCAATTCTCGTTGCTTACTTTACGGGATTTAATCACAAACTGAACTATCCATTCCAAAGACCTCCGCTATTTATACCAACTCACCATACTCAAATGAAGTTATATCTAGCGAATTCAAGAACCTTCTAGCCGTTACTTATCTTTGTAGAATCATCTCGAACAGTGGAGAATTATCTCTGAGGCGAATTCGTTTTAGTGGTTTAGCGAGCTGGTACGTTGTTACAATGCATACTTTCAGGCGCAGCACTAACCGCCTGTTATTTACATAATGTTAGTAGAGTCATTAAGAGCAAGCAAAAGCTTTAACTTATTCGTAACAATATTTTGTCAAGGTCGCAATCTTGCGCCACCTTATTGTTACTTATCTAATTCAATAATACCGCACTTGCACGTTTGGATCCCAAAATAAATATCCTTGGGATAAAGTGTAAAACAGTTTTATGAAGTAAAAATGGAAATCAAATGACAATAATGACATTTAATTTAGTTGTGGCAACGGAATTGCAACTAAAGTTGGTCATACCAACTGAATGAATAATAATTTATGTTATTGTAACCGAACTGGACGGAAATTCCGTCGCCGTAACCAAAGTCCTGAGAATTTCTGTAGTTGGTTGCAACGTGTGAACTTATGATCCTTGCTCTCCCGTTATAGACCGGTATATAATGTGTACGCTGTCCTCACGTTATGGGGACGTGGCCCTCTCGGTCGGTAGGGGCGGGTAACTTCAAAACCCTTGGCGCTACCGAAGAGCTTGTTACTATGTACTTAATTTCAGTTGCAGCGACTGTACTAAATTGCGACAACTTCAATTTTGTTGGGACAAACGTAAAAACTGGAGTTTCGGCAGCTGCAACTTCTTTTTTAAAACAATAGTTCTGTGACATTCGACGGCAAATCTGCAGCAAACCGTAACGAACACATCCTTTTTTTCTTTCCACTGAGGAGATGATCCTGCTGTTGCTATAAAAGTGTAATCTCAATAAAAAGCATAATAGTTGCATGGAATTGGAAAATCACCTGTTCATAATTTTATTTTTCAGGTTATGCATAAAAGCGAATCAAAAGCAGAAACAATTGATTTAAATTGAAGTCAATATTCCGGGCGTTCTGGAACCACATTGCAAATTTTTATATATTTATGCGTAAAATGGTAATTCATTTCGTATGCCAGGCTATAAACAAAATTTATATTAGAAAGAGTTTTAGTTAGCATTTTAAAACAAATATAAGCTAAAATATATTTTGCTTCGTTTGTATCTCAACTTAATTGACTATATTAAATTATATTAACTTCCCACTAATATAATAGGGTTTTGCTAATATAGTGTCAATTATCACTGCCCTCTTCTAGGTGATATAAATACATGGTAAAGGTTGCATATTTTTAGGCACAGAAATACTTATGTTATAACTTATGTTATTAGAGAGAAGTGCCAATTGCCATTTAAATTTATAAACATTTCATTCCTTCTTTCAACAACAATACAATATATATGTATGTTAAATATGCAAGTACCGAGGGTTTTTGAAACGTTCTCTACTGTAACGATATATCAACAAAACTGTATGAAAAATGGAATAGTTCATGTCATAACAGAGTGTTGTGACACTACCACCAGCTGTTAGCCAACACTACCCCTGTCATCTTTTGTGGGTATAGCAACAGTAGTTGCCAGGAGCAATAACCGGTAACCCCCATTTCTCTATTACTGTGGAACTACGCACCATCATTAACAATTTTTATCATGTCACGCACCGACATATGTTTTTAGTACGCGTAAGTATGTGCAGGGTTAAATCAGTGACCTATGTAAAGTTTGGTGAATTTTAGTATTAAAGACTATAATTTAGCGTAAATGCACTCTACATTGTGGTTAAGGAAATATTAAATACATTTGGTTAAAACGAAGGGCGCTCAGTTTATAATTATAATAATAATGGTATCCCATTACATGCCATGAAGGGATTGGGGCGAGCTTCTCACAAACAGTGAGCTTCAGTTTAACACTTACTGATTGGGACTTACAGTTTGACACCGGTTCCTCACGGTGTTTTTAGAAGCTTTTTCATGGCGCTGTTCTTGATAGTGTCGCCATCACTATGCGAGGTGACCGCCGCTGAAGGAAATGTAAGGTGGTCAAAGCAGAAAATAAATCCAAATTTCGCTTTGATGCCGGAAATTAGTTTAGATTTATTAGTTAATCTTACAACCGGCTTTAGTAGTTGTCACAACCGGCGTTAGAGGTTGTCACAACCAGCGTTAGAGGTCGTCACAACCGGCGTTGGAGGTTGTCACCACCGGCGTTAATGGTTGTCACAACAGGCGTTACATGTTGTCACAAGCGGCGTTAGAGGGTGTCAGAACCAAACTTAGAGGTTTTCAAAACCGAAATTATAGGTTGTCACAACCGAGTTTAGTAGTTGTCACAACCGCCTTTTGAGGTTGCCACAAGCGACTGAAAGGTTGTCACAACCGGCGTTAGAGGTTGTCAGAACCGGCATTAGAGGTTGTCCAACAGGCGTTACACGTTGTCACAAGCGGCGTTAGAGGGTGTCAGAACCAAACTTAGAGGTTTTCAAAACGGAAATTAGAGGTTGTCACAACCGACTTCAGTAGTTGTCACAACCGCCTTTTGAGGTTGTTACAAGCGACTGAGAGGTTGTCACAACCGGCGTTAGAGGTTGTCCCAACCAGCGTTAGAAATTGTCACACCTGTATTAGAGGTTGTCACAACTGGCATTCGAGGTTGTCACAACCGGCATCACACGTTGTCACAATCGGCGTTAGAGGGTGTCAGAACCGAACTTAGAGGTTTTCAAAACCAAAATTAGAGGTCGTCACAACCGACTTTAGTAGTTGTCACAACCGCCTTTAGGGGTTGTCACAACCGATCTAGAGGTTGTCACAACCGACTGAGAGCTTGTCACAAGCGACTGAGAGCTTGTCACAAGCGACTGAGAGGTTGTCACAACCGGCGTTCTAGGTTGTCGTAACCGACATTAGAGGCTTGCAAAAACGACTTCAAATGTTGTAACAAATGAATTTTTGGAGGTTGTCACAACCGGCTTTAAAATCTGCCATAAAATTAGGACTACAATATCGCCGAAGGTTGCACTGGAAAATTTCGAATTGCTTAGTATTTTTTGAAAGAAACTCGCATAGAGGACTGCTCCGCGAAAAAAACATAAATTAATCACTATTCATTGAAGTTGGTGCTCTCGGTGAACCCTGTGAAGTTGATGCCCTTGGTGTTTTCGTTCGTGGTACAGGTCCTTGATCTGAATCATCATCATCATCTGAGCTTGATAGCACACTCAATGAATTGACGGCTTTTAGTTTGTATTGTACAACAGAACAATCTTCAAACTTGGAATTAAGTCGGTCGCCAGTCGCCAGGGTTATATTCCATTCCCAAATTATTCACTAAACCTTTGATGTCCTTGCAGTAGGGGAACGAATTTTTATCATCAACGGTATATAAATGATGAAATTCGGCTTGACATTTCCGGATTCTGCTCTTCAAAAATGAGGTCGAAAAATTCTGAATTCCCATGCGATAATCCCAATGTAGCCGCAATGTAATCCATTTCTTTTTGTGTTACCGGTTTTCGCTCATCATCTTCTACATTGGTCGCATAATCGGGATCTTGCAAATTGAATGGGAAGAAGAAAACACTTTCGAGTGCCAATTTCAGAACTCGGAGGGTTAGGTGGTTCGACACCATCAGAGCGGGCTACTGGAAGTGAAGCAGTAAAAGGTGCAACACATGCTTTTGTCTTCAAGTTTCTTTTATTTGGCATAGTTAATGCATGCGTAGCACTTGGTTTTATTATGACCGTTTGGATCTTTTGCCCAGATTATCGCATTACCAAGTGTCTTCTTTATCGATGTAACCAATTCAAAATAGTGCTCCAGCAATTTACTGCTCACTGTATTCGGCGTGAAATCTTCACCACCTGTATCCACTCCTTCGAAATATAGGTTTATATACAAATTTAAATTCCGGAGTTAGCAAATATTTTCGCTCCTTCTTTCCAACTTTGGACACTATATGACGTAACAAAATCCATTTATTTTGGGGCAGACGCTATTTTTCATTTTGATTAAATTGTGGATGGAATTGTACTTTTCGCTTTTGTAAACACTTGTTGAATGAGAGAAAGTGGGGGAGTGATCCCTTATGAACACGTTGTACTTTTTTACTGAAGTACCTGGAAAAAATTACATGCAAAATTTTCCTGAAAGGGATTCCTGAATGTGTGCCATTGTCAAGTGTGGTATATCTACCTGCTTCCGTTTCCTGATACAATACGATTATTTGCTTTCTGTTTATTACTTCACTTTTTTTAGTTCCATGAATCAAAAAAAAAGATTCATACATTTCAAATGTTTTTTCCGAACAATTGGACCAGTATTGTATATTTCGATTTAGCTCTTTGTTCGTAAATTTCACGAGAACTCAATCATATAAATAAAGAAGAACATGGTGGAAAAATTCTGTCTGTTCTTGTTGTTGGAATTATAGGCCTTTCAGTGTATGTTGATACTTAGGGATCTTCGATCGATACTAATTCTCACATGTGAATTGCAGAATTGAGTTTGTATATATACGATTGATGATCAACCGATGGTATCAATTCAGGCACACTAGTTAGGCATCTGATGATGAACTTGTCATGGAGTTCGAAACTAGTCATGCCAGTGAGTGTGTGTTGAAACTGAATTGTCTATTATTTCCAACAAAAACCAACAATTTTTCAATTTTTCAAAAAAAATTCAAATATCCTAGTGTTTATTAAAAACATTCATAAATTTTACATGATTTTTCCAACGAATAAGATCAGTATTGTGAATAGGGTTATGCCAAATCCGGGTCATCAAATGCACGTGTGTACTAAGTACTTAATTTTCACCCTCATATTTGGTACATAACATGGGGGAAAGTTTTTCAAATTTATAGAATTCAAATAAAAACCTTAATTGCTCATTGTTATGTAATCCAAACAAAAATCGCAACTCTTGTCGAAAAAATGGGACAAAAATGGTGAAAAAAGAAAAAAAAATTAAAACTTTTTGAACTTTTTGCAATTTTGAGACACTAAATGCAGTTTTTGGTGGCCGTCGTTGGCTCAATGTTAGTATGCCCCGTTTGTGTGCAAGAGAACGTGAGTTCGATCTCTGCTCTGACCACCTAAAATTTCTTTCGACGACGGTCACCACGGTGAGTGACGGCGTCTCCATCGAGTATATATATATCCGCGAAAAAGCTTCTCAGAATACCGTCCGGTACCGGTGTAAAACTGTAGGTCCCAATTAGTGAGAGTATCTCTAGAACACGCACAACTCACTGGCTGAGAGAAGCTCTCCCTAATGCCTTCATGGGATGTAACGGGAAACCATATTTGTTAATTTTATATGCAGTTTTTTGGGATTAGTTTGTTACACACTTTTTTCCCTTCGTCTATAGCTACAATTTTGCCGAAGACACGAAAACAAAATTCCAATTGGTTTCCGAGATATAGACATACGAAGAATTGTATGTCCTTCGAAAAAATTAAGTTTTAGCCAAAATATATATGAGGTACAGCAGCTAAACTAGCAAAATCCATATAGGGTTTTGTTAGTTTCGATAAGTAATTCGACAAATTTCACAGGAGAAGAAGTTTTCATTTTATGTGTTGCACAGTGATATTTAAACTTTAATTTGGACTTTATAATTTCAGAGGAAACATAACTGAAAGAGACTGTTAAGATGATAAATATATAATATCTTTAGTATGGCACATATTTTATTATTCAAATTATAACTGTTGGTAGTGAAATAATGTCCTAAAGTCTACTACATTATGACATTACAATGCCAGATTTCATTATCGGTGAAATTGTTAATACCTAAACTCCTCATCTTCAACCTCCAATGTTCATTGAGCATTTCAAATATCCCGACTGAAATTCTGCAGACAGCTACTAAAGAAGAGGATTTTCTGGGGGATGTACTTTGCTACTATTTCTAATTTTCCAAATTATTTGTCATTTACTATTTCTAAATTGCACCGTCTGTGATGCCATTGTTGGTGTGCTCGCCTCTTGTACATGAGATCCTGACTTTGATCCCAAAGTGACGGCGACACTATCTAGTATTTACTCAAAAGCTTCTCAAAAATACCGTTCAGAATAGGTGTAATAATTGTTGGTCCCAATCAGTGAGTATAAAACTAGAAAGCGCACTGCTCACTAGTTGTGAGAAGGTCTCCCCAATTCCTTAATGGGATGAAATGGGAAACCATTTTTTTTAAGTTGAGGATACAAGTTCAAGTTCTCAACCAAGTTCTCTTTGGATCTGTGTTTGACCGGAGTCAAAAGTTGAACATGTCTGCTCCCAGCTCGTGAGCTGTCCCTCGAATTTCAACTTGTCAGTTTCCGGCTAGCAACTATTCCAAGTAAACGATTAAAAATAAACAAAATGTTCAAGACATGATAGACGTCTCTTATAGAGTTCAAAAAATACGGTATTTTACCAACTACACGCTCCAAAATCTGTCTTTTTTGTTGTTTAGGTACAAATATATCGTAGCTTGCCGCAAATATCGTAAACTTGTGTCCAAACACATTGTGTTTGCCATTCACTATTACCTGTTTGAGACACAATAATTAAAAGGTTATTATACATATATGATTTTGTGGCTTTGCTTGTTGAAAGCTGTTGAAAGAAAAAAACGTGACAGACAGCAAAGACCAAAAAAGCAACAGATCTTAAGTTCATGAAAACAATGCTTGCGTAGATATATATATAAAAAAATGGTTTCCGACTACCGACTACCGAAAAGCTTCTCACAAGACAAGCATATATATGGTTGCAGCAATATGTGGCAGCGGCCGGGTTTTTTATTGTGTTGACGCTCTGTTTATGAGTCATAGCCTTATTTGTATTTTAGAGAGTTTTGATTTTGGCATTTTATAAAAAAGGAAAACACTATAAAAACCTTTTACAACTCTGCAAAGACTATGTGATTTTCATAATCCAAAATATTTCCGAGATATTTGTCTTAGATAGAGTTTATTTCTTACCGGCAATTAGGCAACTCAGATTAGACAACCAGAACAAAAAAAAAAAGGATTATTCATTTTGTCTAATATTTCCATTTTGGACATACGTTTTAAATTGTTCGCAATTTTGTTTGTGTGATTCTATATTTTCAGTCTTGTTAGTTTGAACAGCACGTTGGAAAATCTGCCGTTTTTTGTTGTTTGGATGCAAACATGACGTGTGTTTGGAGCTTGTAGCAAAAATTATATACATTTGTCCAAACACATTGTAGTTGCTGTTCAATATTACACGTTTGAGACACAATGTTTAAAATATTATAAAATATGTGTTTGAGACCGAAATATAGCTGTGTTTGGTACACAAATACAGCTATGTTTATGCTCTATCGAGAGCAAGAGAAAATAAGAAGGCCAACGATAGAGTCTACCTAGAAAGTGAGTATCTGTTTTTTATTTGCATTATTCTTTCAGTCACTGCTTCATAAATATTCCAGAATATGCGTGCAAATTGCCGATGAAGTCAGTGTTTCTTAAGGTGGCTGATGTATTACGGTTTAGTTTCATGTATTCAGTCGTCAAAGGTTCATCGGACAGAGGATATCGAAAGCGCTTGATCAATGAAAAAAGAATAACCAAATGCTCGGACGGTGATATGGTTTCCGATGTTGCTTTGGTTTTTGTGGATGTGTTTCGTATATATGAATGTATGCTACCAAAGTGAGAAACGATTTTGAGGAAATAACCTTGAAAGGGCAACAACGTGAAGCCTGTCCGAGCCTTGACTGAGAAAATCGGATCGAAGGGCCATTTGAGAAATATAATAAAATGAAACACAAGTTATTCATACACGCTTGGCCTGAATGAACTAGATTTGTATATAAGTATGTTGTATGTGTACTAACGCGTAGTGATGACAAACGCATACTTAGTGCAGATCTTCGGATGATAAAAACGTTGCAGACAACAAAGAAAGGAGAAGCCTTCAGTTCATGAAACAAAACAAATAATGCATTCAATGCAAGTAAATGTAGAAAGGGCCGTTTCAACTCCTTTAATTTTTCGCACTAATTATTTATAAATGTGGATTTATATTGATAGAATTAATTATAATAAATAATACATATATATAGAAATCAAAGAATTATATGTTTCCCAATATTATTATTTTTGGGAGGAAATACACATATGTTTAAACGCAAGTGTATGAAGGTTTGGGGGGAACACGCTAATAGCTTCCGCGTAAGTATAAGTATGTTTGCGATGAAGGATCGCATATGTTTCCACGTAAAAGCATATATGTTACTGGATAATGTTTACATTTAAATACAAGAGAGTTTGGGACTTGCAAACATATGAATGATTGTAGTGTGTTCCAAACATATGCATGGTTCATGCATAATTTGTTTGTGAGAATATGCTACAGGGGCCGTTTTTTGTAAGCGTGTGCTAGTCGGTGATGCTCACCGATCACAGTCTGGCGCACGAACCGGGAGCCAAAGGTCAATTAAACGTCTCCAGGCTCGTGAGACGTCTCCCAAATTTCATATTTTCGGCTCCCGAGAATTACCAGATTAAATCTTACCTTGGATGCTGATCCAAACTGTGCCATACAGAGAGGTTACCATATTATCAGGGTCGGTGGGAGCTATTTGTATATATCCTACGTTTGAAGTGGACTCAACAAGATAGCAATGCGGCACTGTCACAAAACTTCGGCTCTTTTTATTAGACTACTGATTAATAAGAAAAGACCGGACCTGAGAGTCACCTTTTCCGAATATTGGAAAGTGATAACGACAAGATCACCATAATCGTTAATTTCCGTTATGTCATGATATTTATTATTATAGATTGATTTATAATCCGGACATATATACATATGTTCTTAATTTATTTAAACAGTGTATATCAATATAAAACGATCTTATAATACAAAGTTTAAATAAAACGTACACGAGGTACATAGGGCGTCAATATTCCTGACATGATGTAGAAATTTTCAATTGATTATTTCGGTGGATGGTTGGGAATATAGCCCATCCATCCACCGAAATATTCAATTGAAAATTTCTACATCATGTCAGGAATATTGACGCCCTATGTTCTTCGTGTACCTTTTATTTAATCAATTTCACTTCGTGTTTTTATAAACTTTCTCTATTAAATATTAATTCTAATGGAGAAAATGATCTTGAACCGGATTATGATTGAAAAACTTATAAATAAGTTATAAAATAAAAAAAATAAATTAAAAATAAATAAAAATAAGTAATACAAATAAATCAAACACATTGCTTTACAAGCTATACTGTTAAATTGATATGGTATCTGCCCCGGCATTCCAAGTCCGCCCCAAAGTAGGCCATGCTAACCAAAACTCGTGCATCCCTGAAAATATGCAATATTTTTAAAAGAGAAGAATAATGCCTTTTAAGAACGAACTCCTACTCTCTAGACTAATATTGAAATATTTGGCTAAAATATGGGGGAAACTTCAAACATATTTTTGTTGTTGTTGCAAATATATCTTACTACCACAAGTCGTATAACTAATTCCCTTAAATCTATAAATTATTCTTACAAATCCTTTCCACCTATTATGCAAAATTAATGACATGGCACAATAGTTTCGTATTGTTGCGTTACACATAACACTTGACAAATGTTTGAAACCCATGCTTTTAACAAACCATATCCTACCGCATGCAAATACTTACTAAATATCCGTGGTCAAGGGTAATAAATGGTCGGTTCTGACCAAATGTATTTTTATTTTGTTTTATTTTTTTTCCTGTGTCAAGCTTATAATTACTTTAGTTTTATGCGTTAACCTTTTTTCTAACCCATTTATAATTATAATGCGTGCGGTGTAAACACATTACACAACCTAACCCACTCCCTTAGTTCCAACAGTTCACCCAAAATGGCAGCAAATAAAGGAGAAAAGGACAAACCAACAACAACGACAACAAATACATGAATAGGTACCAAAGTGTAACAACAGTAATTTATCATATGTCAAAATATACGCACATTGTGATTAGAATAAAGTATGAAATCTACGACAAAAGTGAGAACTTTAAAAAATAACACACATTCTGCACAAAAGGGTTGAAACCAAGTTCCCACAAAAATTCTAAATATGGTCTAGATGATTCTAGGAACTGAGGACAAGTTATTGTGATACGCTTATAGTAGTGTTTTTTTCCACTGAACTCTCACCCAAAGCTAATAAGTGACACGCGTCAATTAATTATGGAGGGCAAAAATGAGAACCGCAGCAAATGTGTCGCAAATCCATGTTGTGTATGCCTGAAAGTATGTTAAACTAAATGAGTTTGTGAGTGTTACATGCGCCATATATGTGACTAGAAATTCACGTTTGTTTGGTGTAAATGTGTGTGCGCAAAGGCCCGTTGAAAAAAATCCTATGCGAAAATTATGTCCTTGGGCTTACGTGTTTCTTGTGCACTAGGATTTCTCACAAAAAGGGTTGTTATTAATGGTCCTTCCACAATTGCTGGGGAGGGATGGTTAAATGTTTTGTTTTATTTGTTCCCTACTCTCGAAGGTAATTGCCTGAAGGCTTAATTTATTTTTTACCCTGAGTTATTATGTATGGAAATTTTCTATAAGCGAGAGGTGGCTTTTGTTGTGCTTAGTGTAATATAGAAAAGTAAAAGTTTATTGTAAAGGCAAATGTAAAGTTTCCTGTTGTAATTAGTATGATATGATTAGGCATAGTCCTAGCCATATCAGTGTGCAAATGGGAAAAATGTTTTGTAATGGAAATGCGTGCGAACCGCCCTAAAGTATGCAGTGCTTTTTGGTTCCATGGCGAAAGTTGAAAACAGTTTGATTTAAAAAATCTCGAATTTAAAAAATAATAATTTTCAAAACTAAATGTCTATTAAAAACTGTGCACGACTTCAAGTTTGTTTAACTAATTTGCCTATTCCTAATAAAGAAGGTTCACCACCTAGAAGCTACCTGTACTTATAAGTACTTGCTGCAAGTTTTGCATACCTCACAGGCTGTTTGTAGTACAGCCTACTTTTGGGGTGATAATAAACTGTAAAACTTATATGTAAAGGGTTTTTCAACAGAAACGCTACAAAAGTAAATCGATAGGGACAGCAAACGACGCCATATTTTTTCCCGCTCTTTTGACATTTCTCCTCAGTAAGGTTTGCCATTTAATCATGGAAAGATATACGTGCCAACAACGAGTCGAAATTATTACAATTTGCTACCGAAATTTGGGGTCAGTGGCCTCAACTGTAAGAGGCCAACTTTAAGAGGCCTCAACAATCAGCGATGAGGCTCATTTCTGGCTGAATAGCTTCGTCAATAAGCAGAATATGCGTTATTGGTCAGACAGCAATCCACACGTAATCCACGAGTGATCATTGCATCCCGAAAAAATTACGGTTTGGTGCGGTTTATGGGCCGGCGGCGTCATTGGGCCGAACTTCTTCCGTGATGATCAAGACCGGCAGATTACTGTGAATGCGAATCGCTACCGTTCAATGATAACCGAATATTTTTGGCCCGAATTGGATAATACGGACTTGGAGGACATGTGGTTACAACAGGACGGCGCCACAAGCCACACAGCGAATGCCACACTCAATTTATTGGAAACCAAGTTTGGTGAACGTGTTATCTCACGAAATGGCCCAGTCGATTGGCCGCCTTGGTCGTGCGATTTGACGCCGGTAGATTATTTCCTGTGGGGCTACGTCAAGTCTATGGTCTATGCCAACAAGCCAGCGACGATTGATGAACTTCATACGAATATCGAACGTGAAATTGCAGCAGTATCGGCCGATTTATGCTTGAAACCGTCGAAAATTGGGTTCAGCGTCTGGACTTCTGCAAGCGTGCCCGTGGTGGCCATGCAAAAGAAATCGAGTTCCATACATAATGGCATCGAACGTACTTTCACAGGAATAAAGAATTTCATTGGTGTCTAAAACCGGGTTTGTTTTATTTAAAAAAGTTTTGTAGCGATCTTATTGAAAACCCCTTTATTTACTGATACACTTTAAAAAGAACGTCGTACGGTTTGTTTTACTTCCCTTACACAATTTGATTTTAAAAGACACGGTTAGGCGCCTGTTTAAGCATTTAATACAAATTAAAAATCAAACTTAGTCGGTGATATTTAAAAACATATTTACACAATGGCCGTTTCTAAATTTCTGTTATTACAATAGACTGTCAGTGGAACATTTTCTGCTTTGAATACCAAAAAGCTATCAATATACGCAAGTAATTACAAAAGTAATTACAAATTTTAATTAGATATTAAAATGAGTTTAAATTACCAATAATATTGGAGCGGGTTTATTGAAATTCGAAACACGAAATAAAACGCTAACAAGTAACCCTTTTCTTAGGGCATTTTAAGTGAAGTACCTGACAAATTCAAAATACCTTGCCATCGAATAGAAATTCAATTTATTCATGCAAGCCACAGTAAGCTAATTTTCCGAATGACAGAAATTGTTTTGATATTTGCGAAAAAAAACTGTACACATAGAATATTTCTTAAGCGGTTTCACTAAATGCATCCTGAACAATAACAAAAGGCTTCAGTTTGTTATTGTCTACACAGTGATTAAAATGTAGACATGGTCGCCCTGTTAACAGTTTACTGGAGATGTGGGGCCTTAGGCGTAGGCACTCGGATACAAAGTGGTAGCAGGGTAACAAAGACCTTCAATATCTCACTTTCTTCCTCAGGTGTCGGATGAACCAATACCACTTGTCAACGACGGATGGAAGCAGAAATCTCTTAATCCAGGGTAGGCCTACTCCTTAAGAATTTCATCCTGGCCAGCATCTGGGTCAGAATGGGTGATTGTAAAATACATCCCGACAGTAGGTAAAATGAAATACCCCGGTGGTTTGCCTTCCGCCATAATGGCAACGAGAATACAGCCACGAAACGGAAAACCCCCAACCGCAAAACCCCAGATGAATAAATAAAAATAAATATTTTCCCATTACATCCAATGAAGGGATAGGGGAGAGCTTGTCGCTATCACTGAGTTGGCGCTTTTCAGTTTTCACCCGCTGATTGGGACCTACAGTTTTGCACCGGTTTCGAACTGGCTTTTGAGAAGCTGTTTCATGGCTTATTACTCAATACGTGTCCTGAGCAGGGATCGAATCCATGTTCTCTCACACAAGAGCCGCGCACACTACCCGGTGGATCACTCCCTGATGCATACGCAAGCGTTACACAGACCACGACTTGGAATTTAAGAAGATTATATAGTATCGAGTGCCACTATCGAACTCCATTTGCAAATACCAAAATTGTGTAGCATGTCGTTGATTTGTGTACATGCTCGAAAGTAGAAAAATATGATGACAAAAACGACACATTATTGGAGCGCCTTGAAATAGATCTATGACCGATGTCCTGGCTACAATATTAATTTTAATATTGAATTGAATTTAATGTCAAACGTATCGAAGAAAATTGTTTTCAATCAACCTACGACAAAATCAGTCTTCATGGCAGCACTTCCGACCACTAAATCCGAACCATATATTTCACCACGGCAAAAAAATAGGGTTGTCTGGGTTACCAGATTCCAATATTAAGAAATCCGCACATCCACTAGTACGAACCGTACCCGCGACTATTTCAAATTTGTCTCCATGGATTAAAACGAATTACAAATTTCCAAAAATAACTCGGATCAGAGTCCACTGAGAGAACTTAGTATTTCACAAGAGGTTGTGGCAACCGAAAACTCGGGTGGTGATACCGAATTGCGGTTGCCACAAACGAACTGAGAGTGACATGACTTAATTCAGTCCCCGCAACTGATGGTAGGTTGACTTTGTTGTACCAACTGAATCTTCAATTGTATTCGTTCTGTCAACAACATTTTCTATAATTTTGTTTACTTCAGCCGAATTTGATATTAAATCGGATGTAACAACCGAAGTTGATACCCAATTCGATTGCAACAACTGAGAATTCCATCAATTCGGTTGCAACGAATTGTACATCTTTTGTTTTTGCATTGCACGAAAAACTCAAATGTGCACAACCAAGTGAAAGAAGAAGAACCCCCCATTTCCGGTGAGCTAAGCCGCAGCTGACACCTCCGTGCCACTTCCACGTCCGAGACCAAGAGGGTTGCTACATACAAATTTGACGTTAATTCGTTTGCTGTACGCGAGGTTCTCCAGGGTATCATTTCCAATACGGCTGCTACAACAAAATTCAATATATTTCAAACCTAATGTTCTGGAGAGGATGATTAACTCACATCTACGAATGACCATAGGTACTTCTCACCTAACCACACATCAGCACGCTTACAACAAGGGCAAATCAACGGAAACCGCCCTGCACACTCTAGTGGGCTTGATAGAAAAATCTATCTACATAAAATAATA
Source organism: Phaonia tiefii (assembly GCA_963931995.1). NCBI lineage: Eukaryota > Metazoa > Arthropoda > Insecta > Diptera > Muscidae > Phaonia > Phaonia tiefii. Next base: position 48,947,987 of record OZ008367.1, read on the forward strand.
CACTCTTGTCTCATTTGTGGATACAGAGGGTGAGTTGGACAACGTGTTGCCAGGATTTAAAAAATCATCTTTATCGGCCCTTGTCTCTAGGCTGTCTCAACCAAATTTTTCTGTGGGTGCAGCTAAGCTGAAGCGACTTTGTAGAACGACACTGATCGATCCGAAATACCTAGAGGAGGCTGGCAAGTTTTTTCAAAACTACTTAATACGAGACGAGGCCTTTTGGCAGGAAGACATCGTATTGGGCACTATAATGAGAACAGCCAAATCCCCATACTGCTGCTAATATACATAGTTCATTGGGTGAAACCTGCGAAAAATCCCTGCAGTATTTCGAATCTGCAAAAGTGTATTTGACAGTCCAGGAAGACGAAACCAAATTAAGCAGAGCCTTCGCCAGATTGGAGGAAAAGTTGTTCGTTGAAACAAAATAAAAGTTATCATTATTTTGTGAATGAATTAATTTTCCACGGATCTGCCGCAAACAAAAGCAAGAGACCGATCAAGAATCTTCGCCACATGAAAGTCAATTGAACCGATTGCCACAATGATCTAATACAAATGTATATTCTCTGGAGGGTACACATTCGCAGCATTGCAAGAAGGTACGGTCGCATCGACAGGCAGCTGTTTAAAATGCTTACTTGCTTCGGATAGGAATTGATTTATACTATTTTGGACAGAGAATAAATCCATTCCCTGTTCTTGGTGACCCTGATATTTAAACTTTGTATTGCAATATTGTTGAATATTGTTACATTTTTTTAAATAAATCGAGGGAATAAAAAATTTGTATTTGTTCTTGTTTAGATGTAAATATAGCGTGTGTTTGGCGCTTGCCGGAAATATATTTTACTTGTGTCCAAACACATTGTATTTGCTCTTCAGTGCTACATGCATGAGAAGCAATGATTAATATGTTAAAACATATGTGTTTGTAATTGAAATTTAGCATAGATTGTGACACAAATACAGCTGTGTTTGGTACACTAATTAATTCAATTTTTGTCACTATGCTCTGTCGTGAGCAAACTAATATCAGAGAGACACAGATAGATTGTGCTCTCGCCGAATTTAATGTTATTGCAACTGAATAACTGTATGTTTGCATTATTTTCAAGTTGAATAAGTTTTTCTTATGTTTACTGATTTGTTAATTTATGCCTTCAGTTGTCAACCATTCGTTTGGGAGGAAACACAGGAATGCTTCGATGTAAATATATGGTTGTTTGGGATGAAACTCGTACACTGATCCACGTAAAATTATGAATCTTAGTAAGTAAACTTACTAGTGTTTACATTGGAATATAAGTGAGTTTAGGATTTGCAAATATATAAATATTTGGAGTTCATTCCAAACATACACATGGTTCCTTAAGAATGTGTTTGAGGGAATAGTTTTTTCGTCCTCATATTAAGACTGAAAGCTTTGCAACACAACTCCTTAAGTCACTTAGCACCGATATCAGTTACCTTATTTAAGAAGGGGTTTTGCTTATTTCCGCTTGCGACCATGATGTGATAATGAAAGTGGTACAGACGGGGTTCTACTACAAAACAGTATTGTACCTACTGACGATAGATATGGTGTGTTACTGTGTTATGGTAGATTAGTGTAATCTGGTAAAATGTTTGTACTGGAATGTTGAAGTTATAGTACACAAGTTACTGTGCTCTTGACAAAATGATATAAAGCTAAACACTTTGTGTTTTTAATGAACCACAGATGAGCTGGAAATGTGTTTGCCTGATTATCTAATCTTAAACGCTATTGCCACTTTTTCTCAGTTTTCGGGGGAGTTGTGGGAATAAAAGAATCGTTCACATATAATACTAAATAAAAATAAATGGTTTCCCGTTACATCCCATGTAGGGATTAGGGAGAGCTTCTCACAACCAGTGAGCTGTGCGCGTTCTAGTTTTACACTCATTGATTGGGACCTACAGATTTACATCGGTTTCGAACGGTATTTCGAGAAGCTTCTTCATGGCTTAATACGCGATAGTGTCGCCGAAACACTCGATAGTGTCGCCTGACCGCCGCCGAAAGAAATTTTAAGGTGGTCAGAGCAGGGATCGAACCCAGGATCTCATGTACAAGAGCCGCGCGCAAAACCATTGCACCACCGACGGCCACACATAATACTGCACTCTGAATAATCGATCCTTTATTATTCGTTGGACGCAAATATGACGTATTTGGAGCTTGTATACTTGTGTACAAGCACATTGTGTTTGCTATTCAATATTACATTTTGGAGATACAATAAGTAATATGTTATAACATATCTTTTTGCGAGCCAAATATGGCTTTGAAAAGTGCAGCGGATCTTTGATTCATGAAAGAAATGCTTGCACGATAGTATATGGATTTTCCAGACATATACATGGTTCTTGCATAATATTACAGAGGCGGTTTTTTAAAGCCTGTGACTACTGACACAATACCTTCCGCCCCGAAACGAACTGGAATTCAAAAAAATTTTCGGCCCACCGAATTGTAAGTAAGTTCATATTGTGCATTTTACGTTGCATACTTTTGGGTGTCAGCTTGCTAAAAATAAATATGACATCCTTTTTGACGAAAGTGTGGTAACTATACATTTTTAATACGAAACAAATCCAGATACCTGGAGATATAATAAAAATATTAAGGAGATGCAGAAAATTGAGCGTCTAAAAATAAATTTCTTTCAGAGTGTTTTGGCACGTAGGGCTCTTCGATCGATACTTATTCGCATATGTAATTTGCATATTAGATTTGGTGTATATGCGATTGTTAATATACCGATTGCATCAATTCAGGCACAGTAGTTAGTCATATGACGATGAATTTGTCACGGAGTTTGAAACTAGTCATGCCACTGAGTGCGTTCAACTGAATTGTTTATTATTCCACAAAAATCAACCTTTTTCAACTTAGAAAAATGTTCCTAACCTTGCATAAAATTCTCCTGCATTTACTAAAAAAGAAGTTCTTATAATTTAAGGAAAAGTTTGTTTACCAGTTTGAATACCAGTTCTTTCATCAATCTTATCTATTTAACAACACCAGAAAACAAATTTATATCTCTTTAAAGCTTTATTTCACGAATTGTCGGGTTCCAAACATTTATAGCATTTAAATTGCCAATTTGGCCAGTGCATCCAACAGTACTACAATCAAAACCTGCCCCCTAAACAATTGACATACATACATTGACACAATGTTCGTTCTGATTGTTGTACCGAGACATGCCACAGCAACAACAATATACGAACAGGAACATTTCGATTTAAATTCAAGACAAATTTAAGGCACTTGCAATTACACCTGAAGGTCTTATCTCTCCGTGCAAAGGACAATCACGGAATGAGCGTGTTGAACACAAATACTGTATCAGGACATGAGTTTTACATCTGCCATTTAGAAAAGTTAAGACTGTATTAAAGTTAGCCCCTTCTACTCTCTGTAGTTCGTGGCACTTTTGTTGTTTAATCACCTTTACATATTGATTTATTTTTTGCTACTTTTCTGGTTCATTCTTTGGTTCTGCTTTTGTTTTTGTAAATAGCATTCTGTTAAATCTTAACCTATATGACCACCAAATGGAACAAGAAGAAAAGTTTTTGTTTTAAGAGAGAAATGTTTGCAGAGAAAGATAAAACTCGAGTAAGGAGAAAAGTTTTTCGCTTCTTTTGTATGCCAGGATAATAAAGCAAACGTTGTGTTTTATGCTGTTTAACATACTCTTACACACAATATTCGTTTTTAATTAAGTTTACTACATCAGTGGAAGAGGGGTCAAAAGAAAACAGGCTCCAAAGAAGTTGGACAGAATGGAGTGGAAATGGAGGGATTTCATTACAAACATTTACTGCTAAAGGTTTATTTTATTATCGTCATACATCCTGTGTCTTTTATTTGAACAAGACACAAAAAAAATAAAGTTTTCTTTAAGAAAAATTATAGCTTGCAGGGGTAACAAAGTTAGGTTTGTTAAGTAACTTCTCTTTTGCATGTGAGGTCTTTTGTTTAAGCTCAAGAAAAATAAAAAGCTCAAGACACAATTTCAAGTCATTTTATTGTTTAAAAACGTCTTTAAATTAAAATATAAATAAAGTTAAAGTACATTTCGATTATACAGTACACAAAACAATTTACGAAACATACAAAGCATACTTTTAGGTGCACTAGATAAAACTGTGGCATTGAGATCTGTGAGTATAATTATTTGCATTGTATGTATCTGATGCTTAAAACTCGTTGCATACTTTTGCCAAATGTGTATTCGCTGGTTCTTTATGCTATTAACCTAGAAACCTTTGTTAGATTTATATATCCACTTCACCTGTGCCAGTTTGAATATTTGTTTTATATTTAGCATACACAACAGTTTGAGAATTGCAGTTGTAGCTTTTGTTGTCACATTTGCCTGTGCATACCTTTTCAAGCATCACAATCACAAGAAATTAATAGAAATGTGAAGTTGCTGGTGCATTTGGTTAGGGAATTTGCGTTACAGACTTTCAAACAGTTTTTGAAAAATTTAAAAAAAATCGGAATTTTAGATCATAAATGGGAATTTTTTATTGTTTAGGTGTGAATATTTATAAAAGTACAATAGAATCTTAAACATCACTCATAAGTTTCAGAACAATTTAACTTTCTGGCTATAAATGTTTACCTGATTAACGTTAATAAAATTAAAATCTATGACGATCTATGTTTGCTTAAACCAATCTGAGGAAACCGAAGCAAAATATCATGTAGTATAGAATCATACATGGTTTTTTCCCAAATTATCAGTCTGTCCCTGAATTGAATACAACAAGTATCTGAGCACCAATTGACAATTGTTCACTCTATCGATTTCAGATATGTGCTGAATTTTCATTTTATTTCTCATTCGCAAAAAGTACTAAAAGACACCTCGGGGAATTTAAAAAAAACGCTATTTCTTGAGAAAAATATAACAAAAATATAAGAAAAAAACGCTATTTCTTGAGAAAAATATAACAACGAAAGGCCACCTTAAAATATGCAGCATTAAAGAAAAATGTATTAGATCTCTATGAGTGATATATGATATAACGCTAAACAATCAAATATAGGAATTGAATGAAAAAACAAACTTGACATTCATTTGTGACGGCTTCTCCATTATGTGACACAGAATCAAATGAAGATAATATTTTATGATATTAAGTATAGCATATTTTTGGGTATACTGAGAGTTGGTGTACGGTATTGATTGTACGTACATTGTTCTGTTCTTTCGGAAATTAGAAGAACAAAAACACAAGGGCAAAGGAATGTATTAGTTGAAAAAACAAAAGCAAAAAGAACAAGATATTATTATTTCAATGATAATTCAATTTATTTTGTCATTTCTCAGTAATTTTAGAACCTTTTTGTTTGCATATCTGTAGGGAACTCGGGATATTTTTTGCATATCTTTAGGGAACTGGGTATATTTGTTATAAGTATGTGTGTAAGTCAGAAACAATTATTTAACAATGTGACAAGTTATCGCAAGGGCTTGTTAGTTTAAAATTAAATTCATATAGGAGATATCAAAGTTTATCGATAGTTGTGTTTCTTCTCGTAAGTGATATTAATTTAATTTATTATGCAATTTGGAAAATACAGTAAATTTCTATCCATTTTTTTTTATAGATTTTTATTTGGTGTAGTTTTATTATCAGTTTAGTTTTCAACTAAATTGTCTCTTTTTTAAATTAAATCTATTGCGTATAACATTTAGGCGTACTGATAATACAAATATTGTTGCATATTTTTAGGTTGCAAATAATTAAAATATTTTTTATTTAATGTTTTCTTATAAAATGTAACGTACATTCTAATTATGTACTAGGAGGTTACATACACTGTTAGATGTCTCTGTCAGACTATTAGCAATAGTTTTTTGTAATGAAAACCGGGATGAAATTATATATTTTCTGCGAGATATCGAATGCCACTTTTGCAGTTGATTTACACTATGTGAATCAGGAAATAATAGCTTTCATAGCTTTTGATTGGTTGTCTTTATAATGTGGTTGTTGTTGTTGTTGTAAGGAATACAATTCCGATGGAATACATTTTCCTTTTAGTTTACGAATTCGATTTTCTTTCTAAATCACTCGAAAGCGGCGTAAGCTATTTCAATTCGCATTAGCAAATTGTGATACATCGATTGGAATATTGACCAGTGAGACAGGGTCTTAAGACAGTAATTTTAAAAAAGGTGCTATATTGTTTCCATTTTATATTACACTGACAGAGACAACAAATGTCAAGAAGACTTTCGAGCGGTTTCAAATGGTATCATGACTGCGTTAATTTGAAGACGTAGAATGTGAAACTGCTAATTTATCACTATATTATTGCGACAATTCAGGTCTCAAAAAAATGGTTCAGAAGAAAAAATTTTTTTAAACAACTTTGTGTATTTTCCAACATCAAAGCAGGCAAATTTATAATCTGGAACTTAATTAAATAATTTGCCTCTTTATGTATTGCATAATAATTTTAATAATGTTTTTTTGAAAAAGTGTTTTTTATTTTGGAATACATATTCAAAAAAATTCAAATACCATTGACAAATGTTATTATTTTCAAAGCCTTTCTTTCACATCTGGCAGTTTTGCATTTTACATATTTTATACAGTACAGGTTTATAAATTTGAAATTACTACATGTCAACACCAATCGAAACTGCAGACCTATACGCATAAAGTAGGTTAGAAATAGAATTGCCCGCAGTCAAACAATTTCAAAATAATTAAAAGAATTCCCATATGTCAACACAATTGGCATCTGATTCCACAATCTGCATTGACATTTTTTAATTTCCAATGCGAACGTTGGCAACACTTTTGCATTAGCATTAGATAAAGTAATGCAAATTGAAATCCAATGCAAATTAAAAAAATTCTTACACTGATAACAAGTAGCATTCTGTTAAACGCGAGGTATATTGCATACTCTTAGGGGTACACAAAATAAAACTTATCTAAAAAATGTATTGAAATGTATTCGTGGAAAGGTTTAGGAATAAATTCTTTGATTTAAAGGTTTTGGCTGGAGTCTACTATTTAATTAGAAATTAAAAGTAGGTGTGTAGTATTTCGTTAAATAAATCCAATATATCAAATTTTCTAACCGGCTTTGCTTCTAGCTATTGTAGTTAGATGTGTCTACACTTTAAAGAATTGCATGCCATTTTGGGCTTGTTTTCATGTAATATATATTGCATATTTTGAGGATTCGAATAATTCTAATGTTTTCAAATCAGTTTGTAATTACCATGCAATTATAAAAAAAATCTAAAAACATATTTCCTATTACATCCCATGAACGGAGTGGAGGCAGTTTCTCATAACTAGTGACCTGTGCACTTTCTAGGTTTACAATCACTAATTGGGACCTACAGTTTTACACCGGTTCTGAACGGTATTTTGAGAAGCTTTTTCGTGGCTAAATACTCGATAGTGTTGCCGTCAGTAAGCGAGGTGACCGCCGTCGAAAGAAATTGAAGGTGGTCAGAGACGTTCTCATGCACAAAAGCCGCGCACTCTACCATTGCACCACCGACAGCCCCGATTTTTTGTTACCACTCCTGTTTCTTTAATATCATATTTTTTAATATCATCTAACTGTGCACATACCCCAACCAAACATAGTTTCATTCAGGCAAATAATTAGTTCGAAATTGCATATGATTCTTTAAAACCAAAAGTCGGTCGTCAATTGTTTCTAGTAACCTTAAATTGTCAGTGACACGGGGTGGAAAATCCGTTTCCGAATGTAGTGTCGTACATAGTATATAATTTACATTTATATAATCAATACTTGTTATTACCTAGTCATCTTTGCTAGATCACACAGTCAGGATTTTCTGTTCGCAATGAAGTTGTCAGGACCACAAGTGCATTGGAAGTATTTAGCTCAAAATTATCACGAAACTACAAAAACACGGAGGGTTCTTTCAATTTCTGGAATTAATCCGTGATGAAGGTTTTTCCCAATCCATGGAAATTATATCCGTGGACGTTATGACATGCCACCATTTACTTTTCCACTGGGAATTAAAGGTAATTACAAAGTAATTGATTCTCCATATGATGTTGGCAATAGATTTTTAAAAATGTTGCTGGGAATGAGGATGCTGTTAAAACAATGTTTATTGCATAGTTTTAGGGGAACTCAAACTAAAACTCTCGAAAAAATCTAGTAAAAGCCAGGAAATTTGTTAAAATATATTCATCCCAACCGATTTGGAGTTTATCATGTCGTGGTTGCACAAATTAATACATGCAATATACAATCAACTGTTTTCGATTAGGATTTAAAATCCTTTATGTGATATTTCGCTAAATATCTTTCGATATTTTCTAAGCAGCTGTATCTCTTGCTTTTGCAGTTCTAATGCCCAGCAAATTTAATGCCTTTTTGGCTTGATTTACATATACTTATAATATATAATACATGTTTTGAAACCTTTGCATAAACCATTCTCAAACCATTCTTGCTGCAAATGTGCAAAATCTAAATTCAAAGCCAAAAAATAGGCTGCAAAAGTTGTCCATAAAAGGCTACAACAATTGTTTGTGCGTTTTACCAGTTAATTTCCAGCACTCACTGGGTGACTGAAGCCATTTTATGAGAAGTAAAAAACATTGTTCTTAAAAAGTTAATTATCATCAAGTATCATTAAGTATTAACGAGCTGTTTAACTGCTTCTTGTTCCCCTTCTTCAAAGATAACAAATATCCAAATTACTGAATACACTTAACTAATTTCCTGACAAAACTGGCTACGGTATTCATCTGCGGTAATTGTAATTCTCTAAAACAATTTAAATATTTTATGGACAAATCTGAGTGTTTTTGTTTCCTTTCACATCATTTTAACAAGTCACTAAGGAAATTTCAATTGTCAGCTGTCAATTTATATCTCATATTATACCTGTTGATTTTTAAATACCTCAAACAAGTCTTCTCCCATCCATGTCAAAGAACAATCTTCATTTCCTTTGGTTTTGCAGTCATTCTCATTAACATTTTCTAAGATTCTACGCAAGATGGTTGTTAAACCCAACAAAGAACAAAGAAGGAAACGTTTGATTTTCAGGTTATCCCCAATCTTTTTTATGAATCATATCTTGGCCAGACTTTGCCGTTTTGCATTTTAAAGCAACAGATAAGCGAACACACAGCCAAACAAATTTATGTTTAAGCAGCTGGATTTGCATCAAAAGTTTTCACTTTTTAAAGTACAGTATAATTTTAGGGGGATTTAGAAATATTCTAAATGTTAAGTAGCATTTTAGGGGAATTTCCATCGAAGCAAAATATTACGGAGATTTCAAGGAAATCGTCATTACATCGCCAAATTTGTATGGTATTTACATTAAAGTAGGCGGATGGTGTTCATTACAAAATAAAGTGCTTTGGATTGCGTGGGTTATTGTAATAATGCTCTTATTTCTGCAGCGTCTGCCTTTATGGACTGTAACGCATAATATTTTCTAAAATTCACAGCGCTGTGTTGTGCTTCTTTAGTTTAAAGTACAGCATCACTTTTGTCTTGGAACACAAGATTTGCAGTTTTTCCCATTTGTAAAATCTTCATTCTCTTGTCCCCCATAAATCAGGCAGCCTTACTACATTTTGCGTCCCCAAGTTATAGTTGTATCTTCTGAATATGTACCCATTCACTTCAATGCTTCCTTTAGCGAATCTACGCGTGCATACCACAATGCAAATGAAAACAGCGAATATGGAAATGTCGACAAACAACGTCATTAGAGCATCATTTGTAGACTTGGTTTGATTGCCCTGCAAACGGGGAACAGTGAAATCCCACAAAGGTACTTAACGTCTAAAACGGTGCTGATAAGAAGAGCAACGCGCAAACCGGCATCGTAAAATCCTGGTAGAGGATAATAAACATCAAACCTATACCTACATTCCTACGCCACATTCTGTGTGAGTGGGTCGACGACGCTGTTGTTATTCCCTTAAGGTAAACTACAATATTGCTGTGATTCATACACTCTATGCGTGTCTAACTCAGCGCTCAGCTCAGGACTCACTCAATTCAGTTTAATTTAAGGCCATAACATCCTTTAATGCCTTATCAAAAAGCCAGCTTCCGAAAGAAGGGCAAAGCAAAGACGCCGTTGAGAGTTCATATTTAACCATTCAGTTGCAATTTAAGAAAATATTTGTTAAGCCGCAAATGAACAGCATTTGATGGTCGTTCTTTTTGTTTCCAGCAAATAACAGGTTTATCGTCTTTTAGTTGGCGTTAACAAGACGGCTAAAACTCGAGCATCCAGTATTCGTATCATGTAATAATATTGTTTGGACTTCTTTGATCATAAGTAGGACTGACATTAAGAAATGTATGGGGAAATGGAAATCTTACTTCAAACTTGTGATTGGTTAAAAGCAGTATGAAATGATTTGTTAGTCTTGATTTTGAAATTTAAAATTTTCAATTATGTGATGGTTTCTATAGCCCACCTCTTAATGTAAAGTAATAATTTTCATCTTCCTTAACTTACTGTATAGAACACAATTAAAAGCTAAAAATAGACAAAATCGTAAATAAATACAGCTAAACTATAATTTGCTTCTTTCAAAATAAAAACAGAATACTTCCCTGCGTTGCGGTATGCAGTAGTGCATACTTTTAGGAGCAATAAATAACAAAAATTACACAAAAAGACAGAATTTAACACACCAACTATTGCATAATTATAGGCTCTCCAGTATTTGTTCCATGATTTTGGCAACAAAGCAACATTATTCTCCATACAGTTAACTAAAACTTATGTTAAAAGTATAACACGCGCTTTAATTATCAGGTAATAAATCAATAAATTAGTTGAATGAAAACAATATTTTAAAACTCTATATAACTACACACATTTGAGTATATACAAAATTTCAAAACCTTTTTGCCGTTCCCTATAAGTTGCCTACATGTAGGTTACGCAAAAATGTTTGCATACTTTTGAGAGAATACCACTATAATTGTTGTGTTCGAAATTAATAAGAAACATTTAACAATTCTCAAAACCTTTTTAACATACATTGAGTGCCCTTCAACACCTCTTTATGATCATTATTTCCTGACCCTGCAAAATCGTTCTAATTTGTTAAAAAATATTTGGTTTTCGGATCGTAAAATTTACAACACCCAGAAAAATGTATTATACTGTATTGTAACCGTAAATCAAACTCATCAAAAACTTTAAATTCAGTCATTATTAAGCGAAATTTTTGATCACCCAAAACTTAAAATCCTATAAATAATTATTGGGAAAAATTTGTTGCACATAATTTAAGCTAAAATTGGAACTAAAACAGCTCTTTTATAATAGTTTTGTCAAGATAATGGAATGAAATGTAAATGTAACCTAGTGAATTGGAAGTTTATGGTTGTGGAATCCGAAAACGACAGTTGATGAATTCGCTAGCTTTAGTGCATTCTGGAAAATACGATAGGCTTAGGGAGGAAACTAGATGTCGGCATATAACGAGGTTTTTGAGAGTTGTGACTGCTGTAAATAGACGACTGGCCAATATTTTGATATCTGACATCTTATGTAGTGTTGAACATGGTTATTGAATATCGAATAAATGTACATTTTTAAGGATTATATCAACACTGTTAGAAAATGTAGTTGTGTATAGTTGGATTATTTTCGGGAAGTAACGCAACGTTTTCAGTTTGATGAGTTTCTTAGGAATATGGGAAATGTTATAAATATTCAATGCAGTCACCTCTTATTATATCATAAGTAGAGTCTCTGATCTTATTCAAATAGTTTTGGTTTTGTCTTAGGATGAAATCGGTAAACATTGCGTAACCGGTTTCGTTGTGGAGATCTTGTGTGGAATATCTCCAATGGTTGTTGTTAATCATTTTCAAACACTTGTTTTGTATGATTTGTATTTTGCTTATATGGCACTTGGCGGCTTTGTGCCACACTGGAGATGCGTATGATAATATTGGTCTAATGACACATTTAAATAACATAATTTTGTTCCCATGGTTTAGATATGATTTTCGGTTTAATAGAGGCCATAATGCTCTTAATGATTGTAATATTTTTCCGCAAGTCTCTGCAATGTGCGGCCTATAAAGTAGTTTTTTTTTATCAAATGTGACTCCTAGATATTTCACCTGATTTTGGATATGTATGTGGTTGTTATTGTACAGGAGATCCGTCTTGGACATCTTTTAGGAAATCTGTTGTACGGAAAGATTATTGCCTGTGTCTTTTCGTGGTTGATTTTTATTTTCCATTTCGTAAAGTAATTGTTGCAGGATACAAGACTTTTTTTCATTTTTCCCAGTAAAGCGCTTGTAAAGCTTGCTGGAAGTAAGGAGAGCTGTGTCGTCGTTTTTATAACTTTGAAATCCTATGTGTAAATTGCGTACAGTAGGCGCAGTGTTACCAAGTTGGAATAATTTATGCCGTTTTGGCACAATTTTTTAGGGTTTGGCACTTGTTTTTTGACAAATTATGCCAAGTGCCGTTTAGCACAATTTTCTCAACATTTCTCCAATTTTTTTGATTTTAGTGCACTTTTTTAGCACAATTTTATTGAAAACGACACAATTTTTCGTATTGGAAATGTTTCATTAAATTTATCTGCAAAATCTATTTTTACAGCATATTATTGTAGTTGCATGGTAATATATCGTGAACAAAATCAATCACAGGGTTGTTATGCCAAAGTAATTTCATACGAAATCTATTGTTTGGTGGAGAAAATTTGATTTTCCGACTACTTTGCCATACAAAGTAACTCCACAGGCGTAAAAGCAAAACTACAATTCATGAAATATCAGAAATAGGTTGACAATTAAAAAAATTTCCGTTTAGAGATAAATGACAAAATTCCTTATAAATTTACTATATGGGCTGACAAAATGCTGTCCTGAAATCAGCACTGAAAAACCGATGTTTGTACCTGGAATAAAAATATGGGCGATTATTAACAAACTTCAAATTAGTCGTTTTGGACCGTATAGTGCCTTCAATAGCAACATGTGACTTTTGTAAAATGGTCTAAAACCGATAGATGTTCTTCTTGAAGCTCCAGATAAAAACTCCTGAGAAAATGTCAGTGTACGTTATGATAGTAATATAATAAATTACGAAATAGAAACGAATTGATCACTCTTCTCTAGGATAAGTGGAATGGATTCCAAAGGAAATTATCCAAATTGTGGGAATTTGTATTCTAAGGTGATTAACAGAAATTGTTAAAAACAATGGATCTCCACAAAATTGTAAATTGTTATTTAAAAAAAATTTAAAATTTTATTTAAAAAAAGTGTTGCTTATTGGAGCTGAAAATCACCCATAGTTTGGAATTCGTTGTAGAAATTCTTAAAAAATTTTAACCTAGTGTTTTGAATAAAATCAAGGTTCAGGCTATTCAATTAAAATCATAATAATACTTCTTTTTAAGCTGAACGGTTAATGTCTAACAGCTATTTAAAGGCGACATAAGTACCAATTTCTTGGAGGGTCTGTAATTCTGTAAGAATTACAAAAAAAAAACTAAAAAGTAAATTTAACCATAATGATTTTACAAATAGCACAGTTTTTGAGGGCATTTGGCATAATTTTTTTGTCGGTGTCTGGCAACACTGAGTAGGGGAGACAGTATTGGGCCTTGAGGTAACCCCGCTGGAATAATTTTGGTAGACGAAAGAGCCCTGTTCACCGATACACAGAATTTTCTGTTGTCTAGAAAATCGGCAATAATTTTGCATGTATATTTTGGTAGTTGCATAGAAAGTAGCTTATAGATCAAACAATGGTGCCAAACTGTATCAAAGGCCATTTCAATGTCAAGGAGAATAATACCCGTCGATTTTTTGTTGCGTTTGCTTGACAGAATTTTATTTTTAATTCTGCAAATTTGGTGGATGGTGCTACGACCTTTTTTAAAACCGAATTGTTCTTTTGCGATTAGACCGCGGGAGAGAACGATGTCATTGATCCGAGGATGGATAAGCTTTTCAAATATCTTTCCAATATTACCTAAGAGACTTATTGGTCTACAGCTGTTCGGACAATACTTATACATTCATTTCTAACTAAAAAAAACAGTTTGTGGTTATTCGGTCCTATTATGGTTGTCGTCTTCGATATCATCGCCGATTTTATCATAACATCGATGTCAATCTTGTACGTAGGAACGTCGGTTCGATCCCTGATCTTACCATATTACAGTTATTTCTGCCGCCGTCACCTTACTTAGTGACAGCGACATTATCAAGTAATTAGCCATGGAAATTTCTTCCCAAAAACCTAATCGGAGCCGGACTGGACCTGGAAACATCACTGCACAAATAAACTTCAAAGTACAGTTATGTGGACCCGAAGTTAGCAGTTCTAAGTAATAGATTGATGAAGAAAATCGATTGCAGCAGATTAGTGCCACTTAGGGCGGATCCACAACAGAGCAGGTGAAGTTATCGGTAAGTAGGTGGCGGCGGCTGAAACCAAGTTAATTCAAATGACAATTTCCAATACTCAATATTTTTTGCTTCTACAATTAAATTTTCAATTCAATTTGTATTCGATTAAATTATCACAAAAAGGTCATCAAACGATCATTAAATCCAACCCTTTCGTTCCGTTAGATAGTTGTTCTTTCATATTAAATTAACCCTCGAGTGCTCGCACACATAAAGCAGACCGTATAATGGAACTTCTACACATGCCCCGGATTTCCGCTAGTCTGCAAAAGTTAATAGTTAATTGAAGAAAAAATTTAGTGATTTAATTTTAGTTAAGGAACAAATTTAATTCCGAATTGTCTTCAAGTCATAACCAAATACTGTATCTAATAATGACGTCAATTATATTTCCAGATTATGAAATATGTCGCAACAGTCGTCAATAGTCATACATGAATACCAATTTGCAAGCTGACGACAACATAAAACGTGGCCGTCGTTGGTGCAATGGTTAGTGTGCACGGCTCTTGTGCAGGAGATCCTTGGTTCGATCCCTGCTCTGACCACCTTAAAAATTTCATTCGACGACGGTCACCTCGCTTAGTGACGGCGACACTATCGAGTACTTAGCCATGAAAAAGCCTCTCAAAATACCGTTCGGAACCGGTGTAAAACTGTAGGTCCCAATCAGTGAGTATAAAACTATAAAGCGTACAGCTCACTGGTTGTGAGAAGCTCTCCCGAATTCCTTCATGCGATGTAATTGGAAACCATGTATGTATGTATGACAACATAAATATGACATATTAACAACTAAACACAAACCAAAATTGAAATATCTCATAAAAATTTAGCCGAAAACATCCCACTATTTTTCGTCCAAAATATGCTGCATAATTTTAGGCCCTTCAATTATTGTTGCTTATTTTTTCAGAACAAGCTTAGTTTGGATACTGTTGAGAGAACGAAGAAAAATAAATTATAGATGGAAGTCGAGGAAATGTGTGATACATCTCCTACTACAGATTAGTGCATTCTTGACCAAGTTCAATAAGCACAATTTATTTAAGTGAAATTCCCCAGAAACCCTTTCTATTTAGTTACAACCAATATAATTTCAAGTGCTATTGTGCCCGTGACTTCATATATCAAAAGCGAACCGGAAGAACTCTCATTATAAAATTCTCCCAGTTGAGATTTAGAGTCCATCATGCGTTACATTACAACAAAACAGATAAATTGCATCAAAAACAATTGCAAAAATATAAATCATCCTTAAGTTTCCGTCTCAAAATATGTTGCATAATTTTAGACTCTTTAATTATTGACGTTTGTTTTTCAGAGCATAAACTATTTGCATGCTTTTGGGAGACCGAGCAAATATAAATATGTACTAGATAGAAGTTGTGTGTTATACATCTGCTAGTACAGGCTAGTGCATACTTAACGCAATAATTTACGAAATACAAACTGTTTGATTGAAATTCGGCACATTATTATTGTCACCGTGAGTCCATATCTAACAAATGAACAGTCAGTATCAGTGTCTCCTTTTAAAATGATAACAATTGCGATCCAGAATCCATCATGGGTTACATGACAAACAACCGATAAAGTGCAACAACAAAAAATTAAAACTCCCATAAAAATTTAACTAAAAACAACCACCACTTTACGTTTCAAAAGATGCTGCATAATTCAAGGCTCGTCAATTATTGTTTTCTGTTTCTCAAAATACTTCTGGGAGCTCGAAGAAAAATAAATTATAGATTAAAGGTGTGAAAATGGATTATACAACTGCTAATACAGGCTAGCCCATTCTTAATACAATAGTTTACTAGCCACCAGCTGTTTAAGTGAAATTCGGTAGAAAACCGTTCAATTTAATTAAAATTCATATGATTTCAAGTACTATTATTATCGTGAGTCCATCTCTAACAAACGAACCATCAGGTCTCTACTTTTAAATTATTCCAACTGAGATAAAGTGCAATAAAAATATGACAAATCTCCTAAAAATAGCACCAAAATTATTCTCCACGTTTTCATTCCAACATATGCTGCAAAATTTTAGGCTCTTCAATTATTGTTGTTTGTTTTTCAGAGCAAAATCTATTTACATACCTTAGGGAGAACGAGGAAAAATAAATTATAGATATTGGGTTTGAAAACGTGTTGTACCTACATCTGCTAGTGCATACTGCAATAGTTAACTTAGCATTAGATGTTTAAATGTAATTCGACTGAAAACCTTCTAGTGAATTCACAGCTGTATAAGTCCGTCCACATCTAATAAACGAACAGTCAGACCTCTCCTTTAAAAATTAACCCAATTTAGATCCAGAGTCATCATTGGTTCCATGACAATCAATAGATAAAGTGCAACAAAAAAAAACGAAAATCTCATACAAATAGAACCAAATGATTTTTCATTGTAAGATATGGTGTATAATTTTAGGCTCTTCATTTATTGGTGTTTGATTCTAGAAAGATAAACTATATACATACTTTTGGGATATGGCGTAAAAATCGATTATAAATAGAAATTGTGCACATGTGTTATACCTCTGGTAGTACAGACTAGTGCATTCTTAATGCAATAGATTACTAAGCACTATCAGTTGAAGTGAAATTCGTCCGTTCTTTTGGGGGTAAAATCTACATGACTTGAAATGTTATTGTCCGGGTGAGTCCATATGTAATAAATGAACAGTCAGATCCCTGCTGTATCCTAATTGGGATTCAGAATCCACCATTGCTTATATGACAACCAGCAGATAAAGTGTCACTTATTCCCTTGTGAGAAAGAAGTAGTATAAGATTCGTTCAAAAAGTATTTCCATAGGCATTAAAGTAAGTAACTCTTACTTGGTCATATAAGCATTGAATTCAATTTCGATGAGAAGTAGATTCCATCCAAAATGTTAATAGATTAACATAGATGTGATTGATTTACCATCATTTATCAGTACAAATTTTGTATCAAAACTGATAATGTATCCATTTAAATGCAAGAATGATTTTTGTGGGGATATAAAGCATAAAAAATTTATTGTATATTTTATGGCGCTATCAACAATATATTTATTCCACATTTCTCTTTGTTGTATATTCGTTACAAATGTTTCATTTCTCTTCTGCGGGGACACCGATGATTGCTTACAATATAAATATCACAGTTAAACCTTTAAGCTATTGAAAAATCATGAACTTTATCAAATCTAAAAACAATTGCATAGAGAAATCTTCGGATTCTATGTTTACTTTGTGTTGTATTGCATAAAAGACGATCGGAAAAGTTAAGATGACAGACAAAACAATGCAAATCTCTATTAACTGATGATGCTACAATCTCCATTACAATGGTTCATAGTTTGACGATAAGGAAGGACATTGTGCCCCTGCAGCTTTTAGTTTGGTTTACAACAAAACCATATTGTAATACTTCTTAAGTTTATTGTACTAAACAAGTGGTTGTATGAATGGAGAGACTTTGAACAGTTCGAGACGAAACAAAAGAACACTTTGGAAATGAAAAGATTGAAGGCATTTGCAACAAATTTAGTGGAACATAAGATAACAAATTGAAAATTTCGTATGGAAATTGAATCCATTATAATGACAAACAATTGTTTGAAGTATTTAATTATTTCGCTTCGATATTTGGCTGCAATCTGGAATAGTAGTTTGAAAAAAAATAATTTTTGTTTCATAACATTATATGAAGGGATTGGGGAGAGCTTCTCACAATCAGTGAAGTTTGAAAAAAATCTTTCTTTTATATTGCAAGCTTTAGGGAGTCATCGGAAATGTTGCCTACATTTAGGGAGTTCCAGTTATATATCCATATTTTTATTCTGATAATCCATGTAACGCACGTAGTACCATAACTATAGCCGAGCGCTGCTTTACTTTAATAAATATAATGTTATTTTCGATCTCTAACTTAAATATCCGTACAGATTGTAGGGGGTTAAACACAATTTTTTACTATCTTTTATTATTTGTTCTATTCTTTGTTGCATTTTGTTTGTTTATTTTCTTGAATTTGCAGAAAACAATCACTTTATGATATACATAAGTGTTCCCTTATGTTTTCTGGCACAGAACTGCCACCCTAAGGCCTTTAAGCTTTATTGGCTTGAATTGTTTATATTTTGTGGTTGCTATTTTCGTCTCTTGATCATATTGTTTAAAGCTTTATTGTAGTGTTGTTGGGAAGAAAATGAATATGAAATAAATGTTGCGAAAAAATATGAAATAAATTTAGACAAACAAAATCGTACCGACATGAAAATTATTGTTGCATTTATTTTTTTTTTGATAATCTTATAATCTTACCAAGACAAGCGATGTCACGTTTGGTGAGATTTCAAGTATTTTTTTACACATTTATTTTAAATTTAGGATGAGTTTTGGCACTTGAATGCTGTCTGTAAAATTCTTTTTATATGGATTATTTTGATATGGATGTCATCCAAGTTGATAAACTGCCTTGAGCAAAACAAAGATATAAATAAAAAATTACATGAGGTGTCATGGGACACCCGGTTGGAACGAAGTTCTTTCGCTATATATTATGAACTACTTAGTTCCAACACGCCTAAGGCGCCTGTTGAAATATACTATAATTTAAACTGATTTTTAAGAAAAGATATTTTTTGCAAAATGATAAACTTTTTTAAGAAAATTATTGAATGTATTTAAAAAAAAAAAATATATTTTCAGGTCCTTTTTGTAAGAATATGTATGTATTATATTTTCCCGAAAAGGTCCTTTCTTTAATGAGGGGTACCTATTTTTTTAAAATCAGATGTTTTTTTAAGAAAAGGTAACATTTTTAATATGAAGTACTTTCTGTAAGAAAAAGCCTAAGAGTATGATTTGTTTTTTACCACGAAGTACTTTTTGTATGAAAAGGTACTTTTTAAAGAAGTCGTACTCTTTTTAGGAAAAGTGTTATTTTTTTAAGAAAATTTACTTATTTTCAGAAAGGCTACTTATCTCAAGGGGAAAAAAGGTACGATTTTATTTGCAAGAAAAGGTACTTTTAAGAAATGAAATTTTTGTAACAAAATGCATTTTTTTAAGAGAAGGTATATTTTTTTTTGAAGAAAAGCTTTTTTTACGAAGGAACATGTACAATTTTAACAGTAGGTACTTATCTCAAGAAAAGATATTTTGTTTTACAAAAAAGGTACACTTTAAAGAAAATGTATTTTTTTAAGAAAAGGCAATATGTTGTAAGATAATGTACGTTTTTAAGAAAATGTACTTATTTAAAAAAATTACTTTTTGTAAGAAAATTTACCTTTTGTAGGAAAATTTCCTTTTCTAAGCAAAGGTACTTCTTTAAGATAAGGTATTTTTTTAAGAAAATGTACTCTGTTTAAGAAAATGAATAGGTATTTTTTTTACCAATAATTTACTTTTTTTAAGAAAACTTTATTTTTTAAACTTTTTTCACTTTGGCTTATCTAAATTTACTTTTTATTCTGCTCAAACTAGAAAATGTAATAAACAAGCAGCACCTAGAAAATTTCACATTAAACAAAAAATATCCCCCGATATGTCTAGACCAGTGATGCACACACACAGAGTCTAACATAGTGCGCTTGTAGTTATATGAAGCAGAATAAAACGAAGTACAATTTGATGTATTTTAAACAATTATGCAGCATGACCCTCCTCTAACAAATGATGTCCAGCAACTGATCCCATTTTCATTGAAAAAATGTAAACAAAGCAAGAGCCGAACGCCCACGATCGAAACCACACGAAGAAACTTATACTATATGTGTGTCGGCAGGGCTGGAACAGCATTTTGCTATCCGGCACATGTGCCGAGGAATTCAAAATATGGGCATCGCTGGTGTAGACACAAACCAAACAAAAAGTGCGAGTGTAAGAGTAAGTGTGCTACCAAATGTAGTTCCATGCTCAGGGATGTATTTCATGGATTTGCCAATCTTGCCCTTTGGCTTTTCTGAAGTTACTTTTTATTGGGTTCAAAACTACAATATGTAATACACAGGCTCCACCTAGAAAACTTCCCTTTAAACCAAACCAAACCAAAAGTACCCAATATAGTAGTTGATTATAATGGGTTGTAATAAAGTAGTTGAAAAAAATTATTTAAAATTTTTTCATTTAGCCCCCATCCCGCAACGTGCGATAAGGAACTTCGTTCCAAAAATTATAAAAATAAATCTTGGAAAATACAAGTTGCTGTTTAGATGCCCAAACACATTATTAACTAGTCTCGTATTCTATCCGAACAAAGTCATTTCATTTCCCTGGTTAAGGGAATATCAATACTCCCCGGAATAATCTGATAAAAGAAAACCCATAAACAATCAACAGCTTTTGAACGCTCTTCAAAATACGATAAAGCCCTATTCTTTGTTATTAAACGAGATAAATATAGTGAAAGATCGAAGTGGACGTATCATATGCCCTTGAACGACTGATTTTCCACACAATTCCTCCCCAACTCCTTCCTAATTGATTTTGTATACACAAAAAAAAATAAAATAAATGGTTTCCCATTACATCCCTAGAAGATATCGGGGAGAGCTCCTCACAACCAGTGAGCTGTGCGCTTTCCAGTTTTCACTCACTGATAGGGACCTACACTTTTACACCGATTCCGAACGGTATTTTGAGAAGTTTTTT
Source organism: Phaonia tiefii (assembly GCA_963931995.1). NCBI lineage: Eukaryota > Metazoa > Arthropoda > Insecta > Diptera > Muscidae > Phaonia > Phaonia tiefii. The sequence goes on from OZ008367.1 coordinate 48,969,144, forward strand.
CATGGCTATACACTCGATAGTGTCGCCGTCACTATGCGAGGTGACCGCCGCCGAAAGAAATTTTAAGGTGGTCAGAGCAGGGAGCGAACCCAGGATCTCCAGTACAAGAGGCGCGCACACTACCCATTGCACCACCGACGGCCACGATTTTTTTTTGTATACACATATGCTGAAAAAAACGCTGCCAGCAAAATATTGCAGGAAACACGTATATGTTTGCAAGCATGCTTTTCTTGAATTGAAGATCTGCTGCTTTAGTGTTTCTTCTTTGTCTGCCAAGTTTTTGTTTGCAGCAGTTTTCAACAAACATAGCCACATTAGTTCAGAAAAACATATATTACAACTAATTAATCATTGAACCTCAAACATACGAGTGCAACATTGAACAGCAAACACAATGTGTTTGGACACAAGTATTATATAATTGCGTCATGCAACAAACACGTTATATTTGCATCTAGGCAACAACAGACTTTTCAGCGTGCCCTACTTATCAAATTTAGTTTACTGTGCATTCCATTAATAGATTGTGAAGTCGTCTCACAATTAGTCAGCCTACAGTGTAGACTGTTTCCCAACAGATATGATTCGAACTGCTTCCTCAGTTTTTCTCTTTTTCTATAGTGTCACCATCACAAGCGCTGTGACTGATCGTCGTCGACAGAAAGCAAAAGTGTACAAAGGTGAAAAGCACAATAATTTTCCCCCCTAACGAAATTGTGGACAATTAAACTTCGATTGAGGAATTTATTTGCAGTAAACGAAATCTCTTATTTTCCGAGCAATGAAAAACGTGTCAGTGCACTTCCGACTAGACAACGGGAAGTACGCATTGTCCCTAGTTCAAATACACGAATAACCGAATTTTTTTTTAATTTTTGTTAATTTTTTTGTGTTATGGGTGGTTTTACACCCATGATTAAGTTTTTGACAAGGACAATTGCACTGTTGAGATTCATTTTGGATGAAAGATAAAATAGAAATACTGCTTGGAAACTGCCCAGCTATCGCAGATATTATCGTAAAGGTGAGCATAATTTGAATTTGCTTCCCAATAAGTTCAGCTGCTGGATATGAGTCCAGTTAATCCAGTGAAATCCCTTTTCGTCCATTAATACCAGCGAAACTGTACTTGAATCTAATACAAGTCACATAATCCAGTGTAATATCAGCTTTATAAAAGCCGATCAGAACTGTACGTCGATAGCTTTTACGGCTGCTTTTTTTTTTGCTGTTTGGGTTTTCTATGTTAAGTTTTTGCCATTCACTCGTGATTCATGAAAAGTGTCACAGTCTAAAATATTCAGTTTGCCTTGCCATTTAATCATGAATATACACGCTGATAAATCTGTCTTTTGTTGTTGTTCGGAAGCAAATATAACGTGTTTGTAGCTTGTCGCAAATGTAGTATACTTGTGTGCAAACATATTGTGTTTGCAATACAATATTACAAGGGTGTTTATAAGTAGGTTATAATATATGTTTTTGTAACCCAAAGTGGCTTTGTTTGTTGAAATCTGCTGAAAACAAAATCATGGCAGGCAACAAAGAAACAAAAACCAACTGAACTTCAAGTCATGAGAACAATGCTTGCAAACATATGCATGGTACCTGCAGTATATTGTGTGTGAAAAACGTGTTTCGCAAGTTATGCCAATTTTATGATCGTCAAAATCGATCTACCGAGCACGCCCGCCAAGGCATTGTAATCAAATTTCACTTTAGCGTGTATCAGGCTGAAATTTTGGCTGTCAAACGAGTGGCCGACTGGTTGGGGGATAATAGTCCAACAGTCTTTGGCGTCAATATCTTCTCTAACAGTCAGGCGGTCTAGAAGTCCTGACATCAGTATTTGTGTACTCAACATCTTCGCAGTACTACCACAGATCTTTTAACGAGCTGGCCTAGCAGTACTTTATTCATGTGGGAGCCATCTCACAGCGGTATTTCCCACAGCTCACAGCCGATGATCTGTCCAGACTAGGACCTACCTTACAGGTTCCACAGAAATTGGAGTGGGTTGGCATGACCCTAGCGCCATGTATGCATATTCTGCAACAACTCTCCTATATGATAATGCAAAAGAGATGGACAAGGGGCACAGACTGTGGCTGCTCACGACAAATCTGACCCATATTTAATAGTAGGAGATCTATAACGCTTCTGTCTTTAGCCAAGCCCAAGGTATCTATGCTTGTTTCAGCTTTGATGGGCCAGGAAAATAACTTCTGTAGAAGCTGTAGCAATGTGGAAGGGAACGAATCCACAGCACTAGCGGGCAGGAGGATGCCAACTATAGAATTTTACATATTTAGGAACCTATTAGAATTATCTCAGATACTCGCTGAAAAATATCGGCCCCGGCAACATATTGCCGGAACCATGTATATGTTTGCAAGCATTGCTTTCACGAATTGAAGATATGTTCCTTTTTGCTTCTTTATAGTGATAAACAGCAGTGATTTCACCAGTTTTTAACAAACAGAACCAAATTTGGGACACAAATTCATATATTATAAACATTGTGCCCACAACAGGTTATATTGAATAGCAAACACAATGTGTTTGGACACAAGTATGTTATATTTGCAACATGCTAAAAACACGTTATATTTGGATCCAAACAAAAGACGAAATTTTCAGCGTGTAGATGTAGAAAAGATCTTGGGCATCTTGAAGCAAACGTAATGGTTCTCCGGTGGGCCTTAACCTCTTTAGCCTAGCCTAGGTCTAATAAGTCAAGTGAGTCCTTCATCGGCCGCCACTGACATCCAACCTAATCTAACATACTAGTATTCCGATTATCGTAAATCGATTAGCCTGTGAAGAATCTACAGACAATTTCAAAACACGACAAGTGTTAGCCGCCCAATACAAGTGATCCCAGAAGAGTGCTGTCAAGTCCAAGTGATTGTTATCAAAACAACACAAGAGTTCCCAATCGATGAATCTGTTGATGTAGTGTCTGTCACTGAAATTACACGCTGAAAATTATGGGCTCCAGCAACATGTTGAAGGAAACATGCACATGTTTTCAAGCATTGTTTTCGTGAATTGAAGATCTGGTGCTTTTTTGTTTCTTAGTTGTCTGTCTTCTTTTTGTTTTTAGTGGTTTTCTAGAAACATCGTCACATTTGGGTTTAATAACAAATGTTATAGCCTATTAATCTAACATGTCTCAAACATGTTATATTGAATAGAAAACACAATGTGTTTAGGCACAAGTATAGTATATTTGCGACAAGGTACACACATGATTTATTTGCATCCAAACAACAATAAAAATACAGATTTTTCAGAGTGTAATTTTTAACAGCAATTAAAAATCTAATTTTAAATTATATCAGAGTAAGGTAAACCGTATGTTTTTATTCCGATAGGTTTAGTGGATTCTAATGAAAGGCCCTGGACATGACTGAGCCTAACTCCACGTCACACTATGACTGTGATTTTGATATTTCTTTTTTTTTTGTACTTTTCGCATGAAATACAATACAAATGTGAAACGATTTTATGTTCCTATGCTCGTTTCAATTTCAAATTTCAATATTTATTTTAACGAGGTTTCACTTATATTTCTCACTCTCTTCAGGAGCTACTATGCAGCCCACGCTACGAACTTAATGAAGCATAACCAAACGTGCCATTTTCTTTTTTGTTGGTTGTAATGATGTATTGATAACACAATATGATAATTAGAAATATTGAATGGATTCTTGCTAGCTATCAATCCCCTTGGTTGTCTCCAAAAGGACACCATCCCCTACAAAATTATTTCTAAAATTTCTTAATAAACGATGACAAGTGTCCCTAGCTGCGAAATCATAATAAGCGTTGGTGGGTCCCCATTCCCATGAGGCTGTCACGAAATGCCTCTGCATTGCAGCACCCATTTCTTCCTGGCATTCTTAACATTTTGTTTAATTTTTTCTATTGTTGTTTAACGTTTCCTACAACTTTCGTTTGTTGTTTTCGTTTAAAAAGAATTATGTGTAATAAGTTACAACAGTTTTTCCATAACAACAAAATTTAACAATGGTGATGTTTTCCTTAATGTTGTTGGTGTGATACCTGTGATTTTTCCACAGTTATGAGCAACTTTTTGCCACCACAATGTAGAGTTTGACATGGAAATTGCCAGAAAAGAAAACTCATCATCATCATTATTGTTATTATTATTATGAGTGGAGCTGTAAGCCTCTACAGCTACACTAAATGTATCTTATAGCACTGGTGATGGTGTTGGTGTTGGTGGCGTCGTGTCGAGGTGTCAGTGCCTGTGTTTTTCTTGTATTATTTTTCATTATCGTCATAAGGAAAACCAGATTGTTGTTGTTCTTGTTAATGGTATTGTTTTTCTTGTTACACTTCTGAACTTTTTTCCATTACCATTTCTTAAATTTTTTTTTGGGTTTTTTTTCATTCTTCCTTTATGATTTTTCCTTCCAGTCCGTATATTGTGTACGTATGAGTGCAAGTGTATGTGCTCGGTTTATGTTTGTATACAAAACACATTACCAGCACCTGTGGTGTTGGTAAATATTTAATTGAAACATTAAAAGGGAACAAACATTTCTTGATTCCCTTGATACCCCCGTTTTCCTTTGCATCCTCGTCATCCCAATAATGCGCTTCAACTCCTACTGCTGTTACTTTTTTTAGGTCCAAGGTGATACATATAAGAATATTCATGCAGGTCCTTGAAGCGACTCTTGCCTGAGATTTCCATGTTGGCACTACTTGATTGTCCTGATTTGTTCTGTTACTTTAACAAGGAGTCTCCTTACATTTGTAATGTTATTGGTATTAGTGACATTTTGCTGTTGTAGTTGGCGTTCTTATACGTTAAGGAGAATTTATAATTTATTGGATTTTATTTTCAATAAAAGAAAATTTCATTAAACAAAAGCAATTGTATATAACAAATTGCTTTATCAATAAGCAAATATAAGACATTAATAACAACAGAATAATATTTAGGTGGAAAAAGTCTGCAAAGACAAGAAAGTTACATTCCTTCTTAAATCATATAATATGAAAAATTTAAATATTTTTTATTCAATATCCAACAGATTCCTTCTTAAATCATATAATATGAAAAATTTTAAATATTTTATATTCAATATCCAACAGAAGTGATTTAAGGGGTGTGGAGTGTCCTGATTACACTCAGTTCTTCGACCGAGATTATTTGCCTTGTCTGCCCGTGCAATAAAGTAATTGGATTTATCAAGATTTCTCTAAAATGGCATACCACATCATGAACGTAACAAAATCTAAATTTAACGTCTTCCCTTACGAGGAATGAGAAATCATATTGTCCTTTGATAAATTATCTATAACCAAACAGAAAGCAAAGGTTTCATATAAAGGGTGTTGTCTTTGCCTAGATACATTGTGGAAAAAACGATGCCTGTAACTTATTGCAGGAGCCATGAATATGTTTGGAACATTGTTTTGACGAATTGAAGATCTGCTGATTTTTTTGTTGTGTGTCACGTTTTTGCTTTCAGCAAACAACGCCACTTTTGGGTCACAAAAATATACATGTTGTATTGAATGTGTTTGGACACAAGTATACTATAGTTGCGTCAAGCTGCAAACACGTTATGTTTGCATCCAAACAACAACAAAATACCGATTTTCAAGAGTGTAGCACTTTCGAAAGGGTTGGCTACCAAACAAATTGTCATAGTGCGTTTAGTTTTCTACATTTATGATCAGTACACTCTGGGAAATCGTCATAAATAGATTCACAATTGAACCGCTACCAAATTGTCCAAATTTACTTTGAAAATCAGTCATTGATTCACGCAACTTATAGACGTCTTCGTGATTTTTATGGCACACCTAATCGTCCATCTGACCAAGCCATCCATAGAACTGTGGATAGATTTCATACCGCATACTCTCTAATTGATGCAAAAACAAAATTACGTTAAAGGAATGTGTGTACAAGAGAATATCGTCGCTGTAGACGAAAGTGTCAACGAAGTTCCAAATTTTTCGATTCGCCGTTGGTTGCGGGAATTGGGCCTCTGTCCGTCCAGAACGTAGAATTTTTTGCGCAAAGATCTTATCCTACACCCATATAAGATACAGCTGGCGCACGAATTAAAGCCACGAGACCGTAATATGCGTTCTTTCCCAAATTGGGCTCCACACGTTGAAAAACTTTAGATTTTTGCTGTTTGTGTGCAAATAGAATGTGTGTTTGGAGCTTGTCACAAATATAATATACTTGTCTGCAAACACATTGTGTTTGTTTTTCAATATTACACGTTTGAAACACAATGATTAATATGTTATTATATATGTGTTTGCAACCCAAATATATATTCATTTGTGATACAAATACCGCTGTGTTTGTGTTACACTGTAGAGCAGAGAATAAAAGAGGGACAACGGGAGAATCTATCTTGTAAGATTTAATATGTATTTTGCATTATTCACTCCTGAAAGCAGTGTAGCCCTGTAATTAACACACGCTTGACATGCACGAACTAGATTTGTATATACATATATTGTTTGTGTACCAACAACACATAGTGATATCCAACTTATAGTTGAAAATTTCTGACAAAAAAACACGCGAGAGACAACAAGGAAAGGAGAAGTAAAAGAGCACCCGATTCTCATTTCATGAAAAAAAACAAATATTGAATTAATTACAATTAAATATAAAAACGACCGTTTTAAATATTTAAATTTTTTGTATTAATTATTAGTAAATGTTGATTTATATTGATAAAAAATAATTATAATAAATAATATATATTTACTGAATTCAAAGAATAATTCCTTTCTAAACATTGTTATGTTTGAGGGGAAATACGCACATGTTTCCACGTAAGTATATGAAGGTTTGGGGGAAACACGCAAATGCTTCCACGCAAGTATGTGGATGTTTGGGATGAAGAACGCATATTTGCCCACGTAAAAGCATACATATTTGCCAGTACATATGCTACTGTTTGCATATAAATATATGTGAGTTTGGGACTTGAAAACACATGACTATTTTAAGTGTATTCCAAACATATACATGGCCCCTGCAGAAAATGTTTGGGAGAATATATTACAAAGGCCGTTTTTTCAGCGTGAAAAACGGTAGGGAACTGCCCCGATGTTTTATTGCAAAATTGTTGTCAGCGATGAAGTAAATTTTTGGCTTAACGTGTTTGTTATTAAACAAAATTATCTCATATGGAGTGAGACCAATTAACACAGACCCTACAAACTCCATTATATCTTGAAAAATTAACCGTTTGGTGCAGTTTACAGCCGGTGGCATCATCGAACCTTATTTCTTAAAAACTGAAGCCTCAGCTCGCGTTACGGTCAATGGAGCCTGTTACGCACCATTATCAATGATATTTTGTTTGAAATATGGATCAAATTGATCTGGACGAGATGTGGTTTCAGCGGGATGGAGCTACATGCCACACGGCGCCCGCATCCATCGATTTATTGAAAACAGAATTCGGCGATAAGTTGTTTGCGAGAAATGGACCTATCGATTGACCTCAATGGTCGTGCGATTCGACACCTCTCGATTCTTGCCTGTGGGGCTACGTGAAGTCGCTGGTTTATGCCGATAAACCAGCAGCATTTGACGCCTTGGAGGCCTCAATTGTTCGTGTTATTGGGGAGATACGATCAGAATTCAGACATGTGAATTCCGTTTTCAAGTTTTTGATATATAGGGTTTGTGGCTTGGGTTTCGTAGTATTATCAAATTCATATACCTGTACACATAAAATATTTAATAACAAAAACTGTCAGCCATGAGGGAAATGCTTTGAAACTAAGTAGAATTACCAATGGTATTTAAATCTCTTTGAATTTGCATTTGTAGAGATAATTCAAATTAAACTACAAATTATACTTATCATATAATTTTTTGCACCATAAAGTATGCTCTACTTTTCGACTTTTTTTGTAAATCTTTTGCTTATAATTCAATTGGTTGCAGCGAATCAACTGTTCACAATATTTGTATAAAAATCTCCATTTCAACCATACCTTACACATTGCTATTATTCGACAAATGAATCTCAATTATCTGTCCGTTTCCTCGGATTCGCTATTTGGGTTTTGAATATTTAAAACCACTTAAAATCCTACCATTGCCTTTCAGTTCCACCTCTGTTCATCTTCTCATTCCACCCATTGTATTGTTTTATAATTAAGTAAATGTCTTGTCTAATTCCCTGGGAAATTGCAAGCAAAAAAATAAAACAAGAAATACAAATAAAACAAATTTTACATACCTAAATCACAAAAGCCATTTCCAAATTGTCATTATTAATTATAAATGAAATTAGAACCCCCTAAAAGTATACCTTGCAAATTAAAATTGTTACACATAAAAGAAATTCTGGGCAAACGATATAAAAAATTTACTCCTTAGAATGGAAAGTCATTAAAAAACGATGCAAAATAAAAATATACAATTGAAATAAGACATCCCGAGGAGCTAAGAATACAAGGACACAAACAAAAAACTAAATGAATAATTTGACATATTTCACTAATTGGTTTATATGGAGAAACCAGCGCTGGATGCCTAATTATATGGATTCACAGGGGGGAAAAACTTATATTATGGCTTAACACAAATGTGATGCCAATTTCCCGCTAACAATCAGCAGAGGAGGGACAAATAAGTTGCAGCAATTAATAGTCCTAAAAATGCTAACAATATTTTCTATTACATGGGATGCTTGAGTAATGTTAACAAACTATAGAAGGCTAGGACATTTGCAGAGTCAAATAATGATATAATTCAATGACTTAAGTCTGGCAAGCAATTTCTTCCTAGGGGGATATAAAAGCAGGACAAATTCTATACTACCAGGGGAAAACCCCTCCGAAATTCCCACAAGTCGTCGGATAATCCATGGTTTATTTGTTTTGTACCCCGTTGTTGCGGTTGAATGAATTCTGGCCAAAATACACAAAATTGAATTTGTTTTTCTCTGCCCTTAAGCAAAGGGGAGAAACAAAGTTGTGGATTGAATTATGTCATTATGAAACCCAAAATATAATGTTGGGGCCATATTATCATTTTGGCTAAGTAATTGGGATGGAAGTTGAGGGGTTGGTTAAGTTAAATGTGTCAATATCTAGCACCTTATGTTTTTAAACGACCTTCATTAACATTTGGAATAAATGTCAAAGAATGACATTCTGTCGCTAAAGGCCGCCGTCATAAATCAAAATTGCCCAAAGTACCTGAAGCTCATTTTAGCTGTTAATTTGGTATGAGCATGAAATTTGTCTGGAATTGAGATAGGATAATGAAAATCGACAATTTACTTAATCACATAATGTACAATGACGAACAACCAATTTGTTAATAATTCTCCTTCTAGTATTCCATAATTCCTATGTTGAAATTTATAATTCCCAAAATGGGATTTTTTGAAAATCCACGGTAGGTATTTATCGCACATATGCCTAAGAAAAACTATTAAACTAGTATACGAAAAATTGGAGCGTATGAAGGTGTCAGCATGTTGTACGCCACAGTTAGCAGGTCTGCAAGTTGAATGGATGCTGCTCACAGATTGGGCAGCAGATCTTCCCTGTTGCTTCAAGCGATGTAATGGGAAAATATTGGTTTAATGGTAACAATGTTATGACACTTACTTTTTGGAACGAAGTTCCATATCGCACGTTGCGGAATAGGGGCTAAATGAAAAAAGAAGACTAAAAAACTTTTGTTTTAACACTATGAAGCTACATCCCACTATTATCAACTATATTGTTTACTTTTGCTTTGGTTTGTGTCTAGAGTAACGGCTTGGATCATAGAGAAAGAAATTAACTAGATGTCTCATATGTGTTGGGAAATTTCTTGTTTAATGGGAAGTTTTCTAGGTGGAACCTGTAACCAATATTTAGTTTATATTGCAGTTTTGAACCCAATCAAAATAAATTTAGAAAGCCAAAGTGAAAGAAGTTAAAAAAAATGTCTTTAAATAATTTCACTTTTCTTAAAAAAACGTAAATTTCTCAAAAAAACACCTATTTATATTTTGAAACAAAGAAGCTTTTTTTTACAAAAATTTCCTTATCTTAAAATACCTTTGCTTATCCTATGCTATCCTATGCTATCCTAAAAAAGTAATTTTTTTTTAATAACTACCTTTTCTTAAAAAAGAAAATTTTTTACAACAAATTGCCGTTTCTTTAAAAATTACCTCTTCTTGAAAGAGTACTTTTTTGTGAAACAAACCAACTTTTCTTGAGATAAGTACCAACTCTTAAAAATGTAAATTTTTTTAAAAAAAGTACCAATTCTAAATAAAATTCCCATTTCCAAAAAACCCTTTTCTCCAAAAAATACCTTCTCTTAAAAACAATAAATTTTCTTACAAAAATTTGTTTCTTTAAAAGTACTTTTTCTTACAAATAAAATAATACCTATTCTTTTCTTAAGATAATAAAATAAATTTTCTTAAAAAAATAACCTTTCCTAAAAAGAGTACCGCTTCTTTAAAAAGTACCTGTTATTAAAAAAAGTATTTCTTTGTAAAAAAAAATCATACTCATTTGGCTTTTTCTTACAGAAAGAGCTTCTTCATAAAAATAGTACCTTTTCTTTATAAAAGACATAAATATAATTCATATTCTTGCAAAAAGAACCTAAAAATATATTTTTTTTTAAAAACAATACTTATAATTCTATCAAGGAAAATTTTCTCCAAAAAAAAAGTTCATCATTTTACAAAAAGTATATTTTCTTAAAGATCCATTTAAATTATCATATTTTCAACGGGCCCCTTATAGCGTAGACAGACGACAGCGTTAATTTGCATTAGCAGTCTTAATTCAAATTAACTTGTGAATTATCTCCGTCCCAATGTGTATTAGCTTTGCCGTAAATGCATGAAATCAGAGTGCATTTATACTGCATTTAGGTATTTCAATATGGCAGCACCGTCGACAATCAATCAGCTCAAGATGTATCTATACATAGAGGTGATAGCCGGAACGCAGTGGAAGTGGAACTTTCTTGTGTTTGTTGTTTGCTTTGTTGATTCTATGTACTGATGCTTGGCACCGCTGAAGTGGATGTTATTGCAACAACACCATCTGCTATCACCGTGTATTTGATACATCTTGAATCAGCTGTTGTCAAATTGTTTGCAATCGACAATTGAAAATGGATTCAAAGTCACCAAAGGAGACTTATTTTAATTTGTTTTTTGCAAAAAAATGAGAAATATTTAAAATCGAAACGCATTTTTTCCATTTTAAAATTTCCAAGGGAAAGAAGCGAAGCGTGTGGTGTGATGGAGATCCGGAGGTTCTGCATCTGATGTAAAAGTCCAAAAAATTACTTGACAAACAAACAGTTGTTTACAAACAAACAGCTGTTTTCTAAATGCAAAAACTGTCGTCTGTCAGAGCAAAATGTTAATTCACATTAGTGAGCTTTTAATGCAAATTAACGCTGTCGTCTGTCTACGCTATTAGACGTGTTGGAACTAACTAGTACATAACGTATAGCGAAAGGAACTGACACCTCATGTGATGTTTTTTAAGTTTTTACATTAAATGACTTTAATTTTCTGAGCAAGAATGCACTTTATCATTTGAAAAGAACGACACGTATTTTTTGAGATTGTTGTGATTGTTTTTATTGAATTATAAAGAAGACATGTTCCGATTAAGTACGGAATCAAATATCCGTCAAATGGCCCCAGGGCTCTAATGACAGGCCAATACTCTTTTCATGAAATTTCACATGACTTTTCACAGAGATGGTTAGTGTGCGCGGCTCTTGTACATGAGATCCTGGGTTCGATGGTTAGTGTGCGCGGCTCTTGTACATAAGATCCTGGGCTCGATCCCTGCTCTGACCACCTTCGAAAAAATTTCTTTCGGCGGCGGTCACCTCGCCTAGTGACGGCGACACTATCGAGTATATAGCCATGAAAAAGCTTCTCAAAATACCGTTCGGTATCGGTGTAAAACTGTAGGTCCCAATCAGTGTGTGAAAACTGGAAAGCGCACAGCTCAGTGATTGTGAGAAGTTCTCCCCGGTCCCTTCATGAGATGTAATGGGAAACCATTTATTTATTTAATTGTTTCACAGAGATGTGGCTGTATCTCACCAATGACATGTTGCATAAACCCGCGATTTCACAAAACCCCAAAGAAAGAAATCGCACGGCGTTAAATCGCATGATCTCGGTGGCCAGCTGACGTCTGAATTTCTTGTCATAATTTTTTCTGGAAATCGTTGCTACAATAAATCAATTGTTTCATGTGGGGTGTGGCAGGTGACGCTGTCTTGCTGAAACCACATGTCGTCCAGATCAATGCCGTTCAGTTAAGGCGTTCGTTATCATGTTCCTGTAACGAATGCCGTTCACAGTGACTGCAATTTCGGCATCATCTTCAATAAAGAAAGACCCAATCACGTCGTCTGACCAAAATCCGAACCAGACAGTTGATCGTTAGGGGTGCGTTTATTTCTAATGTTTTGCTGGAGGATTTCTGAGCCCCAAATTCGACAATTCTGTATCTTCACGAAACCATTCAGATAAAAATGCCCTTCATCGGAGAAGATGTTTTTTTTTTTTAAAAAATTAGCATTGATTTCACTTTGTTCCATAACCCATTAAACGAAGTTTCCGGCACTTTCCATGGTCTGCTGGTTTGAGCTTTTGAATATGCTGAATTTTATACGCATAAAGTTGAAGATCTTTTGTCAAAATTCGCTGCGTAGTTTTTAAAGTATTTGAAGTTTTGCGTAAAATTTGAAGTTGCTGAGAACAATGCCGGATTGATGTTTTCGGGGTTTCGGCGCCATTCCAGTTTGCAGCAGCAATGTTTTCAAGAGACCGACCGATAGATTGGCGCACAGGAGTCATAATGTCCTTAGCCGACCAATCTTTTTTTGAACACTCCTCGAATGGTTGAGACATTAGGTGCACTTTTTTCGACTCAACATTCTTCGAAGTTTGCGAGCGGTCTCAGCATAACATTCCAAATGTTTGTAATAATTTTTCACAATCATAACGCGTTATTCTTTCGCAAAGCGCTCCATTTTTAATAAACGAAATAAACATACTTGACGGCAGCCAAATTTGCCACTTGCCCAAAAAAAAAATTAACTAATTTTAAAAAGTACAATCTTACTGAGAAACCTTTTATAAGTGACTGATTCTTGGTACAAACCATTATAAACATTTTTAAGTACAATTTTTCAGAATTAAAATGACTTTTTAGATATCCATGATATTTTCAAATACCGGTGAAAAAGCAAGGATATTTCCCAGAAAATATCTAGAAATTTATAAAGGTTCACTTAGAAGTGAAAGAACAGTTTTGTAGGTTACTAGTAACAGGTGGCGCAAAAGTAATCCTACTATCAGCAAATGCTATAAATTTTGCGATTGGCCCCTAATGTCAGTTCTGTTTTGACATTTGTGTAGTAAACACATGCGAAATACACGTTAATAAACAATGTTACACTACACTGCTCCAGAACGCGGAATATTGCTGACTATTTATTTGACCAATAATCGGTCGGTGACTTTGGCACAACGTGAATTTCGTCGCAGAGTTCCTGGCCGTCCAACGCCTACTGGTGAAACACTGCGACGTTTAGCCGCTCGCCTCGAAGAGACTGGCACAACACGAGATGCTGCCAGGCATGGCAGACCCCGGAGTAGCCGTTCTGCAGAGAATATTGCTGCTGTAGCCGAGGATGTCATGGATGCGCCGTCGACATCGACCAGACGACGTGCTACGCAAATGGGTATCAGTCGACGGTCTTTACAGCGAACTTTGGTACAACATTTGAAGATGTTTCCGTACAAAGTCCAGACGGTGCATCAGCTGTTAGCTGCTGACCGCCAATCGCGTCTAATATACGCTCAAGCCATCCTTAATCACCACCAAGAGGAAGATGATTTTTCATCAAAAATAATCATGAGTGATGAGGCCCATTTCCATCTTAGCGGGTACGTAAATAAGCAAAATTTACGCTTCTGGGGCACTGAAAATCCGCGTGTAACCCACGAAGAGCCATTACACTCGCCCAAAGCAACTTGATGAATTGGGATTGGAAAACATGTGGTTCCAACAGGACGGTGCAACGGCACACACTGCACGTGCCGCAACCGATATGCTGAAGGATGCATTTCCCGGGCGCCTAATCTCCCGTTTTGGCCAGCAAGATCGCCTGATTTGACCGCTCCAGACTTCTTTTTGTGGGGCTTTTTGAAGTCGCGGTTTTATGTCAACAAGCCTCAGACTCTTGCAGCTCTTAAAGACAATATCCATCAAGAATGTGAGGACGTATCGCCGGAAGTTTTGGCCAAAGTGATGGAAAATGCAATAAAAAGGGCTCAAATGACAATCAACTGTGGCGGCGGCCATTTACATGACATCATATTCTCGACTTGATGTAAAAAAAATTAAAAGACCAAATAAAAATAATCCACAAAAAGAATCAAAGTTTTTACTTTTTTTTTTAAATTACAGCCAAAAAATCATCGGAAGTTTACTTTTGCGCCATCTCTATTATAAAATTCAAGATTTGACAACTGTTCAAAATGTTCTAATTTTCTAACTTTAGACTCCACGGTGTTAGGTACATGGGTTGGATACTTCAGTATTAAACTAGACACAGTCGAGTCTATGTGAAATTGCATGTTCTTCGGTCAAACGTATTTAAAACAAGTGAATTATCTCCTTTTTTCTAGAAAAGCCCACTGTGCTGAGTCCAATATTCAATCAACCGTTAGTGATATAACAACTTAAACTTCTCCTGAACGCCCCAGAATTACCGCACTTAGTGACAAGTGGCAATGCAATCAGATCAACTGCGGCGCTAAAAACTTTAACCACTGACGCCAGTGAGTGGCCTGGTCTTGGAAGTCTCAACTAATTGGGTGTTAAGGGGGCACAGAAGAAAAAGAATCCATTTTTATCCCAAAAGAATATAAAGTTTCGTAAAGAATTCGCCAAGGTCTAAGGAAGCCGGACTAAAACTGACTAGAAGAAGTTAAAGTATTAAATTCGACACGGTTTAATTTAAAAAAAAATCCAATGGGTGTTCGAACTCACGGGCGATGTGTTAACACATTTATGTAACAAGGAACCTGTTCGATTTCTATGAACACATTAGTAAATGTTACATTGGAAAATAAAAAAGAGCCTTCAATCATATGATGACGTTTCATTTAAATAGTATTAATACTTAATAACACTTATAGCCTGTTTCTCTATTTTGGTTTCTCTAAGTCGAAATTTTCGTTCACATTCGAAATAGAAAAACCAAAATTTTTATTCAAAAATTGTATGTTTTCATTCGACTTGAAGCGACAAGATTGTGAAACCCAAACCCATAAAAAACAAAGAGAATACAAAGCAACAGACACATGTCATACATACATTGCTATGTTGGTACATACGCCACACAAGATCACACAATTTTCGTTGCTCTCTTGCTATCTCATTTTTATATACGTATAACCACGTCATTATACTCGTTGCTCTGAGAGTGCTCCGCACCCACACAATACAACTATTCGCTGTCGCTACATCAGTGTGTGTTTTTGATGTGTTAACATTTACAGGCGCGGGTAGGGACTTAACTCACAAAGTGAACACATCCAAACACAGTTTGTCCGACTGCGACCACACAGATTGCTTGGCGTTATGTAATTTTGTGTGCATATCGGGTAGGTCTCAGAATCGGTCAACATCTATTTTCATACCCACCCCTATATAGAACACAGATTGTCAGACTCCACCCCTATATAGAACACAGATTTGTTCGACTGCGAAACACAGATTGTCAGACTCCAAAAAGGTGTTAACACATCGCCCGTGAGTTCGAACACTCATTGGATTTTTTTCTCAGTTTGACAATCTGTGTTTCGCAGTTATGAAAAAAGAACAATATATTTCAATTCTGCAGATTCATTTACCAGCTGCTATAGAAAAAGTGGGCGTTCGTATTGAAAGAAGGAAGCATGACAACTACCCAAAGCATTCGGCCAAAATCGTTAAAAACTGGTTAAACAGTTGACAATTTACAACTATGAAATGACCAGCACCGTCACCGGAAATATATCCGATCGAGAACCTTTGGAGTTAAATAAAATCTCAGCTCGCCAAGTACCCAGATGATCCAATAGGCACACGCGAGCTGTTGGATAGAGTAAAAGAAATGTTGGATTCGATTCCAGCGGAAATGACAGCCATTAAAAACCCTAAAAGCTACTGGGCAAAATATTGAATGAGAAACCAAATAAGTTAACATAAAACCAGAGTGCAAAATTGTAACATTGTTTATAACTTTTCAATATTTGCTGTTCACTTTGTATATCAGTATAGAATTAAAATTATTTTTGTGTTTATTCACGAGATAACAATAAATGGATTTAGTTAATTACTTTTTATTTTGATTTTAATCAAATATTTCAAATATTAAAATTCATTTCCAAACTGTGTTAATTCTGTTACAATTTTGCCCGTCTCTGTATATATATGAATGTGTTGGACAGACTACGTCCTGCTTTTTACAGTACCCATAATATAGACATAGACATTGGGATTTTCAGAGAAGGTCAACGAACTGGCTCTGGTTGATCCCTTGTAAAAATAACCCACACAATTGCAGTGATCGAACGCCCGTTCTCTCGCCCAACAGCCGCACACACTACCCGTTGCACCACCGACGGCACACATATACATAACACATACTGTGGCATTACTGTACTTCCTTCCGAAGTCTTTTGTCAAATTCTTGGTTTTATATCCCGGTGTACTGGCCAAAAGCATTGTGTTCTGCATAAAACACACGTTTCCCTTTACATACCAGGAAGGGATAGGGAAGAGATTCGTACAACCGTTGAGCTGTGCGCCTAAGTACCCATCGCTAAGCGATGTGGCCGTCGTCGAAGGAAATGTACGGTGATCAGAACAGAGATCGAACCCACGTTCCCAAGCACAAGACGGGCCATTGCACCACCGACGGTTCTACACAAGTAAAATTGCAAAGAAGTTTCAAAACTTCTGGAGCACAAATTACGAATTACTTTTCACGATTTCTGCATCCTAACAAGCGATTTGGAATTTCGGTTATTAATTTAATTTTGTGCAAAACGCTCCCAAACATTTGGAACACAATTCACTACTGCACTTATTAGATATTATGATATGTCCCGGTAGTCTCAAAAATGTCAACCGAAAACATATATTCGATTTTAAAGCATACTCTCAGGCGACCTGTCATACAATAAATTGAAGCATATACTGTGGGTGTAAAAGATATTTATATTTCGTCCTTTTTGTTTATTAAAGAAAGAAAAAACCTAATTTATTTTTAAAGTAATAAAATAATGTCAAATAAGCGACAGGTGAACAATTTAATATATATCCAATATTCTAATAAAAATTTCACATGAAATACATAAGAGAATAAAATCGTGACAATGAAATAAATTGAATATGACAAAAACAGGATATAAATTCTAAATATCAACGAACATCCTTTGTAATTTAATTCAATACAATGGGGAATAAATAAAAAGTACGATATTATGCTCACAACAGATGGTAAATTTAAAACGTTGTTAGTAAAGCATGCTGTTGGGCTGACAAATTTAGATATTGTTACAGCATACAATTAGTTCAAAAGTGGAATAAATGTTGTTGCCCATAGTCTGGTAAGATGTGCGTAATACTTTATGAATTTGTTGCCTTACTGTACAGAATATCAGCAGGCGACATGCAGAAGTGTTTTGTGTGAAAAAAATATTTTCTTTTGCTGATTTTGTCTTCCAAAGTTCTCGAACAAATTTTGTTGACCTTCAGTCACATTTTTAATAACTTATTGAAGAACTAAGATATGGTATGCTATCGCTGTTGGAACAGTGATAGTGTGCGCGCCTCTTACCCATGAGATCGTGGATTCGATCCCTGCTCTGACCACCTTAAATTTCTTTCGACGGCGGTCACCTCAATTAAGAAAAGAAAATCTAAGGACGGCGACTCTATCGAGTATTAACCATGACAACGTTTCTCAAAATGCCGTTCGGAACCCGTATAAATCTGTAGGTGGCAATCAGTGATTATACAACTCGAAAGCGCAAACACTCCCCAATTTGAGGATTTCTTACGAAAACACGTTTGAGTGTTTCTTTCGAAAACACCTTCTGATGTCCGGGAGAGCGAAAAATTTCTTGTTTTGTTACATTTTTTTATATCAGCAAAATTAAATCTTTTAAGGAAAAAAAATAAAGCATACCTTTAGGCGTCACAGAGACATGAAACTAACTGCATACAATTAGGTAACCCATTGAGAAACATATTGCCCTTATATTATGGCCAATTAGCCACTGATAATATAAGTTACATAAAACTTGCATCTCTCTAAGAAATAGTTAAGTTAAACATTGTTAAGCTTTAAAAAATTCTTAACTTTCACAACAATTCACCTAAAATGTATGTTGAAAAACATACTTCAATATTCTTAATGCGTAAAATATATTCTTTTAAATATTTCTCTTCTGCTATAAAAAAGGCTTCATCAGCTTTTCATTATTATTTCGCCTGGACAAAAAATAAGGTGAAACGATAAACGTGGCTTAAACGTTTTAATTTCACAAAAACCACAAGTTTACCCTCATCCCCTGGTCATTTCGTCAAATATCCATTTAGTTTAAACAAATATTACAAGAACGAAAGAAAGTCATTACAAAGTGTTGCAAAATAAAAACGAAATATATATATATATAAATATACCAAAATTCAACACATCATGATGTAAATATTTGGACTATACTCTCCTCTTTCTACAAATTATTTCGCTCGGGGTTTTTTGTGTGAAATAAGCTTGCAAAAAAAATATTCAAAGGGAAACAAAACCAGCGTAATATTTTAAACAAACTCAGTTGGAGCTGAAATTCAACGCCAAAAAGCAACAAGAAGTTTTCGAGGTTTCTTTGCATGCCCCTTTCCCTATCCATCACTGATTTTCCAGGGAGAAAAACAAATCAATGCTCAATTTGTAAATGTTGACTATTCTGTTTTTGTGCTGTTTCGTGGATAAAAAAAAGGTTTATTAATTAAGAAAATCAGAATTTCCTAAACATGAGGAAAAATATAATTAAATTTTATCCTGCTGTGCCAAAACGCGATGGGAGAGATTTGGTGATAAAAAAAAATTTCAAATGCCAGGAGTGAAAATGATAACCAGCTGTAAAGAGAAAAGAAAATTATGTAAATATAATGATAATTACTGCCTAAAAATATGCCAAGGTTTTGGGTTATTTCATGCGCCTTAAAACACTTTCTCAATGTGATGATGTAATTTGCAAATGTTTATGTAAAAACGAAACGGGCAATTATTATTACATTTTAATTGACATTTCCGAATACTGCTGAATGTCACCTGATCACCCGTCCCTTAAGATATGCTACACATTTTCTGTAGGTAACTTTGTCATGTGTTGCCCCCCAACGAGCACACGTTGTTTTGCAATTTCTCCAGGCGTTACCATGAAATGATTTTATTTGATTTGAGTACCTCAAGGGCTTGATGTGCTATTTTAAATTGAAATTGTGAAAGGATATCGTTTTACATTTAACAAATTACCTAGAACACCATCAAAGTCTTTTAAAATGGAGTAGAAAATCTTAACAAACACCTGCTTATTACTGCCCCATTACAATAAAATGTTATATGAAAATTACTTATAAATGGAAAGAAATCTGTAGGTGTATAATTGGTTTCTCGGCGGTATACCTTTAAGCTATTTAAGCTAAACAAACATGCTTGGCGACAATTTGTGACAAATAAGTAGCATGGGAAAACACGACCTTCATCAAGAAAACTAAGGAAACATCCTGCCAAAAACATGTCGAAAAAGTGCGTCTGCTTTTACAGTTGTCCTTTTATTTAAGACACAAAAATGTCTAACATAATTTCTGTCAAAGTGTTTATTTTTAGAAAGGCTAAAATTTATTCTCCACAAAATTCAAAAATGAGTCTAAAATTACCCACAAGTGTGCAAGTTTCCATTTCAAAGTTTAGATTCAATTTCAGGATGTCTTTACAAATTCTTGATAAAAAAAATTGTTGCCTGTAAAGTCGGTTTTACGGGCGAAGATTTTACGTGACAACGTCTTTTTCTCGGTAGAATATTTATTGATATGAATATAATTAAATTGCACAATAGGAACAAGGAATTGAATGAAAATAAGAATTGCACAAATTTTAACTATAGAAATATATTTTGTTTAGATTGATTTGATTTTCATATTGATTAGATGTTAAAATTCTTGCTCAACACAGTTTAAATCAAGTTTTCTTATATCTGCCACTTTTTCTTAATATTTGTAATTTTAAAGAATCAATTCGAAAATCAAAACATTTATTCAGATCGAAGGTTCAAATTTTTGCTAAATAAATTTGAAATTAATTAAAATTTGTAAAATAAAAAAAAAAACCAATGAGTGTTAGAACTCACGGGCGATGTTTTAACATTTATTGAAACTTATGGTTTAGGAAAATAGAAGTAATTTCAACACCATCTAGGTACCTGTGCGATTTCTATGAACACATTATCAAATGTGACATTATAAACAATAAACATATCCTTTATTATAAAATATAAACATTTCTTTTATTATAAAAAATAAACATTTCTTTTATTAAAAACAAAAGAAAATAATTTACTAACCAAAAAGTATTTCAATTCATCATATTCGCATATCGTTTTTAAAGCCGACCGCAGCTCTCTGTTTCGTTTTGGCTACCTAATTCATATGAAAATTTCTACACACAAACATACACTACACATATCATAAAGCCAAAAAACAAAAAAAAACAAAAAATAATACCTTATCCAATGCAGACTGATCTAAATCAATATTCATACACACGCACATATATACGCACATACATACTTGCTCAGTCGTCATATATATGATGTGCCAAAAAACAAAAACACTCACACCACCGACCAACAGCCACTAGAAGCCAGCAAAGCAAATCGTTTCTGGCACACAAGTAAACACACACATCCGCACACACAGAATTATTTATTGAGTGGGAGAGAGACGCAAGGCATTCGGCGGGCCTCTCTCTCGTTCGGTGACTCATCGTAACGTTACCGGGCGTTACACTTTTTCATAAGTGACTCCCAGCCGCAACCTAATTTAAGACGTTGTCACGTCAAAATGTATTTACTACGTCTTAGAAAACCAAATAGTTATTTTTAGGGCGTATATTTAGAACTGCCCACAACACGAGCTACAAAACTAAGTCTCGAGTAGCTCCCCTTATTAACGTCAATAAATTGTCACTTTTCAGAGTCTCATATAACTTTAAATTATGATTCCTTAGAATTTTATGCTTCAAAATTAAATAACAAAACAAAACCCATAACATGCATTATAAATTTTGTTTAAACACGTTTTCTGAAGCATACCGTTAGGCTAACATCTTACAAAATAATTAGAGCATACTCTTAGGAGTTAATATTCTTTGAATCCGAATACCTCAACTCCAATCTTAAACTCATGCACACAAAAATCCCTTGTTGTAATTGAAAATATTAATGCATATTTAAATCTTTTAACCCATTCGTTGCCCCTCCCTCACTTGATCCACTTTTTAACTGCAACTATATTTCTTAATTAATATCACAGCTAAGAAATTTTCATAAACTTCATCGCGTTAACTTCATACTAAAGGCTGCACATCCTCCGCGTGTCTGAAGATGTTTCCAGCACATCTTGTGAAATTATTTATAATTTTCATTTCATTATCATTTTCACCAGCTTGGTCTGTGCTACTTCTTCTGCTTTTCTAATTTCCCAAGATTCGTAAATATTCATAATTTTTACTGCGCGTTGTTATGTTTCAAAACTCTTCTTTCAAAGATCACAACAAGTCAAAAGTTGCCATTTCATTTCATTGCAATCTTTTTCCTTCACAAGTCAGTATCTGCCATTTGCATCAGTCAGTTAGTTGCTGCCGCCCCTTCATCTGCTGAAAATGTTGTTCCCACTCAAAGAGTAGACGATTTTGTTGGTGATGAAGTTTTTGCTGCAACTGTTTCTGTTTCTATTGCTGCTGTTTTGCAATGCGGTTGAGAGTAAAATTTGCAATTTTATTCAAATGTTGTTCATTATTCCCCCTAACCCGCCAGCAACCCAATTGAAATCAACACAAATAAACTGAAACACTGAATGTTTTATGCAAAATTAGTTATATTATTTAGCGTGAATGCAATAATAACAAGAAATTTTGCAACTGTTGTCTGTGTAGCCAATGAATATGCAACGAGAGTGTTAAGGGTATGGACTGGCAACAATGTTGCGCTATAAGTTGAACGAACATCCAAACAAGAAAGGACCATTAGAGAGGATATACAAAAAGGATAAATCCAAATCAAACTGAAGTGTAAACGTTTCCTAGAAATTGCATTGATTACAAAGACGTGGTTTGAGTACCTGGTGATTGGAAAGATACAGACGAATCATTGTATCTCATAAACTTTAGTCAGTACACAGTGTCTCTTCAACTCAGCCACAAATTACACCTTAAACCACTGTCAATATGATCGATTCAATATCGCCAGTCTTCAGGGACGTATTTTGTTCAGACCAGCTTAGTAAAATTACACTGAACAGCTCAGCTTAAAAAAAGATTAAAAAAGATTGTGGTTGGGCCTAAAGAATTGGCCATAACAGGATTTAAAGGTTGCCACAATTGACTTTTGAGGTTGCGGCAACCGACTTCAGAAGTTGCCACAACCAACTTTATAGTTACCACAACCGATCATCAAATTAAAGAACATTTTAAGTACACTATTGCGATTTAATTTGACTATCGACACCTGCAGTTTCCCAAAATTTCCAATATACCCATAGGCAACCAACAGTTGGTCGATCGTAGAACACAGATATCGTACAGGAAACGCATTGTTAAATTCCCGAAAATTTTTCAACTAATTTCAGCACATTCACTTTCCTGTTACTACGTGGGTCAATGCGATAAATAGCCTGCATTTTTGCATATCCAGGAGAGTGTAGGTCTGATTGTACACGCTGAAAAATGACGGCCTCTCTAACATATTCTCCCAAACTTATTCTGCAGCAACCATGTATATGTTTGGAATACACTTCAAACATAAATATGTTTGCAAGTCCCAAACATACGTGTATTTAAATGCAAACAGTATCACGTTTACTGACAAACATTTATGCTCTTACATGGTACCATATTCGCTCTTCACATGGAAGCATTCGCATGTTTCCCCCAAACCTACATAGACTTACGTGGAAACATAAGCGAATTTCCTCCAAAATATAATACTATTTATAAACGAATTATTCTTAGATTTCAATATAAATATATTATTTATTATAAATAATTTTAACAATATAAATCCCCATTTATAAATAATTAATACAAAAAAAATAAATAGATTTAAAACGGCGCTTTATACATTTATTTGCATTGAATGCATTATTTGTTTTTTTTCTCTTGAAATGAGAATCTACAGCTCTTTTGCTTCTCCTTTATTTGTTGTCCCTTACGTTTTGGTTTTCAGAAGGTTTCAGCTATGCGTTGGTTATTACTATGCGTTTGTACTCAAGCAAGATATTTATATACAAATCAAGTTCATGCAAGCCAAGCGTGGATTAATTACCTGTGTTTTTTTATTACACTTATTTCTCAAATGGTCCGCCGTTTCGATTTTCTCAGTAAAGGCTCGGCCAGACAAAGGGCTTCATATTGCTGCCCTTTCCAGTTTCTGTCCCCAAAATCGTTTCTCACTTTGATATACGAAACACATACACAAAAACCAAAGTAACATCAAAAAAACATTTAGGTGTCCGAGCCTTCGTTTATTTTTTTGTTCACTGATCAAGCGCTTTTGATATCATCTGTCCGATGAAGCATTGACGGCTGAATACATGAAACTAAAACACAATACATCAGCCGAAGTAAGAAAGACTGACTTCATCTACAATTTTCACGCACATTCAGGAATATTTACGAATCACTGACTGAGAGAATAATGCAAAATATACAGATACCCACTTACAAGATATACTCTCTCGTTGTCTTTTATTCTTTTGCTCTCGAGACCTTGCAACAAATACAGATGTATTTGTATCATAAACATAAATATATGTGGGTTGCAACCACATATGTTCTAACATATTAATCATTGTATCTCAAACATGTAATATTGAATAGCAAACACAATATGTTTGGACACAAGTCTATTATATTTGCGACAAGCTCCAAACACACTTTATATTTGCAACCAAACAACAACAAAATACAGATTTTTCAGCGTGTACTAGTGTACAACCATAGCACTATTCTCGGTCAGAGACACCATCGGCTTCCGAACATATTCCGACAAGCGTAGTAAGCAACGGCTGCTTTCTGTATGCGGTGCTCTATGTTACGCTTCCAGGATAGTTTAGCGTCTAGAATCACTTCCAAGTACTTGGAGTGACTTGAAAGTGGAATATCTATTCCACTTAGCCTAGGAGGAGTAAACTTTTGTATCTTGGTATTCGTAGTAAAAAGCATAACCGCATCATAACCAAGACCACTTCCAGTGGCCCAGTCATTAAGTGATTTCAAAGTCCCATTCATGATTTCGCTCAACCCGGATGGGAACAAACCAGACATCATTATTACCACGTTATCCGCATACGCCTCGGTTTTGATCCTCATATTGTCGAGTTTTAGTAGTATTCTGTTGATCACGAGTAACCAACGCAGGGGAGAGATAAGTCCACCCTGAGGAATTCCCTTATTAACTCGCTTTAATGACTCGCTGTTGCCCACAGAGGCGTTGATAATTATGCTCTGTAGCATTGTCACTATCCAACCCTTCGGCAATGTTTCCACGCTAAGATCTTCAAGTCAGTCTTCTTATTGCGTTACATTTTGTCATACATTGTCCAGGTTTTTTTGTATTTTGTTGATCACGAGTATCCAAAGTAGGGGAGAGATGACTTCCACACTGAGGAGTTCCCTTAGTAACTCGCTTTGATGACTCGCTGTTGCCCACAGAGGCGTTGATAATTATGCTCTGTAGCATTGTCGCTATCCAACTCTTGAGTAATATTTCCACGCCAAGAACTTCAAGGGATTCTTTTTATTCCGTTACATTTTCTCATACATTCACCAACCAGAAGTGCTTAATGTTCAATAAAGTTAAATTTCGACCACGAATTTTTGTAATAGTAGTATTTGAGGAGTTTTGATGTGTTACCATCTATAGGCACGGGTAGGGCAATCTATCAAAGTAAATACATGCAAACAACATACAGCGTTAGATTCACCTACGTGATTGTTGTACAACAACAGTCTCTGCCTGAAAATAAATTCTGATGGTATTGTTGTAGCGGCAGCGAACAAACAAGCAGGTCGTCATCGCCAAGGAGTATTGAATAGTATAGAGAACTCATGGAACGAATTGTATGACTCAAAAGCACTGGCTACACCTGGCGAAGGATTAAAAACGTATTGTTCTCTTTTTGTCATAACTTGGTCCATTCATAATTTTGATGTGAAACATTGATGCCTTTTAAAACATTTATGCTTATTGTATTGTGTTATGTAATAACATTTTCGAAATGGAATATTCTATAAAGAGAATAAGACTCGTTTATGCTCTTTTACTCAGACTCTCCGGTCTCATGTAGAGAGTCTGAGGAAAAGTGTAATAAGTTCTCTATACTATTCAATACTTTTTTGTCGTCGCTCTGTTTATGACAAAACAAAAACAATTATTTCAGTGGGCTAAATATTGCTTTATTTATATTAACAATATTACATCTAATGTTAAAGCAGATGAAAAAAGAAATAGCGAAAACTATTGTTTTTTTATTTTCCAATGTAACATTTACTAATGTGTTCATAGAAATAGAACAAATAGAACAGGTACTGTGTAACAAAAATGTGTTTAGACATCGCCCGCGAGTTTGAGTACTCATTGATTTTTTTAAAACACTCAATCACGTGTTTTACAAAACATGCATTGACATATTTTTTTGACTTGAATGTTGTCATGGTGTTTCTAAAAGTTTTCTTTTCCAAATTTATTTCTCATTATACGTGTATGATTCGATCTGCAATTATCTCTTAGGATGATATTTTTAACTTCATGTGAGCTAAACAGATACGAATTTGTTCTGCAATTATAAAAAATTAGTCGGAACTAGGATTTGAAGTCACGTTGCCGGACAATCTTTTCGATGTTTGTGACTCTTCTGACCAAAGCGTTAGCTTTCTAGTCTAATGCCCGTTTTGTTCATATTCGCACTAATTGCAAGAGGGTTTTCTCCTCTTTCTCTCTTTCGTGTGAATGGCTTTATTCCATTACATGGATTCGAATAGAAAATATGTCATAAAATTCTGACTGCATAACGCTAATCATATTCATATAAAAATACACGAGAATAAAATTAAAATTCTTTCCGTCCAAGTAAATTATTCAATTTAAATCACTTATATTTTTGGAATCAGGAATATTCCTCATACAATTACACTATTTCTATTTTGCTTTAAGTCCTGCAAATATTTTACTGCGATGACGTAAAAGTTTAGCTTAGTTGTTTGGTCGCTACATTTCTTGAATCAACCAAAAAGAAGGTCATATAAGTCAATGATTTTTATTTGCTTCCTTGCCGTCCCCTACAGTGCCAGACGATAAAGACACAACAATAAAAAATATTATGCATTCTAAATTCAATACTGATTTATGATCATCGCATTTTATTACTACCAAAAAAAAGGATTCAAAAATATAAAAAAATTCTTGTTGTATCAAGTTAATAGAGCCACTACACGGAAACTATTGAAAGATGCTACAAGTAGTTTTGTATCCGTAATACTGTGTGGCAAAGTAACAAAAGTTATAGCACAAGTTTCAGCAAACAAAACTGAAAATATGTGTGTATATAAATCTAAGCCAAAAAAAAAACAACTGCCAATAGATTCCGGCAGTGTTGCCATTTTCTGAAGTAGTTACTTTATGTAGTTGCAGCTTGTGCCTCCCCACTACTTGTGTGCTTGCTTGTCTCTTTATGAACTGTTGAAGTTACTAATGGAGATATAAAAAAAAACTTTTGCTTATTTCTTCTTTTCCATCCTCTCCTTTGTTACGATTTTGCTGCTTCCTCTTATGTTGATTTTCGTTTTCGTGGATGTGAACTTTGTCCTTTTGGTATAGAGTTACTGTTACTGCCATAAGGACTTGTGACTTTTTGTTTTAGTTTTTATCTCTTTTGCTATTGGCTAACTAAAATACGAATATATTGACTATAGACTCAATAAGAAATCCACTGTGTGTATGCATATTAGGGCTGTTTTTATTTTTTAAATCTGATGAATGTCATAACGGCAATGTCAAAAAACATCTTGAAAAACTTTTTCCCAAAATTAATAATTATTTCTACTAAATACACGCTGCAAAATCTGTAGTTTGTTGTTGTTTGGGTGCAAATATAAAGTGTTTTGGAGCTTGTCGCAAATATAAAATACTTGTGTTCAATCACATTGTTCTTGCTATTCAATAATACTGGTTTGCGCCACAACGATTAATATGTTATATTATATGGGTTTGTGACCCAAATATGTCTGTGTTTGTGATACAAATATAGTTGTGTTTGTTGCACTATTTATGCAAGGGAATAAAAGGGGGACAACGAGAGAGTCTATCTTGTGATTCATAAATATTCATGAATATGAGTGCAAATTGCAGATAACGTCAGTATTTCTTATTTTGGCTGATGTATTGCGTTTTAGTTTCATGTATTCAGTCGTCAATGGTTCATCGATCGGACAGAGGATATCAAAAGCGCTTGATCAGTGAAAAAAAAAATAAACGAAGGCTCGGACGATCAAATGGTTTGTGATGTTGCTTCGATTTTTGTGTATGTGTACGATTTGGAGGAAAGAAACTGGAATGGACAACAACTATTTGTCTTTCCGAACCTTTGCTTAGAAAATCGGAACGCGGACCATTTGTTAAATCAGTATAATAAAAAACACACGCTTGGCTTGATTGAACTAGATTTGTACATAAATCATACATGGGGCAAATTAAGTATATGAGAATTATAATTTGTATTTTAATTTGAATTACCTGTCCAAATGCAAATTAAAAAAAATGTCAGTACCATTGGCTATTATACATATATTCATATCATTTCCGTAATATGTGGCAGTTTAGGTTTTCAAATATTTTATACACTACAGGTTTATGAGTTTGAAAATACTACGAGGGAGACAACAAAGATAGGAGAAACAAAAGAACAGCAGATCCTAATTTCATGAAAAAAAAATTCTTTCAATACAAGTAAATGTAAAAAGGAATGTTTTAAATCTTTTAATTTTTTGTATTAATTATTTATAAGCTAATTATAATAAATAATACTATATTTAAATGAAAGAAGAATATCGTTTCCAAATAGTATTATGTTTGGAAGGAAATACGCATATATTTCCACATAAGTATGTGGATGTTTGGAATGAAGAACGCACATGTTTCCACGTAAATACGTACATGTTTGCCAGTAACCAGGATACGGTTTACATTTAAATACAAGTGAGTTTGGGACTTGCAAACATATGAATGTTTGAAGTGTGTTCCAAACATATACATCTTTCCTGCAGAATATGTTTGGGAGAATATAGATAGTAGAGAGGCCGCTATTTTTTAGCGTGTAACTGGAAAGTTATAGATGTGGAGTTCTTTTAAAAATATCCAATTGTACTACAGAAACAAATTAGTGGCTGAACCCGACCCAAAGGTTCGTCATTTGCATTCGACTCACATTGGGTTTTTCTATGTCGAAAGTTTCGTTGGACTGACTCTCTGTTCCCAAATGACAACACACTCGAAGTAGAGGACCCAAAATTTGTACTGAAAAGTTTTGAAAAATTTAAAGTTTTCATTGGACTTGAAATGACAAGATTGTGCAATCCAATGAACAAAAATGTTCGTTCGTGATCGAGGAACATCACATACATCATTTAATTAAAAATTTCTTTAACATCTACTGAACCATGAGGATTTTTATACAAAGATATAGTTTTTCCCCTATTCGAGTTATTTCGCAAACTTTGATCAACTTCCAGGAAGTACTTATTGCTATCAGATCAGCAATAAATTTTATATACAACAGTTTTAGACATTAAGGAGAGAATCACCTTAGCAAAGAGCACAAATGTAAATTTTGCTGAAATCCGAGCACCCCTAACGTACATAGATCGCCGCCATAGATACAATACAGTTCCAAAGTACCACTAATAATCATATAAAGAGCAACAGTAGAGACTTCAAAAGGTCACAACGGAAATACTGAAAGTCCACATAAAGCCCAAACAAAAACACAACAAAAAAAATGCAATAACCCTTACAAGTAGTTTCTATGAGTGTGCTTAACTTGACGAAAGAAAATATATTAAGATATGCGATGATTAACCCATTTAGAGCCGAATCAGTCTTTCCAGATGTCTAATGACGTTGATGAACTCGTTGGTATCCATTTACCCAATGACGTGGGTAATGGGTCCAGTCCGGTTACCCATTCCCCATGTGTAATGGGTAATTCCCCTAGTAGCTACTAGAGTGCCCAAAAACAGGTTTTCGACTTTTCATTTTGTCAAAAAAACCATTTTCCCTATTCAAAACTGACGTATCTTGAAAGTTCGAGAAATGATTTAAGTTTGCACAGTGTGATGATAATACTGTAGGAACGAAGTTCCTTATATCACGTTGCGGAATGGGGGCTAAATGAAAAAATTTTAAACAACTTTTTTTAACTACTTTATTACAACCCATTATTTTCAACTATATTGGGTACTTTTAGTTTGGTTTGGTTTATAGGGATGTTTTCTAGGTGGACCCTGTTTATTACATATGTATTATAGTTGTGAACCCAATAAAAAGTAAATTTAGAAAAGCCAAAGTGCAAGACTGGCAATTCCATGAAGTACAACCCTGAGCATGGTATTACATTTGGCAGCACACTTACTCTTACACTCGTACTTTTGGGTTGGTTTGTGTCTAGACTAACATATGGGAGGATATTTCAAGTTTAATGGGAAATTTTCTAGGTGGAGCCTGTTTATTACATATTGTAGTTTTGAACCGAATAAAAAGTAAATTTAGAAAAGCCAATGTGAAAGAAGTTTAAAAAAATAAAACTTTCTTAAATAAGTGCGTTTTGTTAAAAAAAGAAAATTTTCTCAACAAAAAAAATACCTATTCATAATTCTTAAACACAGTGCCTTTACCCAACAAAATACCTTATCTTAAAGAAGTACCTTGACTTAAAATAGTAAATTTTCTTGCAAAAAGTACCTTTTCTTAAAAAAAGTAATTTTTTAAATAGGTACCATTTCTTAAAAAAGTACATTATCTTACAATAAATTGCCTTTTCTAAAAAAAATACCTTTTCCTTTCTTTTTTGTAAAACAAAATAAGTTTTCTTGAGATAAGTACCTACTCTTAAAATTGTACCCGTTTTTCGTAAAACAAAGTCTTTCTTCAAAAAAAAACCTTCTCGTAAAAAAAATACCTTTTGTTACAAAAATTCCTTTTCTTAAAAGTTCCCTTTCTTAAAAATAATATAATACCTTTTCTTTTCTGGAGATAAGTAGTCTTTCAGAAATTAAGTAAAGTTTCTTAAAAAAATAACTTTATCCTAAAAAGAGTACCACTTCTCTAAAAAGTACCTGTTCTTAAATAAGTACTTCTTTGTAAAAATAATTCATACTCTTAGGCTTTTTCTTACAGCAAGCACTTCTTATTAAAAATGGAGCTTTTCTTAAAAAAACATAAGCTTTTAATAAAAGAAGTACATCTCATTAAAGAAAGTACATTTTCGGAAAATATAATACATTTTTTACAAAAGGTACCTAAAAATATACTTTTTTAAAAAATACATTCCATAAATAAAAAATTTCTTAAAAAAGGTTTAACATTTTCCAAAAAGTATATTTTCTTAAAGATCCATTTAACCCTCTAACCGGCCAATTTTTTTTCGATTAAAAAAAATTATTTATTGATTGTTTTTGGATAAATAAAACATACGGTATTGTTAAAAGATGAAAAAAATTTAAACCTTACCTTCCAGGTGAGAAAATATGTTGACCGCCAAAAGGCGGACCTGCCTGGTAACGTAATAAAACATTTTAATTAAGGAATGATTTTACTTGAAATTTTATTCAGTTTTTTTATTGTTTTGTGTGATAAATTTGGAAACATTTTTTATTGTTTGATAAGCATAGATTTAATTTACATTTAGAACAATACATTTGTGTTTCGGACTTACATCCCTGTAGTTTGCATACTTTTTTACCACTTCGGTCCAAAATATCAGGCATATGTCCAACTCCATCAAAACGAATGTCATCTGGTGGACCATACGATTTCTTTGGGTTTTGTATTTTTGGGCTTTGGCTCTGAGGTCTACCAACAGCTCTTTTGGCGTTAGCGTTCTCATAACGACAGAGTACATCAGCCACCTCAATACGAAAATCTGGCAATTTTTTATGAGTAACATCTTTAGAGTCAATACCATGAATACGCTGGAAAAGGAGGTATGAATTCACTAACGCCATATCAATTAGGTGATAAAATAAACGCAAAGTCCATTTCTTTGTTTTCATTCTGATGTGATCGCGATCAAGTAAACAATGTCTACCCCAAAGGCACCGCCAACAAACTCTTCTGAGTGTCCACGTTCTTTATCTTTTAATTCCACTTCCTTTGTCACCTTGCAGTTGGGTATCCTGTTACATCGGACGGTTCCTAATGTATAAATTCCTCTGCTCCGTAAATAAACAGAAGTGGCAGAGGTATTAAAATTAACGAAGTACAGGATATGATTTTTGAAATCTGGGATTGTGTTTGACAGTCTTATGACCACATTGGCTGTTGCTCCTAATTCAGGGGTGTTGGGTAATACTTCATTATCGCCAGCTCCTTTGTATACTTCAAATTTGTACGAAAAGTCATGCGAGTCACAAAGGACAAATAGTTTCATGCCATATTTGTGGGGCCTTGCGGGCATATATTGCCGAAATTTTGTCAACATTTTTGTTGAACACATTTGTTCATCAATGCATATCCGAGGTGTTTTTGGCACAGCATCAAATTGCTTATTGAGTCTGTCAACAATTGGACGAATTTTATGCAGCTCATCATATCCTGCTTCCTGTGGTTTTTTCATTTTCGTGGTATCATTAAAGTGCAGATATTTTCTGATTAAAAAAAACTGTTTCGAAGTCATTGCGTTTCTAACTGGCTCGAAGGAATGTTTGGACCGGTAACTCTCAACATTGGGATACCGGTACACAGACATATAAATCAAAATTCCGATATATTTTTTTAAATCACACGTCGTTAGAATAAAATTTGTGTAAACATCTTGCTGTTTTGCATATAGATTGCCCTGAAACACAATTTCATTGAGCAAGTCATCGTTGAAAAAATAAGTAAAGCAACGGAATGGTGTGGTTAATTCTTTGAATTGTTGCGGCAATTCCTTGTCTCCTTGAAAAACTACATCGTTTTTTTCAAGTTCAAGGATTTTTTTTCCATAAAATGTTTTTGAACTCTGGGTTTTGGGAAGAAATATCTTTTACATTTCCTCTAAACCCCCCCGCATTGGACACTACTGCACTTCTCCAGCTTCAACTTCTGGTAGAGGAGATCTTGCTCTCTTTGTTTTTGTTTTCCCAGTTTTTGATGGTCCACTGATTCAGCCATGAGTGCTTCAATTTCCTCATCACTTAATTTTGAAAAATTAGAACTTTTTCTCTGTGAAAACATTTTCAAGTGGTTAATTCGTTCCTACAATGTTTAAAACCGAACAATGGTTACAGAAAAATGAAACGAAAAAACACTAGGAACTAGAGCAATGTGTATGCAAAAGTTCCTTGTAACCGGCAGGTCCGCCTTTAGACGGTGTCCAATTTTCACCGGCTAAAAGCTAAGTTTTGGTAAAACCTTCATATTAAAAACATAGAACACGATAGAATATATATTTACCTGTATGAAAATAATTTTTTTACTCGCAAATTATGAATTAATAGGATTTTATACTTTTTTCAAAATTCCACTTGATACACAAATAATTAATTTACACACTTTGTGAAAAAAATGACTTTAGCACTCAACAGTTTGCAATCAAATCAGAAATGCTTGCTGCTATTGTTCTCAACAAGAGAATTGTTTGTTTCTCTGCTGATATTTCCCGTTAGAACAGAAAAAACAGAAATAGAGCTGCATATTAACGTATTTATATACCCCGTCTAAAGGCAGGCTCGCCGGTTAGAGGGTTAAATTACAGTATTTTTCAACAGGTGCCTTAGGCGTGTTGGAACTAACTAGTACATAATATATAGCGAAAGGAACTTCGTTCCAACCGGGTGTCCCCCCTGACACCTCATGTAATTTTTTTTTGTGTTGAGAGATTGAGAGAAAATTTATGATACTTATAATTATAAAATGGCCAATAAAACAACACACACACTAGGTAGATTGTTTAGTAAAACCAAAGATAGAATAGATAAATTTGATAGATCTAATATAAAGGGTCCGCCATCTAACGTTTTTTTTTCAACTAGTGCTTATTTCGTGAACGGTAACACTTAGCTCATGTCTGATTTGACAGACAATTAGTTTTATCCTTCCGCTGAACGAATATGGTTGTGTATACGCTTGAACAACGCTGGGAAATAGGGGAAAAATGGGCCTGCGATCGACTTACAGAAGATGCCGATTTTGCCAACAAAATCATCTTCTTAAACAAGCAAAATTGTCGCATTTGGGCACAGAAAACCCGCACGCATACATTGAAAAGCCGATGCACCCAAAACGAGTCACTGTTTTGTGCGGATTTTGGTCCAGAGGCATAATTGGGCCATTTTTCTTCGAAAATGAGCAAGGAGTGGCTGTTACAGTCAATGGCGATCGTTATCGGGCCATGTTGAACGAATTTTTGGATATTGGCAACATTTGGTTTCAACAGGACGGCGCTACGTGCCACACAGCCGAAGCTACACCCGATGTTTTGCGCCCTGTTTTTGAAGATCGCATTATCAGCTGCAGAGCTGATGTCGTTTGGCCACCTCGGAGCTGCGATTTGACACCGTTGGACACCGTTGGGTGCCCTCAAAGATAAGTGTTGCGACGACAAGCCAGAGACAATTGACGCTTTAAAGGATAATATTCGTGAAGCCATTGGTGAAATACAGCCGCACACAATCGATAATGTGCTTAAAAATTGGACCGGTCGTGTAGGCTACTGCATGGCCAGCCGAGGCAGCCATTTGAATGAAATTATTTACCATTATTAACCGGAAGGATTGTACTTTCAAATAAAAAGTGAAATTTGAGAAAATATTCAGTAGTTTTTTTTATAGCGTTTTCAAAAAAAAAAAAGTTATTTGGCGGACCCGTTAGTATACAAAATACCTTGTGGAGGTAATGATAGCGAAAGTTGCAATATGGTATATGTAGGTACAACTAAAAATAAACTTAAGACTAGAATTGCAGGGCACCAATCAGTTCAAAAATATAGACACATCTCAACACAAAAAGCTGTATTATCATCACACTGTGCAAATTTAAATCATTTTCCAAACTT
This sequence comes from Phaonia tiefii, assembly GCA_963931995.1. Taxonomy (NCBI): domain Eukaryota; kingdom Metazoa; phylum Arthropoda; class Insecta; order Diptera; family Muscidae; genus Phaonia; species Phaonia tiefii. The sequence continues at coordinate 49,003,827 of OZ008367.1, forward strand.
TCAAGATACGTCAGTTTTGAATAGGGAAAATAATTACAAACGTCGATTAATGTTAGAAATGTTACAGATAATAAGGACTCCAATAGCGAAGAGAATAAACTTTGAAGCAGATACGGCAGATTTAATTCGTAAAATGTAGAACATTTCAACGAAAATTGTTGCATGTATCATGAATTTGCCACTTGGTAAAATTCTTAATATACCAGGATGTATCTTGTTAAATTTACCATTATGTATATACTATTTTCAACTAAATTATTTTTCTGGCTGTAAATTAGAGGAACTTTCTACACAAAATTTTTCTATCTGTAACTTAAAATATTTCTCATGTGACGAGAAAATTTCTTCAATTGATTAATTTTTTAATTCTTGTTATTGTTGGTTTTTAAAATGACAAGAAAAACAATTGATCATCAATTATTTTCGTTTCGAATTAATAATTGTGTTTATCTGTCTGACGATGCTACCCAAAGGGTAGCGAAATATTGAAGAATAAAATTAATTACAAATACGACTAAACGCTCGAACAATTTAGTTCTTAATTAATTTTTAATTAATTCTAATTCAAGTCATAAAATCATTTTGAAAAAAATCGTTTGGATATGCCAGTTAGAACATATTTCAAAATAGAAATCATGTTCCTTAATTACAAAATTTCACTAAAATTCTAAAATCATATCATTTATTATTAAATTTTTTAAGGATATTAACACAAATGAAGTAAAATCCGATTGACCGGTTAACCGACGCACAGTGGCGCCATTTGAGTTTTTTCTTTGCAAAAATCATATCTTTTGAACCGAATAAGATAATTGAACAATTTAAACGGCATATGATAGATAACTGTTCAGCTTGGGTGCTAGGCTTGATGGATGCTTACTTCTAAGTTATAAAAGTTAAAAGTTGCAGGAAAATCAATTTTATGGAAATTTATGGATTGTTTCTATTTTTGTTTTTAGGGTTTTATGTTTTAAAATTATTACCCAATAAATTAAAAAAAATTTATTTTTTCAATTTTCTGTAAAATATTCATCACAATTCGTAACAGAAGGTACGAGTATATCTAAAAGACTAATCATTTCTAAAGTATATTAATTTTCGAACTCTATTCGTGACTTCACATGCCGCAGGTAATAAATAAATGGATCGAAAGATACTGCCAACATGTTGAAGAGGTCCTCAATTTGCCTTACCCTTGATGCTTTGAATGTGTTCTGCAATCTATGTTTTTTATAAAATTTGTTAAGAGACTCCTATGCTTCTTCAGAAAGCTCTCCAATTGGCAAAGACTAGTACTTAATTATATCTTTACCATGCGGCCTATATTTTATGGACGGTCGGGGTCAACTTCTTCTGTAGATACATTTCTGCTAAAAGAGATGCAGTTTTCGATGCATATTCTCCATATTTTGTAGAATTAATACTTTCTTTGCAGTTTAAAACATTCAAGATCGTTCCTTATCTTTTCACGATTTGATTGTCAACTCCAGTGGTTCTAGGTACTGCCTCATAATTTTCAAAAAAAATTTTGGAAGTTTTTCCATCGTTTGAGTTACCGTGTCCGCATTTGTTTAAACAAAGCCTCCTGTATTTGCTTTTTTCTCATCTTTTCCTTATCCTTGATTGATGTATTTTCATCGATGTTTTCATCTTGTTGTGGTAGGGTATACGCCAGTTTTAGCAAGAACTCCATACACCTTATCCTTGTGTGCAATGGTGACATTCCATATTCGTAATTCTCCTCGTTTGTAGAATCGTTTAAATTACCAAAGTTCTTCTGACTCTTTTTGCAAATCGGGCATGTCAATGTTGAGGTTGATCCTGTCAGTTCGTTTACGACTTTTCCGTCAACCATGGTCAGGTGGAACTCGTATCTACATTCAATATATTTTCCTTCTGCAATTTGCATATTTGTAGGCTTAATCTTGCTTATTTGTTCTTCAATGTCCTTCACCGTGGTCCTTTGAGTTCTGCCGATTCCTTTGCAAACTGAAACATTGTTGGTCGGAAATAATGCACTGATGACGGCCGTGGATTTTTCCAGTGTAGGGAAACATAAAATTTTAGCCGCAAAGAAACAATAAATGCCATAAACATATTTCCGTCAGATATTGTAGCGTCATCGGAAGATATCCAATGCTTATAAACGCTTTGTCCGGATGATCCATCGCAGCCCCATTTGCTGATCAATGTCAGTTTCTTAGGAAGAATTTCCATCACATTTTCAGGAAGACTTTCCAACAGCCGTTTTGCTGTATAGTCCATAAGAGCCTGCAGAGTGGCTTTCGCAGAGACTTCCGTAAACTCCGTATGCAGTGGTCGTGAATTTATTTTGTCTTGCGTAATATGCTTGTATCCACGTAAAACGTCAGCCCCGTGTCGCATTAAAATTGTCCATAGTATCTCATATTTTTCTTTGGAAAGTTCTAAGTCCAAAACCAGGACCAAGGCTTCTTCGGACACATAGTTTTTAATGTGTGCGTTTGTGGGCGTGGGAATGCTTTCCTCAATCCTTTTTAGTCGCAATGGGCTTGCATCAGCAACAGATTTTGTAATCTTCGACCTAACTCTTTCACTATCCTGTCACTATCCTATGTCCGATAAATGCTTCGTGGTCAAGTCATTGGTGGCATCGGCAAGTTTCCTCTTTCTTGTGAGGCAGGAAACTTGCCGATGCCAGTGCATTACTGCCTGCATTATTGCATCTGATGATGAAATTGTCACGGAATTCGAAACTAGTCATGACAGTGAGTGTGTGCTGAACTGAATTGTCTATTATTTCCAACAAAACCCAACCATTTTTCAATCCGAAAAATGTTCATGACTTGTTAGCTTGTACTATGAAATTCTCATACATTAACCAAAAAGTAATATTTTTCAAAATAAGTACCTTTCCTTGAAAAAGTAAATTTTCTTACAACAAATTACCTTTTCTTAAAAAACATCCTTTTCTTAAAACACATCCTTTTCTTTAACAAGTACTTTGTTTTGTGAAATAAAATAACATTACTTGAGACAAGTACCTACTCTTTAAAATGTACCTATTCTCTACAAATTTACCAATTCTGAAAAAATCCTATTTCTTAGAAAAAACCCTTTTCTTCAAAAAACTACCTTCTCTTAAAAAAACACCTTTTCCTACAAAAATTACTTTTCTTAAAATTACCTTTTCTTAAAAATAAAATACTAAATTTTCTTTAATTTTCTTGAGATAAGAAGACTTTCTGAAACTACGTACATTTTCTTAGAAAATAACATTTTCCTAAAACGACTACCACTTCTTTAAAAAGTACCTGTTCTTAAAAGAAGTACTGCTTTGTAGAAAAATTCATACTCTTATTGCTTTTTCTTACAGAGAGTACTTCTTCTTAAAAATAGTACCTTTTCTTAAAAAACATTTGCTTTTAATAAAAGAAGTACCTCTCTTTAAAAAGACACATTTTCGGAAACATATAATAACTCCATAATTCTATAATTCTCAGAAAAAAATTATCATTTTACAAAAAGTATCTTTTCTTAAAAATCCATTTAAATTATAGTAGTTTTCAACGGCCGCCTTAGGCGTGTTAGAAATCACATGTGTTTATTCCGATTATTAAAAATGGAGCGCTTTAGTAAACAACAACGCGTTATAATTGTGAAAACATATTACAACAATTTGGAAAGTTATGCTGAGGCTGCTCGCAAACTTCATCCATTCGAAGAGTAGTCAATCAATTTGAAGAAACTGGGTCGGTTATGTACAGTAAGACTCCTGTGCGTCAACGTACTATGTTTAGTAGTTATGTTATGTTTAGTAATTTACTATGCGTTAGTAAAGATTTTTTAAATGTATAGGTACTATGTATTTCATATACAGTGTCCGTCGTAAAACTTTCCATTCATATAAAGTACAATAATTTAGTAAATGTAGTGAAAAACTGGTATGATTTGTTTAAATTTTCTAAAAAATTTTAAAAATGTTGCAGGTTTTCAGTAAGCTTTCTAATAACATACTATGTTTATAATACTCTTTCCAATGTGTCCGTAAGTGTACTATGGTTATAGTAAACTTCTTCAAGTAATGTACTATGAATTAGTAATGTACTATTAACACTTGACTATGTTTGCAGTACATTTATTAAAATGTGCCAATGTTTTTGGTACATTTTTTTAAAACTCCCTATGTCTTTATTAAGCCTTCTAAATTGTACGACGTTATTAGTACATTTTTTGAAATATGTACTATTTCAGAACATTTTTAAAACTGCTCTATGGTTTAAAAAAATTGCCTAAAAATGTATCATGTTTTTAGTAAAGTTTTTAGTAAAGTTTTTTAGTAAGTTTAAAGTTTTTTAAAATTTACTACATTCTCAATAAATTTTTATAGAATTTACTACGCATTTAGTGAATTCTCCAAAAATGTACCATGCATTTAGTACATTTTTAAAACCTTAAAAAGTTTTTTTTTGAAATTTTATAAATATTACTATGTTTTTAGTAAATTTTCTGAAACTTTCACTAATTTATAAAAAAAAATTAAGAGCTAATTATGTCTGTAGTAAGTTTTCTTAAAATTTAGTTTGTTTTTTGTAAATTTTCTAAAAATAAAGTAGTTCAGTTAAATTTATAGATATACACATTTTTGGAAAATTTTCTACAAATGTACTATGTTTTTGGTACACTTTATAAATGGTTTGTATGAATTTGGCATATTTTTGATGTGCTAAATCTATAGACACGGGTAGGGAAATCTATCAAAGTGATCTCAATGCAAACGACACACAGCGTTAGCTTCACATACGTGGTTGTCGTTCAACAATAGTCTCTGCCTGAAACTAAGTATGATGGTATTGATGTAGCAGCAGCGAACATGCAAGCAGGTTGTCGTCGCCAAAGAGTATTGAATAGTATAGAGAACTCATGGAACGAATTGCATGACTCAAAAGCACTGGCAACATCTGGCGAATGATTCAAAACGTTTTACTCTCTTTTTGTCATAACTTGGTCCATTCATAAGATTGATGTGAAACACTGATGCCTTTTGAAACATTTATGGTTTTTGTATTGTTTTATGTAATAATATTGTCGAAATGGTGCATTTATTTTGAAATATTATATAAAGAGAATAAGACTACTCACACTACTCACACTACTCACACTCTCTACATGAGAGCGGAAAAAGAGTGCAATAAGTCCTCTATACCATTGAATACTTTTGTCGTCGCTCTGTTTATGACAAAACAAAAACAATTATTTTAGTGAGCTAAATATTGGTTTATGTATTCTAACAATATTACATCTAATGATAACGCAGCTGTAAGAAAAAAGGAAGTGCAAGAGAAAAAGAGCCTTCAGCACAAAAACTATTCTTCTTTTTATTTTCCAATGTAACATGTACTAATGTGTTCATAGAAATTGAACAGGTATAGTGTAACAAAAAGGAGTTAACACAGCGCCCGTGAGTTCGAACACTCATAGATTTTTTAAAATGTACTATGTTTTACTACATTTTCTAATAGTTCAATATGCCTTCATTACAATTTCCTTCAGATAACTGTGCACAGTAACTATTTATTTGTATGTGAATTTTCAAAAAATGTAAAAGTCTGATATTTCCACAATTTACACTTTGAAAACTGTTAAATTTACTACACTAAAGCACACTCTTTTGAAATGCATGTCCTCTATCCCTATAGACAGCAATCTGTGTTAAAAATCTCAACAGTTCACCCACCAGCGGTTAATATCAATCAACTCGAGCAGTTTCAGTTGTATCTACTTCTTAACTAATAACTTCTCGTTGATGGAAAGCAACACAACTTTTGCTTGCGGCAACAAAGCTCAAATGATAAATCAATGATGGGCAATAATATGAACACTACTTAGCTACTCCTTCTCCTATGAAATCGGCAATAAGATCCCATTCCTATCCTCTCAACAGTCCGTTGCAAAAACTTTAGTAACTTTGTTTATGCCATCGTTTGTTTTATTTGACTTTTTCCTGAGTTGCTTAATATCCTTGCTCTCATGCAAGTAACTTCTTTTTTATAGCTTATAGATGATGTCCTTGGAATTGGAATCATTTAATAAGTTTCTTGTGTAGCTTCATTTACTGCTGTAGCTGTTGTTGTTGCAGATAATGGACGTTTTGACTTGATTAAATATTAAGAAGACGATTTCTGTATCATTATCATAGTCGTTGCTAAATTGTCTTCCCTTCTTCCGTTCTAAGTGAGTGGATATTCTTTTGTCTTTGGTCTTCCTGATTTTCATTTCATTATATTATTTTCAATAACTATCAGTGCTGCTGTTTATATCTGTCATGGCTTTGTCCCCAACTGCCCCCTGACACTGGCTGTTGGGTTAGCGGAGGGAGTCAAATGGACTGCGTGGGTTTCGTGTCCTGGTTGTTGTCGCTGTTATAGCTGGTGAATGACTATCTTTATCAAAGGCACATTATCTTAATTTAGTAACTCAGTCACCGTTTGACACGCAAATCTATTCCCCTGAAAAAGGCAGTGCCCAACAACAATCATACAATCCGGCAATCTGACAAACAAACGCAAAAGTCATGCAGTCAACTGGTTAGTTAAGCATTACAATATTCAATGACTTCAAGTGGCGTCTACTCCTGGTTCCAGTATTGTTTTTCTTAATATATCCTCCCTTCCAACTTCATACCAAACCCCTTTGTGAGGTTTTGTGTTCGATTGTACTTGGTTGTTATCTAAAACTGTTTTCCGTTTTTACAATCTGCTGTGTGTGTTCGTGTGTGTGTGGGACAGTGGTTTGAACGCCCTTTTTGCAAGTTATATTGAAACACATCTTAGAGGTGGTAATATGGGTTAAATAGTTTTGATTATCGAAATCTGATCCGTAATGATTCTAATGATAGTGCTAGTTTAATTTAGTTAATTTAAAAATGCTGATACTGATGATGAACAATTTTTTTTTCCTTTTAAATACTTCTTGTGCCAGTTCTTAGTTAAGATTGGTACACTGATTACGAGTCTGTTGTTCGATCTATAAACTATATATGGGTCATTCAGTTTTCGAGATATGGCGATTTTAAAATTGGTTTGAGCAAAAGTTTAATTTTTTTGTAATTTTTAAATTTAAGAATTTTTTTTTTATTGCTCAATTTATTTCTTTATACATCTACACTTCTGGCATTCCCAACTATATAGTTTGTTTATATTTATCTTTTTAAACAACCTATTTAAAAGTGAGGTAAAGGATAAAAATGAAAAATTACTATAGAAAAATTATAAGACGTCGACATCACATACTGAACACACTCCATGAGTCTGGTCACCTATTTAAAAGTGAGGTAAAGGATAAAAATGAAAAATTACTATAGAAAAATTATAAGACGTCGACATCACATACTGAACACACTCCATGAGTCTGGTCAGAATATAGATTGGAAAGATTTGGGACAATACTTTCTTTTGACTGCAAAAAAGTTGCAATTTCGAACGCATTTTGAGTGACATTTGGCAAACGACACGAGCAGTAGCCCAGCGGCAGAAGTCGCAAGGCCTTCCACAAATAAGGCATGCAGAATAGTTCTTCTGTAAGGCCTTCCTAAAATAAGGCCTCTGGAATGCATGATTTCACTGTGTGTAATTTTTTAAGTCATGGCAAAATAACCATATACGGACACCACTTCGTGATAAAAGACTAAAAAGAAAAGACCCGTGTTTCCCAATTTTTCCCAAAGTCATGCACTTTTTTTTTATGGGCCGCCAAAGATTTGGGGCCTCGGTATCATTTTCGTAAAAATGTGATCATTTTCTCAGGCTCATGTCTTGCAAACCGTTCAGAATTTCGATTTACTTTCTGAGGCAAAGTTGTAGGTCTTGTGAATCCCAATTACAAAGAAAACAAATAATTTTGGGAAGCCGCCCTTATCTATGATCCCTTGCAAAATGTTGATGACCTTCAAATCACAGCAAATCTTAAATTTATTTTCGTAATATTTGATTTTTTCCATTATATCTTTCAATGTTTCATGAATTTTGAACGGTTTGCTACCTATGGACCTGAACACGGGAAAAAAGGTAAAAAAAATCGAATTTTTTTAAGTTTTTTGCGATTTTGATCTGGAAGGTGAAGTTTTTTTGATTTTATATGTTCGCAATTTTTTGACAAGAGCTACAACTTTGCCTCAGAGAGTAAATCGAAATTCTGAACGGTTTGCAAGATATGAGCCTGAGAAAATGATCACATTTTTAACGAAAATGATACCGAGGCCCCAAATCTTTGGCGGCCCATAAAAAAATAAGTGCATGACTTTGGGAAAAATTGGGAGACACGGGTCTTTTTTTTTCACTCTTTTACCACGTAGTGGTGTCCGTATATGGTTATTTTTTTTCGTGTTGCACTGTGTTTTTTTCATCAGATTTAACCAAGAAGAGAATTTCTAAAGTATTGACAAATTTCCATTCCGATTCTTTTTAACCGTAATTTAATTGGAAAAATTCATATAAATTTTAAAACTATATTGTTTATTTAATATTTTTCAGGGTATTTTTAAAATTTTCAATTTGAAATTGGGCGTGGTAAAACTTTCTAAGATACATACATACTTATAATTAAATATGTAGAAGTGGATAAAAAGTTTGTGATAAAATAGATTATTTTAATTTTATTTTTGTTTAACACAAATAAATTAAAGTAAATGCCTTCTAATGTCTTCCATTTTTGATGCTTTCTAATTCCTTCTTTGGGCAATAGGCAAGGAAGGTCTTGCCTCCCAATCTCACGCAACGTTAAAAAGAACGGAGAAGGGAATGTGTGGCCATGATTTTAGACCTTCCAGGTCATGACCTCCGCCGCTGGGAGGGTGTACTGAAAACTTTTTTTTTGAGGGGCGATCTCAAACGACGCGTAATGAAGTGGTGATTACGGAAAAGTAAATTTTTTTGAATACGAGGGTACTTTTAATACCCTACCGGCCGTTGAAGTTTCAATTCCTAGTACATTTTTGAAAGAAAAATACTTTTTTTTTAAACATGGGGCTCAAACGACGTGTCATGATGAACATATATAGAAAAAAATATTTTCAAAATTTTCACAGAGCATTTTTTTCACGACGTCATTTTGAAACCTTTATCGACCCCATATTGTCCTCAAACGCTCAAACGACCCCATATTGTCAAAAAAATAATTAATTTTTTCCAAAATGTAACTATTAGGAATTGAAAATTCAACGGCCGGTATGGGACTATAAGTATCTTCGTATAAAAACAAATGTTACGCTCCCGTAATCGCCTCTTTAATACGCGTCGTTTGAGACCACCCACATTTGAAATTCCAAAGAACAGTCTTTCAGTACAACCTAACGAGCAGTGTTCTAGCCGGCTTATCCATATAGACTTTGAAATTTCGGAGTGTGATATCATATGATCTAGGCGGCTAACTCACCGGTAGGAAGTGTAAAATTAACAGTTAACCAGATGCTTGGCAAGTAGCACCGTCTTGTTGGATCCAAATACATTTTTGCGGAAATATCAAGCAATGATTCCATTGGCCCATAACCTACACCATAACATTGGTTTATCTAGGATCAGTGGCAGCTTTTAAACCTCTTTGGGTTGCATTTTTGCCCAAGTACACCAATTTAGCTTATTACCATAGCCATAACACAACAAATAGTCACCTGTCCTGAACAAAATTTAGGTCGAAAACAGTGGATTTTTGCCAAGCATTTCAAGTGTCCAAAGATTGAATGGTGCTGATTCAGAAAGTTGGCGAGCTTCAATTCTTGCCGGAGTTGAATTTTGATTGCTTTAAAACAATGTCCTTATAGAAAATTCGGCCAGTTGTTGCATACGATAAGCCAACCTGTTGAGAGTGGTGCCGGATATATTCATCAAGGTCATATCACGCACTTTCAGCTACCGCCACTATATTCTCCTCACTACGTGTTGATGGAATGTATTTGGTCACGTATTATCCAATAATAAAAATTGGGTTTCACATTTGTCATTGCACGCTGAAAAATTTGTCGTTATTTGTTGTTTGAATGCAAATATAACACGTGTTTGGAGGTTGTCGCAAATATAGTATACTTGTGCCCAAACGCATTGTGTTTGCTATTCAATGCAACATGTTTCGGACACAATGATTAATATGTTATATTATATATGTTTAAGACCCAAATATATCTGTGTTTGTAATACAAATGCAGATATATTTGTTGTACTGGTTATGCTCCCTCGAGACCAAGAGAATAAAAGATGGGCAATGAGTGTGTATAACGTGAAAGTGTGTATCTGAATTTTTGCATTATTCTCTCAGTTAGTGATTCATAAACATGACTGAATGTGCGTGTAAATTGTAGATAAAGTCTGTGTTTCATATTTTGGCTGATGTATTGTGTTTTAGTTTCTGTCGTCAATGGTTCATCGGACAGAGGATATATGATGTTGGTTTGGTGTTTTTGTGTCGTATATATTTATGTGTGCTACCAAAGTGAGAAATGATTTTGAGGAAAGAAACTGGAAAGGACAACAACGTGAAGCACTTTGTCTGTCCGAGCCTTTATTAAGAAATTCGGAACGGCGGACCAATTGTGAAATAAATGTAATAAAAAACACTTGACTTGCATGATGTTGATTTGTATATAAGTATCTTGTTTGTGTACCAACGCGCAGTGATAACCAACGCATAGCTGGAACCTTCTTATAACAAAAACATGAGAAACAACAAAGTAAGGCAAAGCAAAATAGCACCAGATTCTCATTTCATGAAAAAAACAAATAAAACATTCAGTACAAGTACGTTCACAAATTTTGTATTTATGTGGACAACGAGTTGCGCTTTTACGACCACAAGCAAGTATATTTGCCCTGGTATTTTTGCACATATGTATGATTGTACAGGTAGAAGATACAGCAAATGTAGGACGTAGATTATAGCACGTGGTAGGGGCAACAATGGTGCAGTAGACGTCAATTCTCTAACTGATCCAATTTTACTCCTATGAGTGGGCCAAAAAGTGGTATTGCCACAAAGGTACGCAACTTGAGATTTGTTCATCCCTATAGTATGTGATGATATACCTCAATACTTGTGGAGAAGCGAGCTGATGATATGCCTTGGTGGGCATTGATATATTAATAATCGTCCATCATAATAATCAATTTCAGATTATTTTTTTAATAATACATTCTTTGAAAACTTACTTTTTGTTATACCAGTACTGTTTCATAGAAATTGATCTTGAACCGGAAAAATTATTAAGAAAAATTGTAAAGAAGAATTTCACCGTGCTTACATGAGCTGTAGGTATTGATTAGATTAATAAGTGAAAGTATTTACTTACGCTTAGTGCCCGAATTAACATAATGCAAATAACACAGTGATTAATACTGCGCCTGAAAGTATACCCTTACAATAAAAATAGAGAAGACAACGCACATTCGTTACGATTTCAAAACGGCAATACCACTGGCTTGGGAAACGAGTAGAAGTCTTTACAAACGACTTAACCCCATAACGAACAAAATCGAGAAAAGGTTCTGGAAACAGATTGAACCTTCCAAATAACCTAGCGACGAGAAATAGAACTCATATATAAGCTGAGGTCTTTGGCATTTGGAGTTAATCTCTAAATGGTTGCATATAAACACTTCGGCAATAGCGATATCAACGTTAAAAAATAGTAAAAAGGTTGAAATATACTCATTGTAAAGTCTTAACTTTAAAACTGTATAAGTAAAATAAAAGGAACTAAAACTGTTGTACTTATCGTAAATTAAAAACAGAACTTGTTTTATTAACGGGAATAAAGTAGCGCTAAAAGGGCGATTAGAAAACTTGTTTCAACATGTTCGACAAATATGTGTGCCTTTTAGCAAAAATGGAAAAAACTTTAGGTCCCAGTTTTGCTGTGTAGCTATTAGTAGGTCATAGGTCACGAAAATAATCAAATAATGAAATCGCGTCGGCCGAAAATGTATGGTCGTCAAAGGGTTAAAGTTGCGCCTTTTAGCAATTTGTTGGCGCGTTTTGCTCTCCAAATTATACCATCGTTAATCACAGCTGTAAATACGATTCGTTTGATGTGCCTAAGATTGTTAGGGCGCTTTAGTGTCACCTAGGAGCTGTTTGACCACACATTTGGAAATCAAAGCATTATTTCTTTCATAAAAATGGGCCCCAGACATGCGGGGCCCTAGGCAACTGCCTATGTTGACTTTCTGTAAGTCCGGCCCTGTATATATGGCTTCGTGAATACATAACATTTTCGAATTTGGAGCTCAGAAAATCCCTAAGAAGCAGATACATCCACGATGAGCAACTTCCTGGTGCGGATTTTGGTCAAGCGGCGTGATTGGGCCTTACTGTTTTGCAGATGACGCCGAAATTGCAGTGACTGTGAACGGCATACATTACATGAACATTGTAACGGATTTCAAGTTATTTCAAGAAATGCTGATGTCAACTGGCCATCAAGATCATGCGATTTAACGCCGGGTGATTTCGTTCTTTGGGGTTTTTTGAAATCTCAGGTTTGTGAGAATAAACCAGAAAAAATTCCTGAGCTCAAATCCGAGATCCAACGCGTCATCGGAGAGTTACAGCCACATATCTGTGACAATGGCCCGTCACCAGGGTCGGCGGGGCTATTTGGCGTATATTTTATTCCATATTAATCGGAACATGTCTTCTTTACAATCCAATAAAAAATCAATGAGTATTTGAACTTACGGGCGATGTGTTAGCACCTTTTTGTTACACGGTACTTGTTCGATTTCTATGAACGCATTAGTAAATGTTACATCGGAAAATAAAAAAGAAAAGTTTTTGTGCTGAAGGCTCTTTTAGTATTGTACTTTCTTTTCTCTTATATCTGCTTTAACACTAGATGTAATATTGTTAAAATAAATGAGGCAATATTTAGCTCAATGAAATTGGGTTTGTCATAAACAGAGCGTTGACAAAAAGTACTGAATATTATAGAGAACTTATTGCACTCTCTTTCCGCTCTCATGTAGAGCGTCTGCGTAAAAGAGCATAAATGAGTCTTATTCTCTTTATAGAATATTTCAAAATAGATACACCATTTCCACAATGTTATTGCAAAAAGCATAAATGTTTCAAAAGGCATCAATATTTCACATCAAAATTATGCATGGACCAAATTATGACAAAAAGGGAGTAATACGTTTTGAATAATTCGCCAGACGTCGCCAGTGCTTTTGAGTCACACAATTGGTTCCATGAGTTGTCTATACTATTCAATACTCTTTGGCGACGACGACCTGCTTGGTTGTTCGCTGCCGCTACATCAATACCATCATACTCATTTTCACGCAGAGACTATTGTTGTTCTTGTTCTTTTGATAGATTGCCCTACCTGTGCCTATAGATGTTAAACATCAAAAATCACAACTATCTCAAAAAATGCGTGTTTTTATTTGAAAATGAGAAAGTGTATTCTTACTAAGACACCCCTTATTATTAACATTAAATTTCGTGTGCGACACCTGATTGAGTTCACGGTACCGTAAACAGCCAGAAGCAAAATAATGATATCGCAATACAAGTGCGATTAATTGTGAGAGCCGTAGTTGTAAGATTTATTACAAGGTTTTCCATTTTCTGGCATTGATTGGATATGAAAAAGCTGTTCATCTGCTGGGTGCCGCGTTTGCTTAAACTGACCACAAACAATTCTTCGAATGAATGAGATTCTGTCGTTGGTCGACTACTTTCGGGTAAAGTTGGTTAGATCTTTTTTTAAATTGTACGTAGAACCAGCCCAAGGCCTGTCATTCATTACAAGAATTTCTATTTTCCATCACATTTTGGATATGGTAAAGCTTTTCGTTAGCTGGGTGCAGCGTTCGCTTAAACTGACCACAAACATATCTTCGAATGAATGAGTATCTGGCGTTGGTCGACTACAATCAGGAAAAGTTTGTTAGGTATTTTATAATCGTACGTAGAACAAGCCTTGGGCCTGTGATTTACTACAAGGATTCCCATTTTCCGGCATTGGTTGTATATAAAAAACTGTTCAGCAGCTGGGTGCCGCGTTTGCTTAAACTGACCACAAACATATCTTTGAATGAATGAGAACCTGGCGTTGGTCGACTACAATCCGGAAAAGTTTGTTAGGTATTTTATAAATCGTACGTCGAACATGGATTCATCATTGCATAGCAGTCGAAACTGCAGTCGACATTTTGCCAATTTATAGACGATTTGAACAAACAATGGCTAAATTTCACTCATCGTTGCCCACCACATTCTCCCGTCACGTCTTTGATAAAAAAAATACCAACCCGGAAATAATATTAAAATTTTCATTAAAAAAAGAGATCATAAAACCCAAATTAGTGGCTTCAAAAAGTAGCAAACCTCGAGCCCTCAACACAGATTGCTAGAAAAAATATAAAACTACCGCCATAAATATAGAGAATTGAAAATAGTATGAAAGCAATTCGGACAAACAACAATTTTGTAATGTTGCCTACTTTGCCCCAAATCATGAAGAGCTATCCGCCAATCCTTCTTTTCTACAATTAGTTGAATATTAAGGCTTTATCGTCGATATTCATAAACCACTGTGCACTTCTGTTGATGTCAATTAAAGAGCACACGAGTGTAAGCGCATAGTTGCTTGGTAGATTAGAATAGGAATGTAGTGGTGGTAGTTGGTGCAGGGACGAGTCCTTGTATATTTAAGTGCTAACGAAATTTAACACAATATCGTAATGTTGTAATGTAGTTACGTGTTGTAACAAAATATTTGTCAGCCCTGTTTTTTGTTTATTGTTTTTATCTCTATGAGCTTTCTTTTCCGTCTTCTCGCCCTCCTAGCGAACCTTTTCCTGCTTTGGTTTAATATCTAAAAATAACGTGTGGAAATTCGTGTTTTTGTGTTGCGTTGTCGTTGTCGTTCCATCTTGTCCATCAACGTAATTACTTGTAATGTTTTACAATTACGATAATCATCAGTACATCGTATACCAGGAGGTCCTTAGCTTTTGTTAGCGTTTTTAATGTTCATGTCGCTGTTATCACACTGGCGAGGGAAACGTTTCAAGTCATAGTTTTGGAATGCTTTCGTAGAAAAGTTGCCGCTCTGTGGTGATTTGTTTGGAATGCCACTAGTTTTCCTATTTTTTTGATTGTGGTCAGAGCAAATGCGTGTTGGCAAGTTTTCATGGATGTCCCAACTCATCGTTCTCATTTACACGACAATTCGTGAGTATAATTTCTTTTATATATTTGGTTAACCTGAAGTAGTTTTTCGTCCTCCTGTTGCTTGTATTGAATTTTGTTTCACACATGCTCGGTTCTTCGTCAAATAAATATCTCTAAATTGAATGTTTGTCTTTTAATTTGAATTCGTAATACCGAAAGGGCTATGAACATATTTAACTTTATTTGTTTTGTCCCATAATTATTTTGAATTTGTTTTTGTTTTTCATGAAAACTACTGGGTTAGAATAACAAAGTTAGAATAATTCGTATTAATTACTGACATTAAAATTGTAATGTAATTACAAGTGCCCATGTATAATTTTCAAAAATTGTTCAAAGTCTTTGACACCTGTTATTTGTGGCATTCACGTGGTAGCTCACGAAATGTCACTTATACTGTTCGCTGCGAGTGGCGTGGGGAAGCATTTTAAAAGAAATTTAAAAATAACTTGTACATATTAACCTATTTCACTGCAGCTGTCCTTTCATGTAATTAGGAAAAAGCACAGTGATAGGATTCATTTTAATATCCTCGAAGCCAGACTATGGAACAAAACTCCCATGGACCCAAAACGACTTGATCGAATCACATTAATCGTATACTTATCAGGGCTACTGTGAAGTAACCTTTATATTAGGGTTTACTGAAAAAACATTTTGGAAGGAGGGCATTTCAAAAGATGCGTACTGAAATCGAGTAGTTTATTTGGATAAAATATATATTTTTTTGTCAATATGGAGCTCAAACGACGCATAATGAGAAAAATATATTTTAAAAATTTTCATGGTGTATTTTTTCCCCAGAAGCATTTTGAAATCTTAATCAAGCATATTCTTTCTTCCCAATTCTTTAATTAAATTT